>OZ035999.1:637500-645000 GCA_964035015.1 Corallium rubrum | reverse complement strand
ACCGAATACCAATACCAGAAAAAAAAATACCAATAATACCAACAATCGATATTTCACCGCAACAGAAACTTCGCCGTTTTTCATGGTAAATCTAGTGCATACATGTATCATCTCATTGACATCGGCAGTGGAAGAGATGGAGACACAGAGTGAAGAAAAAGCTTGTTGTTTCTTTTTGTCTCGGGAGCTGTACAAGTTAGTGATTTGTCTTAAGATGAGGCATGAGATTGGATTGTGTTGCTTCCCTTATATACTTTACGGCTTTCCTGCAGATTTAACACGTAGGATCGTCTTTTCTTTTCCCTTTTTGAAATAAGTATATAATATTTTACCTTCAGACGCAAAAGAGACGTAAGAAACGAGATGTTGACTGTTTCAATGTAGCACTCGCATGCATTGCGTCTGTTGGATATGCTCTTTATATCTTATCAGATTTCTTGGCACATGGCTGCCAAAAAATTTCAGAGACTGTGACCGCACTTGAAACGCAAGATAAATATAATACCGTAGTACTGTACTGATAATATCAAAAATTACAGTATTATCGGTATATCGATATTTGAAAATTGAAATATTGAGTAATCGGTGTTTCAAAACAACTGATAATAATTGATATATTGATATACCACATCAGCCTAATCCATACTAACCCTATAGTATTCGATCAGGCTTAACTTCAGCAGTGAGGGGCAGCGTGCTGACTGCTTGTGATATGATGCTCTGGTGAATCTTTCTAGTGTTGATAAACAATGGCGTGGGATAACAAATGCTCTTTCAGGACAGTTTTGTGCTTCATTAAACTTTATTAAACCCGAGAATACGGCATCACCAAAGATATCATTCAGAAGGCGTGGCATGACATCTTCCCTGTACAATGATTCACAGACACTGCGTTATGCTTCTTTACCTCATGAGATAGTGTGCACTGAAAATTTAACACCTTGGAAGAAGCTTTTGCCTTGTGATTCTAAGGTAATGTTACATTGCATGCATGTATACACATTTATTACTGGCTAGAGTGAGCAGGTGGACAATCAACATAATTACAATCATAATTGCCATATTTTAACATTCTATTATATTTATTATATTTCATACACTTATAATATTTCATATATTTATAATATATTACATTTATCTCAAGTATTATTTGTATTGCATTTCATTTTATTGCATTTTGTTACATTTTATTACATTTTTGTTACATTTTAGTACATTTTGTTACAATATTCCATTACATTGTATTGTATTTTGTTACATTTTGTTACATTTTGTTACACCTTGTTATATTTTGTTACATTTTGTTACACCTTGTTACATTTTGTTGCATTTTGTTGCATTTTGTTACACCTTGTTATATTTTGTTACATTTTGTTACACCTTGTTATATTTTGTTACATTTTGTTGCATTTTGTTACATTTTGTTACACCTTGTTATATTTTGTTACATTTTGTTGCATTTTGTTACATTTTGTTACATTTTGTTGCATTTTGTTACATTTATTGTATTTTTGCCCTAAACAGTCAAGGACCATCCCTCATTGGTCCCATATGTAACTACAGCAAGAATTAATGTTTCTCTGACATTGATTAAATTTATCACCAATTATGTTTTGAAGCCAATTATGTTCAATGTTCAAATAAAATAATTCATATCTTTGTAAATATAACTATAGTTTCTTCTGTTTTAGTCTGGTATATCAAGTTTGTTGAATTCTTTATTAATATATAAAGTGAAATATCATTCCATGTCAGTTCATCTTCGAACAATATGTAAGGTAAATTGCCCGCAAGGTTTTGCACAACTCATACATGCATGACAAATTACACCGTTTTCTTTTTATTTAAAGGACATTGGCAATAAAAATGTCAAATTTGAAAGAACTCGTAAAATTGTGATAGAAGATCTTTTACAACTTTTTTGTATCTTTCTTCGTTTTTAAAATATTTCAGTTTGTTTGATATGTAAATTAGATGATCTCTGACATCAGGAGCAGGGTACAGTATTTTTGGTAATAAACGGTCTTGTTTGTGCCGTTTCTTATCTGATTTCTTAAATAAATTCAGCTAGCTTGACCTTCACCAGGTTTCAAAACTCATGCACATGACCAAATATTTTTCTTTGATTGTCTAATTAGCTCATGAGTTGTTAATGAGTCTAATAAATTCTAATAATTGTTTTCACCGTATACATTGTAGGACTCTAGTTGCAAGTCTCCGTTGTTAGAACTTCAACAAACATTGACTATCATTACTGATCCTATTCTGCGAAGTGGAAATTACGGTAAGATAAATATCTAACGTTATCCCTCGAAAGTGTCAAGTTTCAGACTGCAGTCACAGGGGCTTGGGCACCTCCTCCCCCCCCTCCCACCCCCCACCCCATATCACCCATGTCATGTTATTAAATGGGAGGGCTGAGTCCCCCAAAAAAATCAGGCCAAACGTTACTAAATTTGATGGTGATTTTACATTGTATTAGTACTACTAAGGGTTGCGAGTGTAGCTATTTACCAAGTTTAGCAAAGTTTTCGGACCGTCTAGCTGATCTCTGCGTAACTTCTGGCGTTTACCAGATGCGGTATATCCATTAGGAATATATAATGAGAAATTATGAAAGCAGAAATGATACAAACAAGTATATATATAACAGCAAATAAATTAAACCTAAAATGTGTTGTCTTTTAAGTGTTTTACACGGTATTTTACAACCTTCAGAATTTTTAAATCTTTTCTCAAAATGTAGGAAACGGGAAAGCAAGCACGCCCCCAGACCCCTTGGCAGGTTCTCGTGTTTCCTGCGCTCGATTTCAGTCCCCCCCCCCCCCCCCCCCCAATTCAAATTCGTTCCTATGCCACTGACTATGCCTACAAAGTAATCTCATCGAACTGGTATCAAAATGGTGTTTCCACAAAAATAATCTATATTACATTATTGCCATGGAAACTTTCAAATAATTAAGTTCTGATCGATAAGTCTGTCAAGGATTTTCCACTTGCTGTGACATTGTTTGGAACACGTTGAACATTTTACCTGTCAAAGGGAGGCCCCTCAGACATCCTCGTTTAGACTGGGTCCCCTATACTTTTCGCGTGAAGCGTGATTGCGTTATTTTACTTACCCATGATTTTTTTAATCCGTCTTTCGTGATCGTAAGGTTTCAAATCTATTTACGTGCACGTGAATGAAGACTATAATTAAACACGATTCGTGAATCATCTGTTTTTTTAAGATTTATGGAATTTCTGTTGTTTGTCTTGTCTGTCTTCGAACAGTTGAACACCGGAATAGCATGTGCTTGATATTTTACGCTAGCTACTTGCAGGCTTTACATTTTACCTCAGGCTTCAGAGTGTTGAGACAAAGATAATAAAAAGTGACGCCTGGCGCAATTTTGCATGATCGCAGTGTTTACAGACCTTTACAATGGAAAAAGGAAATCTTTCAAACTTGCTGCATCCTTCTGAGATTGAAGAGAAAGACTTCGAGAATGCGAAATATTATTAATCAGTCAGATGATACAAAAGCAATTCACGGATTAATATTTCGCATTACGTGAATCGTGATTGCCTCGATTTTTGTGTGAACGTGAAAGAGTTTTTGCGATTTTTCGTGACTCGTGAAAAGACTAAATATTTTTACGTGAATGCATTTTGTCAATGGGTGTAGGGGGCCCGTTTTAGACAACCAAAACCAACGGACACATGCAAGACATTATACATGTAGTGTGAACAACGATTTTTATTACCAAATTAATCTAGATTGGTCAATTCGCAAACTCTTTGGTCACACGTTGAGATCAACGTGTCCTTTAGCTAAGACGAGTAAAGTTTATGTTGACCTCACTGGAAATAATGTAAGTGAAAGGAAACCATGGATACATGGGTGTAAAAAAGTAGAGTGTTGCGTAGGAAGTGTTTGGGATATAGAGCAAAGTGAAAAGATGAAAAACTACCGAGATTAGTACTGACGTTTTGAGCAGAGTCCTTTTCACTTTGATGACGAACCGACAGACGGACGAACTGATAGAGACAAACAAACAAACAAACAAACAAACAAACAAACAAACAAACAAACAAACAAACAAACAAACAAACAAACAAACAAACAAACAAACAAACAAACAAACAAACAAACAAACAAACAAACAAACAAACAAACAAACAAACAAACAAACAAACAAACAAACAAACAAACAAACAAACAAACAAACAAACAAACAAACAAACGGGCGGACGAACGAACAGACAGATGGACGAACGAACCAACAGACAGACGAACGAACCAACAGACAGACGAACAGACAGACGGACAGACAGACAGACAGACAGACAGACAGACAGACAGACAGACAGACAGACAGACAGACAGACAGACAGACAGACAGACAGACAGACAGACAGACAGACGAACGAACAGACAGACGAACAGACAGACGAACAGTCAGACGAACAGACAGACGAACAGAAAGACGAACAGACAGACGAACAAACAAACAAACAAACAAACGAACGAACGAACGAACGAACGAACGAACGAACGAACGAACGAACGAACGAACGAACGAACGAACGAACGGACGGACGGACGGACGGACGGACGGACGGACGGACGGACGGACGGACGGACGGACGGACGGACGGACGGACGGACGGACGGACGGACGGACGGACGGACGGACGGACGGACGGACGGACGGACGGACGGACGGACGGACGGACGGACGGACGGACGGACGGACGGACGGACGGACGGACGGACGGACGGACGGACGGACGGACGGACGGACGGACGGACGGACGGACGGACGGACGGACGGACGGACGGACGGACGGACGGACGGACGGACGGACGGACGGACGGACGGACGGACGGACGGACGGACGGACGGACGGACGGACGGACGGACGGACGGACGGACGGACGGACGGACGGACGGACGGACGGACGGACGGACGGACGGACGGACGGACGGACGGACGGACCGACGGACAGACGACCGACGGACCGACGGACCGACGGACCGACGGACCGACGGACCGACGGACCGACGGACCGACGGACCGACGGACCGACGGACCGACGGACCGACGGACCGACGGATCGACGGACCGACGGACCGACGGACCGACGGACCGACGGACCGACGGACCGACGGACCGACGGACCGACGGACCGACGGACCGACGGACCGACGGACCGACGGACCGACGGACCGACGGACCGACGGACCGACGGACCGACGGACCGACGGACCGACGGACCGACGGACCGACGGACGACGGACCGACGGACCGACGGACAGACGGACCGACGGACAGACGGACAGACAGACCGACGGACCGACGACCGACGGACCGACGACAGACGACCGACGGACAGACGGACGACGGACCGACGGACCGACGGACAGACGGACGACGGACAGACAGGACAGACAGACCGACGGACCGACGGACCGACGGACAGACGGACCGACGGACCGACGGACCGACGGATCAGACGGACAGACGGACAGACGGACAGACGACCGACGGACGACGGACCGACGGACCGACGGACCGACCGACCGACGGACCGACGGACCGACGGACCGACGGACCGACGGACCGACGGACCGACGGACCGACCGACCGACCGACCGACCGACCGAGAGAGAGAAGGAACAAACCAGATTACAACTGCATGTTTTCATCCAATATTATTTATCCTTGAATACATCATTTCGTCTTAATCTTTTTCAGACTGATTTTGTCTTTTCTCTAAAACCCAAACCAAAGCGAACTATCTCAAAACAACTCGGGAATACAAATCGCGAGTTTGCGGTTTATAATTTGAAAGGATCAGGTACTGTGACACTTATAATAGGGAGCTTAAGCAAATACAACGCGAAAGTCAAGGACAACGTCCTTAATACAATAGATTTTTCCTCACACAACAAAGAAAATGAATAATTTTTAGTCCCAAGAGTAATCCTTACTCCGTCCCTGTTCTACATGCAACGTTATTCAGATCATTTTCGCGTCTTCAGGACGACGGTAACTCTTGAAACGGCGAAACCTGTTAGTTGAGTTTGACTTCAAACTGTGCGTCAAAAATCCTTTTAGAACTCTGAAGCTTTTGAATGTCGGAAAACATAGTTTATGTATTCAATACTACGCAAATGATTCGTGGTTTCTGCTAGATACTGAACTTTAGATTGCCGTTGCCGTCCTAAGCTTGCTTAAGCTCCCTAGTAAGTAGGATCCTGTAAGCTCTGTCATCTCAGATGTACACATACATGCATAACCTTCTGAGTCCCAGTAGCTCAAAGGTTAGAGCGTCTCACTAGTGATCAGAACAACAAGTTTATATGAAACCAATGATTAGAAGAATAGAAACAACTATTTTAATTTCTATTATTTTGTGCAGGAAAAATAAAGTCATCATTGTCTTCTAACAATGGATTTAATCTCGTATTTAAATGGAAGAGAAGGCCCAATAAAGGTACGACATTCTTTCATAGTTTACTGATTAGTGAAAACATTAAGACAAACTGTTCTTTGCTTTTCAACGCAGTGCTTTACATTTGAATAATATCCTATTTGTAATATTTTTTTTATTCTTTATTTCTGCAGTTCCACCACCCTATTTCTTTGCTCATAGATTCCTCACAGGTAAGTAAGCTTGAGATATATGTATGTAGCGTATGGCTTCGATACGTTTAGCACGCTTGGACGGCCCTTTTGCCATAGAACAATGACCGAGTTTTGTAGAACAATGGTTGAGTATTGTATAACAGTGGTTGAGTATTGTAGAACAATCACTGAGTATTGTAGAACAATGACTGAGTATTGTAGAACAATGGCTGATTATTGTAGAACAATGACTGAGTATTGTAGAACAATGGCTGATTATTGTAGAATGGAACAATGGCTGAGTATTGTAGAACAATGACTGAATATTGTAGAACAATGACTGAGTATTGTAGAACAATGACTGAGTATTGTAGAACAATGACTGAGTATTGTAGAACAATGACTGAATATTGTAGAACAATGACTGAGTATTGTAGAACAATGACTGAGTATTGTAGAACAATGGCTGAGTATTGTAGAACAATGGCTGATTATTGTAGAACAATGTCTGAGTATTGTAGAACAATGACTGAGTATTGTAGAACAATGACTGAGTATTGTAGAACAATGACTGAATATTGTAGAACAATGGCTGAGTATTGTAGAACAATGACTGAGTATTGTAGAACAATGACTGAGTATTGTAGAACAATGACTGAGTATTATAGAACAATGACTGAGTATTGTAGAACAATTACTGAGTTTTGTAGAACAATGACTGAGTATTGTAGAACAATGACTGAGTATTGTAGGAAGTGGCTGAGTATTGTAGAACAATGACTGAGTATTGTAGAACAATGACTGCGTGTTGTAGAACAGTGGCGAGTATTGTAGAACAATGACTGAGTATTGTAGAACAATGACTGGGTATTGTAGAACAAT
>OZ035999.1:580000-635000 GCA_964035015.1 Corallium rubrum | reverse complement strand
CCGTCTGGTCGTTCGTCGCTTCTTTCTCAGTAAGTATGATTTGATTGATACAAGATACACGCGTAAAATGCCCAAGTTGTTCCATACCTACAGGCAAGTTGTTACCAGGTTGTTCCAACAAGTTATCACCAGAATATATTCACACTGGTTGTTCCCAGTTTGTTAACAAGTCTGTAACAGATTGTTGACAACTTGTAACAAGGTTGATGACCAGTTGTTCTGACGACTTATCACTGCTCTGCCCTTAACAAGTTGCTACGAAGTTGACAACAAGCTTGTATCGGCTTGATTAAATTACAACTTGTTAACAGTCCTGCTACAAATTTGTTGCGATTAACAAAATGTGAAATTTTTATACGTGTAGTTTTTAGCGCTTTTTGTTTTGTTAATTTTTATATTTTGATAAAACTATGTTTTCGCGCAGGTCCTTTCCTGAAGCTAACAACGGAAGTCGTATTGTTCGGGTGTACACCGAAGTACTACTAGTAAAATTGCCTACACCTGACTTCAGCATGCCTTATAATGTTATCTGTTTGACATGTACTGTGGTAGCCATTGGCTTTGGATCTCTTTATAATCTATCAACCAGACGTCTACAAGAGGTCGACCCACGAGAACCTACAGGATTTCTTGGCAAACTCATGAACAAACTACGAAAACTTAAGAATAAAATATTTATTAAACGTAGTGAACCAAAGTCTTCGGAAAACAAGAAGAAAGATTAAGGTGCGAGAGGATATTGCTCCTGTTTGTCAGTATAGTACTTTCAGCTTAGAGTTTGTACAATTTTGTTATAGTTCTTGCTGTATTGTAAGCTCTGAGTGGTCATAGCAAACTCCCCCTTGTTAATTTAAAGACTGGGTACGAGTCAGGTACAAGCTGTTGTTAGTTGTTAATTAATAGGGAGTTTAAGCAAATACAACGCGAAGGTCAAGGACAACGTCGTTAATACAATAGAATTTTTCTCACACAATAAAGAAAATGAATAATTTTTAACCCCAAGAAAATTAATCTTAACGCCGTTCCCGTTCTACATACATCTTCACGTCTTCAGGACGACGTTAACTCGTGAAACGTCGAAACCTGTTAGTTGAGTTTAATTTCAAACTATGCGACAAAATCCTTTTAGAACTCTAAAGCTTTTGTATATCGGAAAACATACTTTAAATACTCAATACTACGTAAATTATTCGTGGTTTCTGCTAGATACTGAACTTTAGATTGCCGTCGTCGTCCTAGCTTGCTTAAACTCTCTAAAGCCCTGTTTACACGGCCAACATTTAAGCGGGATCTGAGCCACATCTGAATTTAAACGGGCTTAAAATGTCCGTGTAAACAGGTCGGCGTAAATTGATCGCGATTAGTTTGCACCACCTCAAGGAGGGGGATTAAACTGAGCACGATCAGTTAATTGCGCTTAACTTAGCCGTGTAAACGCAACGGGATTGGAAAACGCTTGCTATTAATACGGTGTTATTAATACGATAAAATGCATTTTTCTGCCCTGCTGTAGAAGCTTCCATCTCGCTATTCTTTGTTCCTTTGTTTCTTTCTTTTAGCTATTACTCTTTCTCGTGTACCAATGTCTTCCGTTGTTCTTTGACGCACGCTACCCATACGAAGCTTCCAAAACCAAAAATATAGCTCGTCCGCCATGTTGAATAATGGTGTACGTGTTTTAGTAAGGGATTATTAAATGACCGTGTAAACGCACCAAGGTGGCGCATTTTAAGCACGCTTAATTAACTTAAGCGTGCTTAAATTTTGGCCGTATAAACACGGCTTAATACTCGTTAATATTTTCACAAATTGTATTATGATCAATCTTTATTTAAACATTGATGTCAGACATTACATTCAATATACCGAATAAAAAATACTAACGATAAAAGAGTACTCTACTTTTCTACATTAAGATAAGATTAATTGCTGTGTATAAACTTATAGGAAAATCTTTTCCCGTTTATAATTTCTCGTCTGCTCTAACGCACTGAAAACAGTTTATAATTTTCTACACAAATTAAGATATTAAAATTTCAAAGTTTATCTTATTGAATTTCATAGCAAAAAACCCGTCTACATTACGCTATGATGCTATTATGGTCCTAATTGAATCAAAAATTACATTTTGTAATAACATTATATTGTGTAAGCTACAGCGAAGTGAAAAGATGGTAAACTTCCGAGATTTTTAGCAAAGAAATATTGACGTTTTAAGCCTAGCCCTTCCTCGGAGAACTGCGCTCGAAACGTCAGTGTTTCGTTGGTAAAATTAAACCTCGTGAGTTTACCTCTTTTTTTCCTTTGCTCTATCCAAAACACTGCTTACACAGTATTCTACTATTGTAAACTACAGCTCCTTTATGTTTCTCACAGTGAACTTGTTGCACCGAAAAGAAAATGGTTTGTGAACGAAATTTTAAATGAATTCAAGGACTGAATTCAAAAACCCTCAAAGGTGGAGTAAAAAAATTGATGTATAAAAATTTTCCAAAGAAATGAATCATAAAGACAACTATTACTGTCGTAGAAATGAAGTGTTACTAAATTATTGTTACATTTCATTTTCTTCACCTGATCAATTTATTTGATAAAATTTGTTGTAAGCTTTACTGTTTTGAATTTGATTGGTTTTTGAACAACCTATAGAAAATGAGATTTTTAGCCAAACACCAATCAAATTCAAAGCAAGAAGTTGTTCAATGAACTTGATCAAAATAATGAATTGGTCAGACAGAGAAAATGAATGGCAATTGATGTTTTATAGGAACACTTGTTTTGCGACATGCAGCCAAAAACTTCATTTTTTATAAAAAGACAATCTACCTTTACCGAGAAAAAGTAGATATAAGAACCATGGATACTCTTACAGCTAAAACAACATTGTACAATTTACTACCCTGATCAGTAGAACGAGATAGGTCCGCTATTTTATCGCTTTCGTAGAGTTTCATTCAACGTAAATCAATTCTAAAATGATCATGAATCATAATATATTTGAATGGACCTCACCATGTTTTCCTTTCAATTTACTGACTGCAATGTACATCCTCAAACTCAATAATAATTCATGAGGGAAATTCAAAATAAATTAATATTTAATCAGTATTTAGAAATCGAAGGAAGATTACGGTCAAATTTAGCAAACTCTGAGGTCGGTTTTCTCTTAAAATATTGATTCGTTTGAGAATCTATATCCAACATTCGTCAGTGTCTATCCTCCGATGTCTAAATA
The DNA here is from genome assembly GCA_964035015.1 of Corallium rubrum. Classification (NCBI taxonomy): domain Eukaryota; kingdom Metazoa; phylum Cnidaria; class Anthozoa; order Scleralcyonacea; family Coralliidae; genus Corallium; species Corallium rubrum. The sequence goes on along the minus strand of OZ035999.1, from coordinate 631,765 downwards.
CAGCCAAGCTGGTTGAAAAAACTCGACTTTGCTTCGTATTTCCAACCTGCTTGGCTGTATTTAGAAATCAGAGAAGAAACATGCACTGCCTCGTATTGGATATATTTATTACTCAGTGAATAACTATAGTACACTGAATACTTTCAACAATCTGGCCAAAGAACCAGAAATTCAAGAAATTGTTACTTTCACCAAAGCAATAATAATATTGGACCTATTTCGCTCTAGTGATTAGCGTAGTATGGCTGGAGAGATTGAAAATAAAAGTATTTTACTATTTATGCACACCGCTGAAGAACACATTGAAAAAAGTTTTAGACAAATGATTTTATAAAGGCCACCATTTTAAATGTTATTTTATGTGCATCTAAATAAGCTTTTCTGGCCTCGTTATGAAGCAGAGATTCTTTTGAATTGCAGACAATTTCCTCGCTATTCCCAATCTAAGTTTACGGTTAGGATTAGAGTCAAAGTAATTAGTATTATTAAAATGATAAAAGATTTACGTAATGTCACAGTGAAGCCAGTGAACAACAAACCTCTTTCCAAACAATTGCCTATTTTCAAATAGACCTTTCCACATAAAGTGAATGGATCACGTGATGTTTCTTTTTGACAAACCTTAAGGCGGTTTTCCACTAGGCGACATTTGTCGACCGACTCGACATTTTTCTTTTGTCTTGGCTGATTAGTTCCACTCGAGAGCTTGCGAGACAAAAGAAAATGTCGCTTCGCGCGACATTTTTCGCCTAGTGGAAAACCGCCTTTAGTCCTTGCTTACATGAAGTGGATTGACAGTCCAATCAGATCGAAAAACACGAGTGAACCGGGCACATGTTTACACGGAGAATCCGATCTACTTGAAACTTTGTTTTCGGTTTTTGAACACTATTTTCTGTGCTTCCCTCAATGTCTGCCATTTAGCACGACACGCACTAACTTCGCTCATGCGTATCCGAAGTCATTTTCAAGTCAAACCGTGTTTAGGTGAATCAGATTGGAGACATTCAAGTCGTCCTACTCCACTGCGTGGATTGACTTCAGGCATTCGTTTCGATCAGATCGAAAACTTTCAATGTTCTTCAGATTTGACTTGAATACTCAATTCCGCTGGATGTCCCAAATTTTGCGAGAGCAAATCAAATCTCTCAACGCATTTATATCCACGCACTTCATGCGGGCAAGGTCTATTTTTAATTTTTAATTTTTATGAGCATGTGCAATGTGTTGTCAGCGGTATTACTCAGTAAAATACTTCTATTTCAGTTGGAGTAAAGTAGTAACTTCCAGCCAGAAGAGATCTGATTTGTGCAGTGCCACGTTGGTATCCTGGGGGTGGTTGATATGTGTAGCCAAGGTTGGAGGATGAGTATTGATTGTGATTGGAGTTATTACTGATGAAGAAATCACCACATCCAAAGATTGGTCCCCAGCCAGGATGGCTGTAGATTGCACATTGCTTGTTGTGAATATCACATTTGAATGCAGGTATGTCGTCTTTATTTTTTAACGAAAACAAAAACGAGGAGTTGGACTGTTTAAAACCTTGACCTGAAATAAAATGTAAAACATTTACTCCATGTGTTCATCATATTTCATTTGAAAGCTTTTTTTTCCGTTGAATATTTAAAATTTTGCATCATTTGAAAATATCTGTCAGCAATTCCATTCTACTATTTTACTATTTGAAATATCTAATAAGTGAAAATCTGAAAGAAATGTTTTGAGTGTTTCATTTATAATTTTTAAATGTTGGGCATATACAGTATACAAGTACAGTGTTTTGTTATTTATTAAAAATATTCATTGTTGTCACCCAGAATAATTCTATTTATACTTTGCAAAGACTTTATCTATTTTCATGTCTATTTATTAAAACTTATTTCAAATCATGACATTTACACCAAGAAAACTTGATATTGAGGAAAATGTAGCACACTGATTTATCCAGGAAAAAACTGCATTTATTTTGTAAAAGAAATATCTAAAGACAAATGCATTGTGATTTTTGTTAACCATTATCAATTTTAAATAGTATTTAATAAAAAAAATCAACAACAATTATATAACACACAAGGTTGAGTAAAATATTGAGATATATTTATCAGTGGAAGCTGATAAATTATTTTGTTGTACGTGTTAAAGGTAGAAATGGAATAAATTACCTCCCCAGCTCTGGTCTGTATATCCACCAAAAATGTAATCCCCAACTTTTACTAAAGTGACTGTGGGTCCCTTCTTGTCACAACATCTGTGAAAATCTTGTGCACCCCATCCGTCTCTGCTAGCTCGATAGCAAAGACGCCATTGAAACTGATTACCCCACCACTTTTCCATTTGTTCACCATACTCATAATTAACATTCAGTATAACTGATTGCTTGCAAGATACTGTAGAATAAAATGATCAGGAATTGAATTAGTAAATGGAACATATCTTTTTCATATATAAATATTACCAGGGTTAAGTCACCTTGGCCTGAAAAACAGAGAAAAATCTTCTCGACGTTTCGAGTGAAGGCCCTTCGTCAGGAGAAATTAGCTGTATATATATATATATATATATACAGCTAATTTCTCCTATATATTCATATATATATATATACAGTACAGTAAATTACTGTAGTGTTCTTTGTCTATAATTTAAAGATAGTGATGTATAAAAAACACATTGATAAAAAACACATTGAGTCTGATCTGATAATACAAACAGTTCTTCAGTTGATAATTTCTTTAACCAGTGATTAACGCATCCCTGACGGAGGTTAAAATTATTATTCAAATTCAAAACAATCCATATCTTTGGTGTTAAATGCAATGGGAGATATCACCATGGAAATTAATGAAGAAAGTAGGACAGATTGGGTGCATTGGAAGTTCCCGTTTCCATGATTGAAGGCAGTACATTTAGAAGAACGCGATTATATGTTTTGCGTGTTGGTGAGAATTGTTTCTTTGTGACCGGGAATCAGGTATTTGAGCAGATTTAGGTTGCGCACAGCAGCAAATCGAAGGCACAACATTTGCATTCGACATAATGTTGTTATTGTAGTTGTGCGTGCTATTGGACGTGGTTTCTATTAGATAGTAAATTACAACTTTAGCTCTTCCTAAATATAGTCTTTTACTATCACAAATGCAAACAACTTGGCCACAAAACTAAAATCAAATGGCAGACATTGTAATCTAACTCTGGGTCACAGTGTCCTACTTTTCCAATTAAGTTGATATCAATATGGCAATTAACATACCATATTGTCATAGTGATATCTCCTGTTGCGTTCAACGCCAAAGATATGCATTATGCATTTACTTATACAAAGAGGTTCTATTATAGGATCACAAACAATAAAGTAAAATACATGTTAGGTTTATTAGGTTATCATGCACTATGCAATACTTATTTAAATACAGAGGTGATGGAAGATGTTTTTGAGTGTGGGGATGAGATGCTGTTTGTGGTTTTGCTGTGCACGACCTCTCCAGGACAACCTCGGGCATGCTCCTTCAGAAATTTTGAATTTTTAGGCACCCAACAATGCACTAATTAAGCTGCCAGAAGAATCTTTACATATTTATTAAAAGCTTTCATTTTAATGTCATTGTTATAACATATATTGTCCTATAAATTAGAGTATGCTATTATAGGGTGAAATGTGTTGCCCCCCACAGGTAGGAATTTGTGGGAGGAATCACCCTCACTACCCCATGCTCTCACCACTCCTGTTTAAATAGTATTCTAATATATTTTCACTATTCCTGCTATTTTTAATCTTAGATCATTAAATTTTTACTTACCAAGACATTTTATTATGGGATAACAATTAACCAAAAAGTAAAATATAAGTTACCAGTAGGTTAACACACACTGTGTAACTTAAAAATTATAATTTTAATATCTCTATTATTGCAGCTACTAGCTATTAATTTTAAATTGCTTCTCTATGCTGAAAATTATGCTGGCATAATGTGGACCTGGGGGTTCCTCCTTTCAATTTAAGGCAGCTGGGTGTATCTTATCTTACTTTACTTTACTTTACTTTACTTTACTTTACTTTACTTTACTTTACTTTACTTTACTTTACTTTACTTTACTTTACTTTACTTTACTTTACTCACTTATACTTTCTCCATAGCAAAAGAATAATTATATTACTTACCATGTTTTATTACGGGATTACAAACTAAAAAAAATAAAATAAAAATTAGGTTACAATTCTCTGCCCTTTCTTACTACCTGCAGTAATTAATTAATTAATTATTTATATTTATTTATTTATTTATTTATTAATTATTTGGTGCTTTAGTTTTATCCTTTTGGAAATGCAACTCAGCTCTTCTATTAATTTGGCTGGATCAACCCATGGTCAGTCTTCACTAATATAAAGATAACTCTTAGTAGTATCTTACCTACTTCTCCAAGGTCATTCAAGCCCATTGGAACTATAGGTTTGGCTTTGAATTGGATGTTGCCATCGTGAATGGGTTTCATAATCCATGGACGTTCATTTTTCACTTTTGCCACATTTTCTTCGACCAGTTTTTGAATATAGATAACTTCTTCATGACTTCCTTTTTCAAGAAGCTTCTTGGCTACATCCATGGAGCCTTTCACCTTGTCCACGTAAGCTTTGACGTCGGTCTTTTGCTGTGTAAGTGGCTCGTACACTTCATTGTATTTCCTATCAGCCTCCTTTATCATTAGTGCAGCTTTCTCTTCGAGTTTCTGTGTAAATGCTTTTAAAATCGCTTTCTTTTGTTGCGTAATGTCGTCTTTTGCTTTCTTGGCGTTGTTCTTCAAGGACTCTGTGTTAGCTTCTATTTTCTGCAACACTTCGTTTCCTTCCTTGTGTTGTTCATCTAGGATGACAGAGGACGCTCTCAACAACTCTCTTCGTTTCTCAGCCACTTCGTCGATTGGTAGGCATGAATGATCTGGCCGTACATGGTTAAAATCCATGCAATATCTACAGACGAGTTTCTTGCAAGTTTCGCAATAAAACTTGAGGATTTTCGTCTTGTGTTTCAGACACCGTGGCTTGCCTCTGGCTTTGGCTTGATTTTCTGGTTTGGCCAACTCGTCTATGGTCAATACAATATGTTCGTTAAAGTCAGGCCAACTGTTGTGAGTAGTAAGACAATTGCTGCACAGATAGCGCTCACATGTTGTACACCGACTAACGGCAGGCCTTTGTGATCCGCAAAATAAACATGGCAGTTCCTTTGCACGACGTTGTATCTTAAGCATTCCTTCAACTTTCTCTCCTTGTTTTAAAGAAAATTCTGTCCTACACATTGGGCAGTTGAATGTTTCAGTCACCTTTCCTTCCTCCATTTCACGTTGGCGTTTCGCATCCTTCTGCAAGCAACACTCACAAAAGGAATGCAAGCAACCAAGTGTTCGTGGTTCTTTTAACGTTTCCAGACAAATGGAACATGTCAATAAACTTTCCATCTCAGCAACCGGGCCATCATCAGGTGCTGCAGCAGCCATTGTTCTCTCTTTAGTAGGAATATATCGATAATTTTGATCGTTGTTCTGAATCTTCTGCGAAGAAACCAGACGTGATTTGAAAACGAAAGTTGAAGACACTGATCTGAGGAAGGCACACCTTTCTTTAATTATCTGTATAATCCAATTCTTGGTAAAATATGATCATACATGCCATTGCATATTATAATACATATTGTTGTGATTGGTTACCGTAAACCACCATGCTGTGGTGAGCTGCGTGGTTGTCTCTTTTCAATCACAAAGACCGAGAAGTGTTTTGAAAAACCAAGTATAAACCGAGCGTTTTTAACCAACTTTGAGGTGTTTTGATGTAAGATCAGACACAACTTTCGACTGTTTGATATAGCTTTTCAAATGAATCAGTGTTTTAAGAGAAATTTGAGGTAAAAGTTTTAATTTATTCAAGTGTTTGATCACATATGCAAACTAGCTTCGTCTCGGTACTGATTTCCTTTGTTTTAATCTGATAATCCAATTCTTGGTAAAATATGATCACATGCATTGCATATTATAATATATATTGTTGTGATTGGTTGCCGTAAACCACCATGCTGTGGTGAGCTGCTGGTTGTCTCGTTTCAATCACAAACACCGAAAAGTGTGTTGAAAAACCGTATCGAAGCAAAGGTTTTTGAACCAACTTTGAGCTGTTCTGATCTCAGATCAAAATTAACTTTCGACTGTTTGATATAGCTTCTCAAATGAATCAGTATTTTAAGAGAAATTTGAGGTAAAAGTTGGTTTAATAATTTATTCAAGTGTTTGATCACATATCCAAACTCCGTCTCGGTACTGATTTCCTTTGTTTTATCTGAGAAAGGCACAGCTTCCTCAAAATGCTCAAATTCTCTATATAATCCAATTCCTTGTAAAACATGATCACATGCATTGTATATAATATATACTGTTGTGATTGGTTACCGTACTGGTCTACAGCCAAGCTGTGGTGAGCTGCGTGGTTGCCTCAGTCTTTTCAATCACGAACACGGAGAAGTTTGAACCAACTTCGAGGTGTTTTGATATCAGATCAAACACAACTTTCGACTGTTTGATATAGCTTCTCAAATGAATCAGTATTTCAAGAGAAATTTGAGGTAAAAGTTGGTTTAATTTATGCGAGTGTTTTCCAAACTCCGTCTAGATACTGATTTCCTTTGTTTTTAACTGAGAAAGGCACAGCTTCCTCAAGTTCTCTGTATAATCCAATTCTTGGTAAAATATGATCACATGCATTGTATATAATATATACTGTTGTGATTGGTTACCATAGTGGCCTGCACCCATGCTGTGGTGAGCTGCGTGGTTGTCTCTTTTCAATCACAAAAACCGAGAAGTGTTTTGAAAAACCAAGTATAAGTCGAGCTTTTTTAACCAACTTTGTGGTGTTTTGAGATAAAATTAACACAACTTTCGACTGTTTGATATAGCTTCTCAAATGAATCAGTATTTTAAGAGATATTTGAGGTAAAAGTTGGTTTAATTTATGCGCGTGTTTGATCACATATCCAAACTCCGTCTATAGATACTGATTTCCTTTGTTTTTAACTGAGAAAGGCACAGCTCTCTCAAATTCTCTATATAATCCAATTCTTGGTAAAATATGATCACATGCATTGTATATAATATATACTGTTGTGATTGGTTACCATAGTGGCCTGCTCTTTTCAATCACAAACACTGAGAAGTGTTTTGAAAAACCAAGTATAAGCCGAGCTTTTTTAACCAACTTTGAGGTGTTTTGAGATAAAATCAAACACAACTTTCGACTGTTTGATATAGCTTTTCAAACGAATCAGTATTTCAAGAGAAATTTGAGGTAAAAGTTGGTTTAATTTATTCAAGTGTTTGTTCACATATCCAAACCCCGTCTCGGTACTGATTTCCTTTGTTTTTAACTGAGAAAGGCACGGCTTCCTCAAATTCTCTGTATAATCCAATTCTTGGTAAAATATGATCACATGCATGCATTGTATATAATATATACTGTTGTGATTGGTTACCCTAGTGGCCTGCACCCATGCTGTGGTGAGCTGCGTGGTTGTCTCTTTTCAATCACAAACACCGAGAAGTGTTTTGAAAGACCAAGTATAAGCCAAGCTTTTTTAACCAACTTTGAGGTGTTTTGAGATGTTTTGAGATAAAATCAAACGCAACTTTCGACTGTTTGATATAGCTTTTCAAATGAGTCAGTGTTTTAAGAGAAATTTGAGGTAAAAGTTGGTTTAATTTATTCAATTATTTAGTAATGTTAAACATCGTCAAGCTGTTACAAAACTCAGAATATCATCTCATAGATTACCTGTTGAAACTGGTCGATATACTAATATTCCATACGATGAAAGAATATGTAAACATTGCAACTTAAATGAGGTTGGGAATGAACAACATTATTTAATGCAATACAACAATCCAAAATTTACTGATCTCAGAGCTACTTTTATCCGTAAACTATATCAAATAAACTATTCGTTTTGCTCTTTCAGTAATCAGGACCTGTTTATGTATATGGTTTCAATGAAAGACAAATCTATAATGGCACTAGTAGCTAAGTTCTGTTTTGATATATTAACGAATTTTGATCAATTATAATGTAAGGTACTAAGACTCCAAGACTGGGGTGCATCGCAGTTGATCAAAGTTTGTTTATCCTTATTGTTACTTGTGTAATATGTTAAATTTTTCGTAATTAACTGTAATTTGTATGTATCATATGTACTAGTAGTGGTATTAATGTTGATTAAAATGTTGTTTGTTTATTCAAGTGTTTCATCACATATCCAAACTCCGTCTCGATTCTGATTTTTGAGAAAGGCAAAGCTTTCACATGGTGAGCTGCGTGGTTGTCTCTTTTCAATTACGAACACGGAGAAGTGTGTTGGAAAACCATGTCGAAGCAAATTAAGGTTTTTGAATCAACTTCGTGGTGTTTTGATATCAGATCAAAGTTATGTTTCGAGTGTTTGATATAGCTTCTCAAATGAATCAATATTTTAATCCTTTAACTCCCACCATGTCAGGAGGTCTTTCCTTGATGAGAAAAATCGTCTGGCGTTAGACAGAGGAAAAAATAAAAAGTGCCAAATGGCACCGATGGGAATGAAAGGGTTAAGAGTAATTTGAGGTAAAAGTTGGTTTAATTTATGCAAGTGTTTGATAACATATCCTAACCTCCGTCTCGGTACTGATTTCCTTGGTTTTTAACTGATGAGTTTGAGAAGTAAATATCTTTAACGAAATGGATATAGGTCCGGTATCCGGAGCTCGTTCAAGAAAAACTAATTCTTAACTAAAATTTTGGCAGTTTACAAAGGTTTTTGCTTTGCTTATGTCATATCGAAAACACTGCCTATGCAGCAGTCTACCTTTTACATTGGACATTTAGGGACTGTTTATATGGAGCCAAGTTACCCGGCTAGCCGAGTAACTCGGCAAACCGAGTTACCCGCCATGTATAGAAATTCAATTGCTATCCCGGCAGAGTGTTTATATGAGACAGGCGGGTAACTCGGCTGGTCGAGATCCCGGCAAAACAGCCGAGATCTTGGCATGCCGAGATGAAAATATTCCCATATAAACACTCTCTTGCTGGGTAACCCGGCTAGCCGAGTTGAATTCGTCACAGCAGCGCACGCGCCACTTATGAAGACAATCGGAAACTACTCATGGAATGTGAAAGCATTATAATGCGTGGGCGGCTTTGCCGAGTAACTCGTCTCATATCCTAAACACTCATCTTTTTTCAACTCGGCTTGCCAGGTAACTCGCCTACCCGGGTAACTCGCCTAGCCGGGTAACTCGGCCCCATATAAACAGGCCCTTATAGTGTCTCTCATGCAGTTTAGAAACGATTTCCTTTATATCACGCTTCCCATGTAAACATGCAGTTTCTTTATAGGTGGTGTGCAACCAATCCCTTGACATTCGAAGGACAAAGATATTTTCGGCATGTTGGATGATATTATAATTGCAAATGATGAAAATCTTTTGAAAACGTCAACCAACATGGCGGCAATGACGTAAGATGCACACCAGCAATAGGGGCTGTTTACATGAAGAGAACCGATATATAATAGAATTTCGTGAGGTTTTACCTTAGGTTCAAGATTATTAATATGAATTAAAACATTCTCATAACGTAAAAGAAGCCGTTTGTTGATCGATGCCATCACACATTCAATGACAGTATTTGAGTAATACACTGGTTGACACAGCTGAGCTGAGTGAATCGAAGAAGGAAAGACATTAATAAAAGACAACAAGCAAACTCGCGTTAAGACAGTTACGCGCGATTGTCGGACCTTTAGTTTTTCTTGAACGAGTTCCGGATACCGGACCAATAGCCACTTCGTATCTTTAAACATGCTAGAAGATATATAATGCTTTAGCTTGGTTACGAACATTGCTGTGAAGATTTTGTCTCAACTATATTTACTCAGACATATTTCGAGAAATCTCACTTCATACTGACCTGAGCTCAATGTAAACGGAAGAACATATATATACTGGAAGCTAATGAACAGAATATATTCAAACCGTTCAGCAAGAACTGGAAAAACGATCATTTAAGCCGTGTTTACACGGTCAAAATTTAAGCACGCTTAAGTCAAGCGTGCTTAAAATGCGCCACCTCGGTACGTTTACACGGTCATTTAACAATCCCTTACTAAAACACGTACACCATTATTCAACATGGCGGACGAGCTATATTTTTGGTTTTGGAAGCTTCGTATGGGTAGCGTGCGTCAAAGAACAACGGAAGACATCGGTACACGAGAAAGAATAATAGCTAAAAGAAAGAAAGAAACAAAGGAACAAAGAATAGCGAGATGGAAGCTTCTACAGCAGGGCAAAAAAATGCATTTTATCGTATTAATAACACCGTATTAATAGCAAGCGTTTTTCAATCCCGTTGCGTTTACACGGCCAAGTTAAGCGCGATTAACTGATCGTGCTCAGTTTAATCCACTTCCTTGAGGTGGTGCAAACTAATCGCGATTAATTTACGCCGATCTGTTTACACGGACATTTTAAGCCCGCTTAAAGTCAGATGTGGCTCAGATCCCGCTTAAATTTTGACTGTGTAAACAGGGCTTAAGTTGCTCTGCCATTGTTGGTGATCTACACTTTACGATGATCTATGGTCTTAGAAGAGAGAACCACACTTCAACCAAAGTATATGTTTGCTCGTGAAATGAAAGTAGCGTGCTGCGTATAGGCAGTGTTGAAACAGCAATCGAAATATAGTAAGGTTAGATAGACTGGCGAAACAGAGAACGTAGGAGGATAACGTTTCGAGCGAAGGCCTCTTTCGTCGCTTGCATGGTCTGTACTGAAAGTCCTGAAAGACCACGGGCAGGATAATTTTGCGGTAAAGATCTCTCGCTAGGTCAATAAAAGTATTTAATAATATTTTCACAAAGTTTATTCTGATCAAATCATCTTATATACAAACATTGATATCACTTTAATGTCACTACCTAAGATAAAAATACTGAGGATACAAAAGCACTCTACTTTTTAACATTTTTAAGATTAATTGTTGTGTATAACCGAATAGGATGATCGTCTCCCGTTTATAATTTCTCGTCTGCTCTAACGCACTAAAAACATTTTATAATTTTCTACACAAATTAAGATATTAAAATTTCAAAGTTTATCTCATTGAATTTCAGAACAAAAAAACCGTCTACATTACGCTATGATGCTATTATGGTCCTAATTGAATCAAAAATTACATTTTGTAATAACATTATATTGTGTAAGCTACAGCGAAGTGAAAAGATGGTAAACTTCCGAGATTTTTAGCAAAGAAATATTGACGTTTTAAGCCTAGCCCTTCCTCGGAGAACTGCGCTCGAAACTTCAGTGTTTCGTTGGTAAAATTAAACCTCGTGAGTTTACCTCTTTTTTTCCTTTGCTCTATCCAAAACACTGCTTACACAGTATTCTACTATTGTAAACTACAGCTCCTTTATATTTCTCACAGTGAACTTGTTGCACCGAAAAGAAAATGGTTTGGTGAACAAAATTTGATGTGAATTCAATGGCTGAATCCAAAAACTCTCAAAGGTGGAGTAAAAAAATTGATGTATAAAAATTTTCCAAAGAAATGAATCATAAAGACAACTATTACTGTCGTAGAAATGAAGTGTTTCCGAATTATTGTTACATTTCATTTTCTTCACCTGAGCAAATTATTTGATAAAATTTGTTGTAAGCTTTACTGTTTTGAATTTGATTGGTTTTTGAACAACCAATAGAAAATGAGATTTTTAGCCAAACACCAATCAAATTCAAAGCAAGAAGTTGTTCAATGAACTTGATCAAAATAATGAATTGGTCAGACAGAGAAAATGAATTGCAATTGATGTTTTATAGGAACACTTGTTTTGCGACATGCAGTAAAACCTCAGTTATTTTTTATAAAAAGGCAACTCTACCTTTACTGAGCAGAACTAGATTTAAGAAACATGAATAATCTTACAACTAAAACAACATTGTACAATTTACTACCCTAATCAGTAGAACGAGATAGGTCCGATATTTTATCGCTTTCGTAGAGTTTCATTCAACGTAAATCAATTCTAAAATGATCATGCATCATAATATATTTGAATGGACCTCACCATGTTGTCCTTTCAATTTACTGACTGCAATGTACATCCTCAAACTCAATAATAATTCATGAGGGAAATTCAAAGGAAATCAATATTTAATCAGTATTTAGAAATCGAGGGAAGATTACGGTCAAATTTAGGAAACTTTAAGGTCGATTTTCTCTTGAAATATTGATTCGTTTGAGAATCTATATCCAACACTCGTCAGTGTTCATCCTCCGATGTCTAAATACCGCCAAGCTGGTTAAAAAAACTCGGCTTTGCTTCGTAGTTTCAACCTGCTTAGCTGTATTTAGAAATCATTGGAAGAACACTGCCTCGTATCGGATATATTACTCAGTGAATAACTATAGTACACTGAATACTTTCAACAATCTTAACAAAGAACCAGAAATTCAAGAAATTGTCACTTTTACAAAAGCAATAATAATATCTGACCTATTTCGCTCTAGTGATTAGCGTAGTATGGCTGGAGATTGAAAATAAAAGTATTTTACTATTTATGCACACCGCTGAAGAACACATTGAAAAAAGTTTTTGACAAATGATTTTATAAAGGCCACCATTTTAAATGTTATTTTATGTGCATCTAAATAAGCTTTTCTGGCCTCGTTATGAAGCAGAGATTCTTTTGAATTGCAGACAATTTCCTCGCTATTCCCAATCTAAGTTTACGGTTAGGATTAGAGTCAAAGTAATTAGTATTATTAAAATGATAAAAGATTTACGTAATGTCACAGTGAAGCCAGTGAACAACGAACCTCTTTTCAATAATTGCCTATTTTTAAATAGACCTTTCCACATAAAGTGAATGGATCACGTGATGTTGATTTTGACAAATCTTAGTCCTTGTTTACATGAAGGGGATTGACAGTCCAATCAGATCGAAAAACACGAGTGAACCGGGCACATGTTTACATGGAGAATCCGATCTACTTGAAACTTTGTTTTCGGTTTTTGAACACTATTTTCTGTGCTTCCCTCAATGTCTGCCATTTAGCACGACACGCACTAACTTCGCTCATGCGTATCCGAAATCATTTTCAAGTCAAACCGTGTTTAGGTGAATCAGATTTGAGACATTCAAGTCGTCCTACTCCACTGCGTGGATTGACTTCAGGCATTCGTTTCGATCAGATCGAAAACTTTCAATGTTCTTCAGATTTGACTTGAATACTCAATTCCGCTGGATGTCCCAAATTTTGCGAGAGCAAATCAAATCTCTCAACGCATTTATATCCACGCACTTCATGCGGGCAAGGTCTATTTTTAATTTTTAATTTTTATGAGCATGTGCAATGTGTTGTCAGCGGTATTACTCAGTAAAATACTTCTATTTCAGTTGGAGTAAAGTAGTAACTTCCAGCCAGAAGAGATTTGGTTTGTGCAGTGCCAGGTTGGTATCCTGGGGGTGGTTGATATGTCTCGCCAAGGTAGGAGGATGAGTATTGATTGTGATTGGAGTTATCACTGATGTAGAAATCACCCCATCCAAAGCTTGGTCCCCAGCCAGGATGGCTGCAGATTGCATGTTGCTTGTTGTGAATATCACATTTGAATGCAGGTATGTCGTCTTTATTTTTTAACGAAAACAAAAACGAGGAGTTGGACTGTTTAAAACCTTGACCTGAAATAAAATGTAAAACATTTACTCCTTGTGTTCATCATATTTCATTTGAAAGCTTTTTTTTCCGTTGAATATTTTAAATTTTGCATCATTTGAAAATATCTGTCAGCAATTCCATTCTACTATTTTACTATTTGAAATATCTAATAAGTGAAAATCTGAAAGAAATGTTTTAAGTGTTTCATTTATAATTTTTAAATGTTGGGCATATACAGTATACAAGTACAGTGTTTTGTTATTTATTAAAAATATTCATTGTTGTCACCCAGAATAATTCTATTTATACTTTGCAAAGACTTTATCTATTTTCATGTCTATTTATTAAAACTTATTTCAAATCATGACATTTACACCAAGAAAACTTGATATTGAGGAAAATGTAGCACACTGATTTATCCAGGAAAAAACTGCATTTATTTTGTAAAAGAAATATCTAAAGACAAATGCATTGTGATTTTTGTTAACCATTATCAATTTTAAATAGTATTTAATAAAAAAAATCAACAACAATTATATAACACACAAGGTTGAGTAAAATATTGAGATATATTTATCAGTGGAAGCTGATAAATTATTTTGTTGTGTTAAAGGTAGAAATGGAATAAATTACCTCCCCAGCTCTGGTCTGTATATCCACCAAAAATATAACCCCCAACTTTTACTAATGTCACTGTAGGTCCCTTTATATTGTCACAACATCTGTGAAAATCTTTTGCACCCCATCCATCTCTGCTAGCTCGATAGCAAAGACGCCATTGAAACTGATCACCCAACCACTTCTCCATTTGTTTACCATACTCATAATTATCATTCAGTATAACTGATTGCTTGCAAGATACTGTAGAATAAAATGATCAGGAATTGAATTAGTAAATGGAACAAATCTTTTTTATATATATATACAGTACAGTAAATTACTGTAGTGTTCTTTGTCTATAATTTAAAGATAGTGATGTATAAAAAACACATTGATAAAAAACACATTGAGTCTGATCTGATAATACAAACAGTTCTTCAGTTGATAATTTGTTTAACCAGTGATTAATGCATCCCTGACTGAGGTTAAAATTATTATTCAAATTCAAAACAATCCATATCATTGGTGTTAAATGCAACGGGAGATATCACCATGCAGAGTGCAATATAACGGTTGGCCACCGGTCATATTCCACGCAAAACGCGGATATGGCCATCCACTGATTGCTCTGCACGGACATTTTGGCCGACCATTTGGCCGCAGTAATTTCTCCCTCGTTCTCGCAAAACCAAAATGTAATCGGTTACACGTGCAAGGGAAGATGTTTTCCCACATTGAGCCAGCCTTTTCTAGCTCACTCTGTTTTGAGTCATTAAGTGCGAAATATCGTTTATTCGCTTGTTTTTAAACTTCAAAGCTAATTTCTCAAACTGTCCATGTAATCTGCTTAATTAAGTACTTAGTACTGAACTTATATTATGTTATATAGTAAATTAGTAAATAGTGATACCTGTCAATATTTTTGGTCATGCATTAGGATAAGTATTTTATATTTCTACTGTGACTAACTTGTTGTTCTATTGACCATTGTGCATATGGTTGTGCCAGTGAGGTTGTTACAATGTATTGTACAAGCCAGAGTACAACTTTTATTCTATTTAAGTTTTATTTACTTTTCTTTTAAGTTATTAAATTAAAATTTTAAAAAAAATTCTCCATTGAATTAAAAAATAATTAGTGTCTGATCATGTCCGACCAAAACCTGGGTTGGTCTGACATAATGTCAGACCAAGTTTTTGGAATTATTAATTGCACTCTGTCACCATGGAAATTAATGAAGAAAGTCGGACAGATTGGGTACAAAGAGAAACGTTTTTTTGTTGTTTTTCTGTGCGTTGGAAGTTCCCATTTCCATCATTGAAGGCAGTACATTTAGAAGAACGCGATTATATGTTTTGCTTGTTGGTGAGAATTGTTTTCTTGTGACCAGGAATCGGGTATTTGAGCAGATTTAGGTTGTGCACAGCAGCAAATCGAAGGCACAACATTTGCGTTCAACATTGTTGTTATCATAGTTGTGCGTGCTATTGGACGTGGTTTCTATTAGATAGTAAATTACAACTTTAGCTCTTCCTAAATATAGTCTTTTACTATCACAAATGCAAACAACTTGGCCATAAAACTAAAATCAAATGGCAGACGTTGTAATCTAACTCTGGGCCACAGTGTCCTACTTTTCCAATTAAGTTGATATCACTATGGCAATATGGAGTTAAATTATCATACTGTCATACAACCTCGTACCCAGGCAACCTCGTACCCAGGCTCTTTGCTCGGCACTCCCAAACTCACTGGGGCAGCGAGTTTGGGAGTGCCGAGCAAAGAGCCTGGGTACGAGGTTGATTGTCATAGTGATATCTCCTGTTGCGTTTAACACCAAAGATATGGATTATGCACAAGGAGGTTCTATTATAGGATCACAAACAATAAAGTAAAATACATGTTAGGTTTATTAGGTTATCAATCATGCACTATGCAATACTTATTTAAATACAGAGGTGATGGAAGATGTTTTTTAAATAGTGTGGGGATGAGCTGTTTGTGGTTTTGCTGTGCACGACCTCCAAGGGGGTGTTTATATGGAGACGAGCCAGCCCGCTTACCGGGATAGCTCGGTAAGCGGGATGATTTCTGGCTCGCGTTTATATGAATGAATTTCATCCCACCTACCGGGATGATTTTACAACAACCGAACAACGACAATAGATGGCATCAGCATCCCTTTGGAAAATCATCCCGGTAAGCGGGCCAGCCCGGTTGTGACTTTGCATGGGAAATTTTCATCCTCGCTAACCGGGCTAGCCCGCTTCGCCATATAAACACAGAGGAATTTTTAACAGGAAAATAACTACACAGTGAGATCTCGCTTACCGGGCTATCCTGCTTACCAGGCTGGCTCACCTCATATAGACACCCCCTAAGGGGGTATATAGGGGTGTGCTACTTCAGAAATTTTGAATTTTTAAGCACCCAAGAATGCACTAACTAATGTCATTGCAAGGTTCGAATTAACTATTGAAAACTGGTTTGTGAATTTAAAAAAAGTTTCATCAATATAATGCCTGATTTTCACCGCCATTTTAAAGTAGCCATCACATTTTCCACTCCAACACCATGAAACAGAATGAATAAAAACAGGATGACCTAATTTACATAACAAAGAAATGTTGATTGATCCACAGACCACTGATCTGCTTCCAAAATGGTGGATATCCACCACTGGCCACTTAATGTAAACTACTTCATGTATGCTATGTGAGACCAGCTCAGTGTTAGTATATCTAGGCCCCTAGCTCCGAAGATACGATCATATATAAGTCATTATTTTTGATTTGTGATTTTTATTAAAATCTTTGCTTTTGTGTTCGTTAAGGTTGTAATTTGGTTCATGAGTCACGAACTGTTAATTTGAACCGTGCATTGTTATAACATATATTGTCCTATAAATTAGAGTATACTATTATAGGGTGAAATGTGTTGCCTCGTGCATGTAAGAACTTGTGGGAGGAATCACCCTCACTACCCCCATGCTCTCACCACTCCTGTTTAAATAGCATTCTAATATCTTTTCACTATTCCTGCTATTTTTAATCTTAGTTCATTAAATTTTTACTTACCAAGACATTTTATTATGGGATAACAATTAACCAAAAAGTAAAATATAAGTTACCAGTAGGTTAACACACACTGTGTAACTTTAAAATGATAATTTTAATATCTCTATTATTGCACCTACTAACATTAATTTTAAATTGCTTCTCTATGCTGAAAATTATGCTGGCATAATGTGGACCTGGGGGTTCCTCCTTTCAATTTAGGGCAGCTGGGTGTATCTTACTTTACTTTACTTTACTTTACTTTACTTTACTTTACTTTACTTTACTTTACTTTACTTTACTTTACTTTACTTTACTTTACTTTACTTTACTTTACTTTACTCACGTATACTTCCTCCATAGCAAAAGAATAAATTATTCATAATTATGAGAACATATTGATTATATTACTTACCACGTTTTGTTACAGGATTACAAACTAAAAAAAATAAAATAAAATTTAGGTTACAATACTCTGCCCTTTCTTAATACTACATGCAGTAATTATATAATTAATTATTTACATTTATTTATTTATTATTTGGTGCTTAGTTTTATCGTTTTGGAAATCCACTGTTTAAATAGCATTCTAATATCTTTTCACTATTCCTGCTATTTTTAATCTTAGATCAGTAAATTTTTACTTACCAAGACATTTTATTATGGGATAACAATTAACCAAAAAGTAAAATATAAGTTACCAGTAGGTTAACACACACTGTGTAACTTTTAAATTATAATTTTAATATCTCTATTATTGCACCTATTAACTATTAATTTTAAATTGCTTCTCTATGCTGAAAATTATGCTGGCATAATGTGGACCTGGGGGTTCCTCCTTTCAATTTAAGGCAGCTGGGTGTATCTTACTTTACTTTACTTTACTTTACTTTACTTTACTTTACTTTACTTTACTTTACTTTACTTTACTTTACTTTACTTTACTTTACTTTACTTTACTTTACTTTACTTTACTTTACTTTACTCACTTATACTTCCTCCATAGCAAAAGAATAAATTATTCATAATTATAAGAACATAGTGATTATATTACTTACCAGGTTTTATTACAGGATTACAAACTAAAAAAAATAAAATAAAAATTAGGTTAAAATACTCTGCCCTTTCTTACTACCTGCAGTAATTAATTAATTAATTATTTACATTTATTTATTTATTTATTTATTTATTTATTTATTTATTTATTTATTTATTTATTTATTATTTGGTGCTTTAGTTTTATCGTTTTGGAAATGCAACTCAGCTCTTTTATTAATTTGGCTGGATCAATTAACCCATGGTCAGTCTTCATTAATATAAAAATAACTCTTAGTAGTATCTTACCTACTTCTCCAAGGTCATTCAAGATATTGCCACTCTTTCCGTCGTCCATTGGAACTATAGGTTTGGCTTTGAATTGGATGTTGCCATCGTGAATGGGTTTCATAATCCGTGGACGTTCATTTTTCACTTTTTCCACATTTTCTCCGACCAGTTTTTGAATGTAGATAACTTCTTCGTGACTTCCTTTTTCAAGAAAACTCTTGGCTACATCCATGGAGCCTCTCACCTTGTCCACGTAAGCTTTGACGTCGGTCTTTTGCTGTGTAAGTGGCTCGTACACTTCATTGTATTTCCTGTCAACCTCGTTTATCATTAGTGCAGCTTTCTCTTCGAGTTTCTTTGTGATTGCTTTTAAAATCGCTTTCTTTTGTTGCGTAATGTCGTCTTTTGCTTTCTTGGCGTTGTTCTTCAAGGACTCTGTGTTAGCTTCTATTTTCTGCAACACTTCGTTTCCTTCCTTGTGTTGTTCATCTAGGATGACAGAGGACGCTCTCAATAACTCTCTTCGCTTCTCAGCCTCTTCGTCGATTGGTAGGCATGAATGATTTGGTTTAGCATGGTCTAAAACGATGCAGTGAGTACAGACAAGTTCCTTGCATGTTTCGCAATAAAACTTGAGAGTTTTCTTCTCGTGTTTCAGACACCGTGCCTTGCCTCTGGCTTTGGCTTGATTTTGTGGTTTGGCCAACTCGTCTATGGTCAATACAACATGTTCGTTGAAGTCAGGCCAACTGTTGTGAGTAGTAATACATTTGCTGCACAGATAGCGCTCGCATGTTGTACACCGACTAACGGCAGGCCTTTGTGATCCGCAAAAGAAACATGGCAGTTTCTTTGCACGACGTTGTATCTTAAGGACTTCGAGCATATTTCCAATGAAATGGTTTGGCAGCATTCCTTCAACTTTCTCTCCTTGTTTTAAAGAGAATTCTGTCCTACAGATTGGGCAGTTGAATGTTTCAATCACCTTTCCTTCCTCCATTTGACGCTGGTGCTTCACATCCTTCTGCAAGCAACACTTGCAAAAGGAGTGGAAGCAACCAAGTGTTCGTGGTTCTTTTAACGTTTCCAGACAAATGGAACACGTCAATAAACTTTCCATCTCAGCAATCGGGCCATCATCAGGTGCTGCAGCAGCCATTGTGCTCTCTTCAGTAAGAATATATCGATAATTTCGATCGTTGTTCTGAATCTGCTGCGAAGAAACCAAACGTGATTTGAAAACGAAAGACAGGCACAGGTAAAATATAATCACCTGCATTGTATACATAATATATATTGTTGTGATTGGTTACCGTAACCACCCACGCTGTGGTATCACTTGAACCACTCTCTTCAGATTTTACAGAATAAAACTACTAAAGAAATTATGAATGATCAACTCTGCCGACAGTTCGACCAAAGTATAGTTACGACTTGGAATCGAAACAGCTAAAAAATTATCCTTTAAGGCATTAAGACATGCTTCGAAAGGGAATGACCTCTCTGTTCACGTGTCATGGCAGTGTTTATAGTACAATAAAAAGATGCCGCTGCTATACAATGCGCTTTGCGAATTGCGAGCTTAAATTGGCTCAAACAACAGCTGCTAAACAATATTTATAGTCAAATATGAAAACGGCAAACACGACTGACTGATTTAAATGTTATTAAGATTAGTCATGGTATAGCCTCAATATAATTATTTGGAGTACCTGCAGGTCACCTAATTATATATCTATGCTTTGTAACTACTTTCAGGAACATCGCTTCTTTCACTCTGACATCAAACTTAAACATCACGATGTTGGAAAAGGCTGGACATTTATCTCAGCCTCAGCGTGGAAGAACTCTATAGGTGCAACCATTGGTGGAATCGGCAATTTGCATTATCGCAATGCATGCTGGTAGTTGAGGTACGGATTCACTTTCGGGGGAAATGGCCGGCGTCAGGCGAGCATTTCGCCTGAAAGATTAATTCACGGTTTTAGCGGTATTTTCTTTCCCGAACGAGAAATTTTTACTTCTCGTTAGGACAGGTAGGTTATGAACTATGTTCTGTGTAAATGGCAGCAAAACTGCTTTTGATACTGGCGAGAAAATTACTTCAGAGTTGTCGATGGAGTGAAGAACGTTCGAACAAAACCATGCTTGAAGAAAGAAGTTTTTACACATTTCTAGGTGAGTAAAGAAATCGATTGCTGTACAGTAAGCCATTTGGCCTCACATTCATGCATGTGTAGTAGATCTATTCAGATCGTATAGTTGATGCCCTTGTAAATGTCTCTTCTCGCCATTTTCGCTTGTTGAAATTGACAAGGCTTTGAAAGAGCTCCCGATCACTTGTTCGAAGACATTAACCTCGTGACGCTTTGTTTTGATTTGTTTTGGCGCGGAAAAAAACTTGTTTCACTAGCAGCTGTTCAGGTTTTTTGCAAAAGCTCCGAGTGCAAAGTGCTTTAGCTTGGGTTTTGGCCTTTGTTTTTCTTCTTTTCCCCTTTGTGGTCGCTTGGTTCTTATCCTCTTACATAAACGGTAGGCTCTAGAATAGTATTGGTCGTAAATTTACATTTACGACTGTCATATTTTGTAATATTTAAAAAATAGTGGTTTCCTGTTGCCGTGTCTCGAGCAACAAGGTTTTAAATTAGTTGAAACGACCAGGAAATACTGTAATTTTTGTGTTAAAATACAGTAGAATAGGCTAAAAGAATTCGTTCTAAATTCGTCAGTCTATATATAAACTTTAATAATTCTATTCGACTGTTGTCAGAGCCTGGCAGGCTATAGCTAGTACTGAGTGGTTTTAACAGGCATTTATTTAAAACTTAAATATCTAATTAAATTGTAAATATTAAATTATATTAAATATCTGTAAATATTAAATTGTAAATATTTAATTGCATAAACTTAACCCATAATATAAATTCATAGATATAGTCAACAATTTTTTTAATATTAAGTAAGATGGAGGATGAACCTAGTACTTCAATGGGAGTGAAGGAACAATTGCCATTACCAGTGACAAGACATGAAAAAAGGTGGACAAAAAGCTTAAAGAATATACCAAGTCTTTCATACACACTGGTGGAGGAGCACTTAATTTTAGCATCTGAAAAAACACCAGATCAGAAGCCAGCAGAGGCCTTGAAGCACAAAAAGAGTGGATATCGATTATTCAAGGCTGGATATGCAACACAAATTTGGGTCAAGTCTGATGTTAAGAAAGGTGATAAGACTGTTCATTTCCTTGCTCGTTGTCAAGTAAGTGCTGAAATGCGAAAAAAGGAGTACTTGGTTTATGTTCACTTGGACCAAATATCTGGAAATATTGAATTTGCAAAATGTCACTGTCCTGCTGGGGCTGGAGGGCGCTGTAAGCATGTAGCAGCAATTTTGTTTCAGCTTTTAGACTTTATAGAATTGGAGTTAACTGAAATACCTGATGACAGAACATGTACCCAGGAACTTCAACAGTGGCATGTTCCCAAAGAAAGCCACACGAAAGATGCTGTTCTATTTGAAGACCTCATTTTCCCACAAGACAGTTATGAAAAGGACAAAAAAGACCGTAAGCGTCGAGTTGTGGAAGGGAAAAGAGAAGGGTACAGTTCAACAAAAGACAAGGTTAAGAAACATGATTTAGAAAAACTTAAAAGTGGTTTGGAAACAGCTCGAAGTAACTGCCCTTTAATTGGTCTTCTTACGGACAACAAATGCATTCCATCTGACTCTGATGTGAGCAAATTACCATCAAGGCAAAGAATGCTTCATGTAGAGGTAACCAAAAATAACCTGGAGTCAACAGCAGTAAGATCTCATGTAGTTTCAAAATTAACTGAAAACACTGATTTTTCTGTGATTCCTGAGGAACCAAAGTGCACTGAATTTGTAAAAAACAGATTACTTCTAGATCAAGCAGCATGCACAGAGATTGAGAAAAACACGCGCACACAGAGTAATTGCACAGAGTGGTATGATCAAAGAAAATGCAGGTTAACGTCATTAATTTTTGGATATGTAGTGAATAGAAGAAAAACCATCTACCCTAAAAGCATTGTCAACAAAGTGATCAAATCAACCCGCATCACAAAAAATGCAAGTTGTCAATGGGGAATTGACAATGAACACACTGCTTTGCTGCAATATTATGATTATAAGCACAAAAATAATCTGCCTGTGGAAATTTGTTGTGCCTGTGGCTTAATTGTCAATCCCAAATGGCCATGGCTAGGGTCCAGTCCAGATGCATTAGCATATGATCCAAATGAAACAAACAATTATGGTGCTGTATAGGTAAAATGCCCAGCATCCAAGGCAAATCTCACTATCACTGAAGCTTGCAATGACAACTCATTTTTCTTAGAAATTATTGATAGGAAACCTTCTCTAAAAAAGAGACATGTATACTTTTTTCAATGCCAAGGTGTTATGGCAATATGTCAGTTAAGTTGGCTTGATTTTGTTGTTTTTACGAAAAATGATCTTCATGTTGAAAGGATCTATTTCAATGAGCATCATTGGAAGGAAAATACCTTACCACAGTTAACAGCTTTCTATTTTGATTACTTGATGGATCTTGTGTAAATAAATGTGAAGCATTTTATAACAGTTTTTTGTTATGATAATATTGTACAACAATACATTATTTTGGTGTGTGCATGTAATGTTACTGTACTGTACCATGTCCAGTGATAACATACTAACATTTAAGTGTAAAAATATTTTAATACAATAGTTTCATAACTCAGTTAAAGACAGTTTCATTTTTTCATTGAATTGACTATTAACAGATTCAGAAACATTCAAATACAATACTGTTGAAGTGTCAATACTGTAAATTACCAGAGTAACATTCAAAATAAAATATACATCTTACAACTTTTAATTAAAGACATTAGTTAAATAACCTTGGTATTCAACAAATTACTACTCTTCATGTTGTGTAAGTAATGGTTTGCGAAACAAAGTAAGGTATGAACACACAATCCAAAGTTTGTTGACATCTGCAGCCATGCTGAGGGGAAGGGTGTGCTGTAGAAGGCAGAAACTCTTTACCCTTTGTATAGCACGCTCAACATGAATTCGATGTTTTGCAATGCGCCTAGTTGAAAGTTCATCAGCCTCAGAAAATTGTTCTTGGTCCTTTAAAAATGGTGGAATGTTCAAGGAAACACCAGCAGGTAAGTCATCCTCAATGGAGAAACCTCTGTCTGCCATTACTTCATCACCCGGCTCAAGCAAGTTCAGGATTCCACAGTCCTTTGTCAGCTGTTGATCAGATGTGTTTCCAGCATACAGCTCAGAAACAAATACCACATCACCTCTTGGAGAAATACCAATAAGCCCTTTCGCAGTATTACGGTGCTTGTAAGTAGAAAATGTGGCACTTTGGCTTCTTGGCTCAGAGGGCATTTCCAAAAATAACTCTGTACAATCAATAATTACCCTTGTGTTGGGATAACTCTGCTTAAAACTTTGGGGCATGGTTTTTTGTACAAAGTCTCGTGAAGGCCAAATAGGAATGGACCTTAACCTGTTTCGAAGAAAGTCTAGCCAAGTTACCCAAATTCTCGAAACTTGCGACACAGATATGTTATATCGAATAGCCAGATCTTTCTCCAGCAGACCACACCTAAGCCTAGAAAGGCATAAAAATAGTTCTTCTTCAGGAGATAGTGCTCGCTGATGTCCACTTTTCTCTTTTCTTTTGACTTCACTGTTATCAGATCCTTTGTATCTTAGTCTTTCACAGGTGGGACAGAGAAAGTCATAAAAAGCTCTAAATGTTTCATAATTTGGAAACCCAGTGTACAATTCAAAATTTGCATTATTGTTTTTAAAACGTTGGACTGAAAATGCTTGCTGTTCTACTTTCTCCCTTAGAGCCAAAATTTCATCTTCCTGTTGTTGTTTCTCTCTCTTTAGATTTGTTACAGTATTTTCTAGCTCACTGATCTCATCTCTCACACTTCTATTTGCCCTTCTTTTCCCACTAGTTATAACTGTATCAGATTGTCTTTCCCTGCACTTTGATGTTGGCCTTGCTTTTGTTGGGGTAGGTTTGATGTGTTTTGGCACAATAGTTGGTATATTAACAAGATAGGTCTTTTTCCCACCTTCAAAGTGTTTTGAACAGACCTTATGATACTCATTTGGTTTGAAGTCAGCTCTACTGATCCAATGTAGCCATGCCTTTCTCAATTTGGGGTCTTTGGAAATTTGTGGAAAGACAGTTCAGGATTTCTTTTGGAGTTGCTATCACATAAAGGTACACAACAACTTGTTCCACCAAGACCACCTCTGTGTTTCTTACTTTCATGTCTTGTTACTGGTAATGGCAATTGTTCCTTCACTCCCATTGAAGTACTAGGTTCATCCTCCATCTTACTTAATATTAAAAAAATTGTTGACTATATCTATGAATTTATATTATGGGTTAAGTTTATGCAATTAAATATTTACAATTTAATATTTACAGATATTTAATATAATTTAATATTTACAATTTAATTAGATATTTAAGTTTTAAATAAATGCCTGTTAAAACCACTCAGTACTACAGTTTATATTATTGAATAAATTTAAAACTAGCTATAGCCTGCCAGGCTCTGACAACAGTCGAATAGAATTATTAAAGTTTATATATAGACTGACGAATTTAGAACGAATTCTTTTAGCCTATTCTACTGTATTTTAACACAAAAATTACAGTATTTCCTGGTCGTTTCAACTAATTTAAAACCTTGTTGCTCGAGACACGGCAACAGGAAACCACTATTTTTTAAATATTACAAAATATGACAGTCGTAAATGTAAATTTACGACCAATACTATTCTAGAGCCTACCGTTTACGTAAGAGGATAAGAATCAAGCGACCACAAAGGGGAAAAGAAGAAAAACAAAGGCCAAAACCCAAGCTAAAGCACTTTGCACTCGGAGCTTTTGCAAAAAACCTGAACAGCTGCTAGTGAAACAAGTTTTTTTCGCGCCAAACAAATCAAAACAAAGCGTCACGAGGTTAATGTCTTCGAACAAGTGATCGGGAGCTCTTTCAAAGCCTTGTCAATTTCAACAAGCGAAAATGGCGAGAAGAGACATTTACAAGGGCATCAACTATACGATCTGAATAGATCTACTACACATGCATGAATGTGAGGCCAAATGGCTTACTGTACAGCAATCGATTTCTTTACTCACCTAGAAATGTGTAAAAACTTCTTTCTTCAAGCATGGTTTTGTTCGAACGTTCTTCACTCCATCGACAACTCTGAAGTAATTTTCTCGCCAGTATCAAAAGCAGTTTTGCTGCCATTTACACAGAACATAGTTCATAACCTACCTGTCCTAACGAGAAGTAAAAATTTCTCGTTCGGGAAAGAAAATACCGCTAAAACCGTGAATTAATCTTTCAGGCGAAATGCTCGCCTGACGCCGGCCATTTCCCCCGAAAGTGAATCCGTACCTCAACTACCAGCATGCATTGCGATAATGCAAATTGCCCATTGGCATGTTACTCCAGTCCGCCAGCTGTAAAGTCCCTCAACAGCGTCGAGGAAACAGAGCCTAGAACCATCATCGCCAGCTTCAATGGCAACCCTATTACAACCATTATTTCTTGCTACTCACCAACAAATTCTAGCGACGAAGAAGATGTAACGCAATTCTATCCGAGCCTCTCCTCTCTCGTCAGACTAGTCCCAAACCATAACTTCTTGGTTATTGGTGGGCAGTGACACACACAATTTTGCGTATCACATGTCTTCTAACAGAAATGGGCTTCTTCTTGAAGACTTCATACAAGAAAACAATCTTGTATGTCTTACCACCAAATTTCAGAAAAAGAGCTCTAAACTCTGGACATTTACCTACGCAAATGGCACAAGGGTCCAAGTAGATCACATCATAATAAATAAAAAGTGGAAGAATAAGTGCACTGAACTGCCAAGCTTTTAACACTTTTGAAGGGGTGTCCTCCAACCATAGAATTGTCACATCCACCATCCGACTAAGCCTTCGAGCCAATAAGAAAAAATCCTCAACCTTCCCCCCATATGACTGGTCTCTTCTCACTTCAAACACGGATCTTCAAAATCAATACACCATCACTGTCAGAAATAAATTTGATGCTTTGCAAGGAGACGTTGAAACACAATCTCCTAACACAACACATAACAACTTTGTTACCTCACATGAAAAGAGCCACCAGAACTCAGATAGCGGAGCAAGGTTAATTAAGGTACTTATACCTTAGACTGTGCCCAGTCCTCTAGGAACGAATTCCAACCGCTCGCTTACAAGTACTTGTTGGTCTACAAGTCGCGTTGTAATAATATTACTAACTAACACAGCTTGTACAGCAAACAATTAACAATTATTACTAACATCAAGCTGCAATTTCTGAAATTGTTGAAGTTATCGAACAAAGTCACACGAAACTGGGCATGTAGGTGTATTTGTCTCATGACTTTAAACAAACACAGGTTCAAGCGATTTAACAAATTAATATCAATATGCACGATTTCTCAGTAACTCATTATACAATGTGACGTATGCAGTGTGACATTTACTTCTCAAACGCATTAATAATTCATGACATAATCAATCAATCAGAAGCGCTGAATTGCACCACGTGAAGGGACTTGAAATACCAGGGAAGTACTGGGCAGAGGACTTGAAATATTATTTCCAGTCCAAGGACTGGAAATAATATTTCAAGTCCTTGGACTTGAAATATTACTTCACACAATCGGTTATTCATCCATACACTAATTACTAATGTACTAATTCATTTTGGGAATACACTAAGTGATTTTGAGAAGTCATGTAAAGGCCTTCAATTCGGACTAGACCGGGTGTTCAAGTACTCGGAATGCGTTCCAGTCCTCAGCTTCGCCTCGGACTGGAACGAATTCCTCGTACTTGAAAACCCGGTCTAGTCCTCATTGTCGAAAACTATGTTTTCGCGCAGGTCCTTTCCTGAAGCTAACAACGGAAGTCGTATTGTTCGAGTGTACACCGAAGTACTACTAGTAAAATTGCCTACACCTGACTTCAGCATGCCTTATAATGTTATCTGTTTGACATGTACTGTGGTAGCCATTGGCTTTGGATCTCTCTATAATCTATCAACCAGACGTCTACAAGAGGTCGACCCACGAGAACCTACAGGATTTCTTGGCAAACTCATGAACAAACTACGAAAACTTAAGAATAAAATATTTATTAAACGAAGTGAACCAAAGTCTTCGGAAAACAAGAAGAAAGGTTAAGGTGCGAGAGGGTATTGCTCCTGTTTGTCAGTATAGTACTTTCAGCTTAGAGTTTGTAAAATTTTGTTATAGTTCTTGCTGTATTGTAAGCTCTGAGTGGTCATAGCAAACTCCCCTTAGCTTGTTAATTTAAAGACTGGGTACGAGTCAGGTACAAGCTGTTGTAAAGGCGGTTTTCCACTAGGCGAAATTCGTCGACCGACTCGACATTTTTCTTTTGTCTTGGCTAATTAGTTCCACTCGAGAGCTTGCGAGACAAAAGAAAATGTCGCTTCGCGCGACATTTTTCGCCTAGTGGAAAACCGCCTTTAGTTGTTAATTAATAGGGAGTTTAAGCAAATACAACGCGAACGTCAAGGACAACGTCGTTAATACAATAGAATTTTTCTCACACAATAAAGAAAATGAATAGTTTTTAACCCCAAGAAAATTAATCTTAACGCCGTTCCCGTTCTACATACAACGTTATTCAGATCATTTTCACGTCTTCAGGACGACGTTAACTCGTGAAACGTCGAAACCTGTTAGTTGAGTTTGACTTTAAACTACGCGACAAAATCCTTTTAGAACTCTAAAGCTTTTGTATATCGAAAAACATACTTTAAGTACTCAATACTACGTAAATGATTCGTGGTTTCTGCTAGATACTGAAGTTTAGATGCCGTCGTCGTCCTAGCTTGCTTAAACTCTCTAAAGCCCTGTTTACACGGCCAAAATTTAAGCGGGATCTGAGTGTGTAAACAGATCGGCGTAAATTAATCGCGATTAGTTTGCACCACCTCAAGGATTAAACTGAACACGATCAGTTAATTGCGCTTAACTTAGCCGTGTAAACGCAACGGGATTGGAAAACGCTTGCTATTAATACGGTGTTATTAATACGATAAAATGCATTTTTTTGCCCTGCTGTAGAAGCTTACATCTCGCTATTCTTTGTTCCTTTCCTTTAGCTATTACTCTTTCTCGTGTACCGATGTCTTCCGCTGTTCTTTGACGCACGCTACCCATACGAAGCTTCCAAAACCAAAAATATAGCTCGTCCGCCATGTTGAATAATGGTGTACGTGTTTTAGTAAGGGATTATTAAATGACCGTGTAAACGCACCAAGGTGGCGCATTTTAAGCACGCTTAACTTAAGCGTGCTTAAATTTTGGCCGTATAAACACGGCTTAATACTCATTAATATTTTCACAAATTGTATTATGATCAATCTTTATTTAAACATTGATGTCAGACACTACATTCAATATACCCAATCAAAAGTACTAACGATAAAAGAGTACTCTACTTTTACATTAAGATAAGATTAATTGCTGTTTATAAACTTATAGGAAAATCTTTTCCCGTTTATAATTTCTCGTCTGCTCTAACGCACTAAAAACAGTTTATAATTTTCTACACAAATTAAGATATTAAAATTTCAAAGTTTATCTCATTGAATTTCATAGCAAAAAACCGTCTACATTACGCTATGATGCTATTATGGTCCTAATTGAATCAAAAATTACATTTTGTAATAACATTATATTGTGTAAGCTACAGCGAAGTGAAAAGATGGTAAACTTCCGAGATTTTTAGCAAAGAAATATTGACGTTTTAAGCCTAGCCCTTCCTCGGAGAACTGCGCTCGAAACGTCAGTGTTTCGTTGGTAAAATTAAACCTCGTGAGTTTACCTCTTTTTTTCCTTTGCTCTATCCAAAACACTGCTTACACAGTATTCTACTATTGTAAACTACAGCTCCTTTATATTTCTCACAGTGAACTTGTTGCACCGAAAAGAAAATGGTTTGGTGAACAAAATTTTAAATGAATTCAAGGACTGAATTCAGAAACTCTCAAAGGTGGAGTAAAAAAATTAATGTATAAAAATTTTCCAAAGAAATGAATCATAAAGACAACTATTACTGTCGTAGAAATGAAGTGTTTCTGAATTATTGTTACATTTCATTTTCTTCACCTGATCAATTTATTTGATAAAATTTGCTGTAAGCTTTACTATTTTGAATTTGATTGGTTTTTGAACAACCAATAGAAAATGAGATTTTTAGCCAAACACCAATCAAATTCAAAGCAAGAAGTTGTTCAATGAACTTGATCAAAATAATGAATTGGTCAGACAGAGAAAATGAATTGCAATTGATGTTTTATAGGAACACTTGTTTTGCGACATGCAGCCAAAAAGTTAATTTTTTATAAAACGACAATCTACCTTTACTGAGCAGAACTAGATATAAGAAACATGGTAGACTGCGAGGCGTCCCTCTATTTTCTTCGTTTGTGCTCCAAATATTGGGGCCCAATCTTCGGAGCACAAACGACGAGGGCCCAATCTTTGGAGCACAAACGAAGAAAATAGAGGGACGGCTCGCAGTCTAGAAACATGGATAATCTTACAACTAAAACAACATTGTACAATTTACTACCCTGATCAGTAGAACGAAATAAGTCCGATATTTTATCGCTTTCGTAGTAGAGTTTCATTCAACGTAAATCAATTCTAAAATGATCATGGATCATAATTGTATTTGAATGAACCTCACCATGTTTTCCTTTCAATTTACTGACTGCAATGTAC
Source organism: Corallium rubrum (assembly GCA_964035015.1). Taxonomy (NCBI): domain Eukaryota; kingdom Metazoa; phylum Cnidaria; class Anthozoa; order Scleralcyonacea; family Coralliidae; genus Corallium; species Corallium rubrum. The sequence continues at coordinate 601,201 of OZ035999.1, read as the reverse complement.
ATCCTCAAACTGAATAATAATTCATGAGGGAAATTCAAAAGAAATCAATATTTAATCAATATTTAGAAATCGAAGAAGGATTACACTCAAATTTAGCAAACTTTGAGGTCGATTTTCTCTTGAAATATTGAATCGTTTGAGAAGCTATATCCAACACTCGTCAGTGTTCATCCTCCAATGTCTAAATACAGCCAAGCTGGTTAAAAAAACTCGACTTTGCTTCGTATTTTCAACCTGCTTGGCCTGTATTTAGAAATCAGAGAAGAAACAAGCACTGCCTCGTATTGGATATATTACTCAGTGAATAACTATAGTACACTGAATACTTTCAACAATCTGAACAAAGAACCAGAAATCCAAGGAATTGTCACTTTCACAAAAGCAATAATAATATCGGACCTATTTCGCTCTACTGATTTGCGTAGTATGGCTGGAGAGAGTGGAAATAAAAGTATTTTACTATTTATGCACACCGCTGAAGAACACATTGAGAAAAGTTTTAGACGAATGATTTTATAAAGGCCACCATTTTAAATGTTATTTTATGTGCATCTAAATGAGCTTTTCTGGCCTCGTTATGAAGCAAAGATTCTTTTGAATTGCAGACAATTTCCTCGCTATTCCCAATCTAAGTTTACGGTTAGGATTAGAGTCAAAGTAATTAGTATTGTTAAAATGATAAAAGATTTACGTAATGTCACAGTGAAGCCAGTGAACAACAAACCTCTTGCCAATAATTGCCTATTTTCAAATAGACCTTTCCACATCCTTGCTCACATGAAGTGGATTGACAGTCCAATCAGATTGAAAAACACGATTGAAGTCAATCCGGGCACATGTTTATATGGCGAATCCGATCTGCTTGAAAGTTTGTTTTCGGTTTTTGAACACTATTTTCTGTGCTTCCCTCAATGTCTGCCATTTAGCACGACACGCACTAACTTCACTCATGCGTATCAAGTCATTTTCACGTCAAACCGTATTTTTAGATGAATCAGATTGGACACATTCAAGTCGATCCTTGCTTGAATCTCAAGTCAATCCACGTGGATTGACTTCGATCAGATCGAAAACCATTTGAATCTTCTTCATGTAAACACAACAAGGGGAAACAACATGCGAGATTTGACTTGAACACTCAATTCCGCTGGATGTCCGAAATTTTGCGAGGGCCAGTCAAATCCCTCAACGCGTTATCCACGCACTTCATGCGGCAGGTCTATTTTTAATTTTTATGAGCATGTGCAATGTGTTGTCAGCGGTATTACTCAGTAAAAGACTTCTATTTCAGTTGGAGTAAACTCGTCACTTCCAGCCAGAAGAGATTTGGTTTGTGCAGTGTCATATTGGTATCCTGGGGGTGGTTGATATGAGTGGCCAAGGTCGGAGAATGAGTCTTGATTGTGATTGGAGTTATCACTGATGAAGAAATCACAACCGAAGAAACCTCCACCAAAGCGTGGTCCGTAGTCAGGATCGCTGTAGATTGCACGTTGCTTGCTGTGAATATCACATTTAAATGCAGGTATGTTGTCATTATTTTTTAACGAAAACAAAAACGAGGAGTTGGACTGTTTAAAACCTTGACCTGAAATAAAATGTAAAACATTTACTCCATGTGTTCATCATATTTGATTTGAAAGCTTTTTTTTCGTTGAATATTTTAAATTTTGCATCATTTGAAGATATCTGTCAAAAATTCCATTCTACTGTTTTACTATTTGAAATATCTAATAAGTGAAAATCTGAAAGAAATGTTTTGAGTGTTTCATTTATAATTTTTAAATGTTAGGCATGTACAGTATACAAGTACAGTGTTTTGTTATTTATTAAAAATATTCGTTGTTGTCACCCAGAATAATTATATTACTTTGCAAAGACTTTATCTATTTTCATATCTATTTATTAAAACTTATTTCAAATCAAGACATGTCCACAAGAAAACTTTATATTGAGGAAAATGTAGGACACTAATTTATCAAAAAAACAAACTGCATTTACTTTGTAAAAGAAATATCTAAAGACAAATGCATTGTGATTTTTGTTAACTACAGTATCAATTTTAAATAGTATTTAATAAAAAAAAGTCAACAACAATTATATAACACATGAGGTTGAGTAAAATACTGAGATATATTTATCAGTGGAAGCTGATAAATTATTTTGTTGTGTTAAAGGTAGAAATGGAATAAATTACCTTCCCAGCTCTGGTCTGTATATCCACCACAAATATAATCCCCAACTTTTACTAATGTCACTGTAGCTCCCTTCTTGTCACAACATCTGTGAAAATCTTGTGCACGCCATCCATCTCTGCCAGCTTGATAACAAAGACGCCATTGAAACTGATTACCCAGCCACTTTTCCAATTGTTTGCCATACTCATAATTATCATTCAGTATAACTGACTGCTTGCAAGATACTGTGGAATGAAACGATCAGGAACTGAATTAGTAAATAAAACAAATTTTTGGTTTTTCTTTTTTTTTCTATATACTTATTACTTAATGTTTTTTGCCTGCATGAAAAGTGTATTGCACTGTGGTTAGATAATTGAATGTTCCTACTATATTGTTATTTTTTATGGTTCTTACTGTCATGCTGTAGCTGGTTAGATTTATAGTCAAACCCAATGTTCTCTTGTGTATGACTTTGCAATATTGATATGCATGCAACATTGCAATATATATTGATTGGCTGATTAAGAAACTTGCAAACGCTTTATCATATGATTCCTCGATGGGTTGCCCTCAAATATTGGTTTTATACATTGAACAACACATAAACGTGCTTGTCAAGCTAGGTAATGGCTATAACTTTATGTAGAATTCCGCATTCCGTTTGGCACGTAAAACGATTTTTTAGGGTAACCCGTCGAGGAATCGTGATAAAGCGTTTGCAGGTTGCTGATTGAATCCATCAATCAAAATGGCAATGTTGCCTATCAATATTGCAAAGTTACATGCAAGAGAACGTACCTCCAGTTTGACTATATAAATTATGCTAACATGACGATTGTTTTTGTCCATGTTAAAACATTTTTATTTTTTTTCAGTTGCAATTTTTAATTAGTATTATCAATGTACTGTGGAATTAATTATCAATCAAATTTGAAATCTACAATTATCTGTGTTCAAAGCCAAAGGCAGTAATGCTGATAAAACAGACAAAGATCTTGATAATTCATTATACTATAGAAAAGCAAAATTAAATAATTATTTTAATTTGCATTTTACATTGTACATTTTACAGGTAAATGTTAGATTTTGCTGAATGCAGTCATATAATCATGGACTTAACTCACTCTGAGTTCAATAATATAATTTGAACCTCACACAAAAAATTGTATGCTGTATTAAGTCCTAAAGAAATACTTTCTCAACAGAACAAAATCACAATTATTAACATGGAAATAATACATCCCTGACTGACGTCAAAATTATTATATTTCAATTATTCAATGTACCAGAAAATTATGCATTTAGTGGGGTTATGCAATAACCAAGGTTAACAACTAGGTAACCGCGCATCACACAGGATGGACGCAATTAGCAAACAGCATGAGGGGCGTGCTTGGAGACTGGGCCGAGCTACGGCGCATCGCTCACTACGCTATTGCTCGACTTGCTGTCACACGTGCACACAAGTTCGAGAGCTCCGCAAATTTCAACTGTAAAGTCAGTTATCAATTGTCTTGCTGGATATCATGGCTACCGAATCGCCACCTCCCGTGATTTACAACGACGATGGCACTAGTACATCTACGGTGAACTGGGGGACCGCGTTCCAGTCGCCCGAATTCGTTTCGGGACTTCAAAACGCCATAGCGCAAAGCCTTCGCGCCATAAATGTTCCAATCCACCCTACACCACCGGACCCACAAGAGAACAACCCAAATCAACCGGGCACGTCAGGAGCAACAGAAGAGCCAGCTTCTCAACGCCAAGCGCAAGGTATGTTCTCTGCTCCTTCGTTTGTTCAAACCATTGGCGGGGCCGTTACTCCTCGTAACCCTTATAGCGCTGCTATTGCCCAAACTGAACCACATCGGGACGGTCACCAAGCGATCCCCAGTGATACGATCGGGGGTTTTAATAACGACGTTTCACGTGGCCAAAATATGCCTAGTGGCTTCGAGAAAGCCTTTATCTTGGGTCCTGGCCGCGCTCCAATTCCCGCAAAACTGGTAACGCAAATCGTGTCACATAAGTTTATCGAGTTATCAGAACTGATCCCTGAAAACTTAGAAGACCCTCAAGCCGAAACGACGACTTTCTCGATAGAGGGCTCTACAATCGTGCCAAAAGTTATCACCCGAAAGAAACAAGAGGTGTCTGACATTCTGACATGGGTAGAATGCTTTAACAGCTACACAGCTGTTATATCCACCTTCTTTCCGAGCCGCGCACGTGATCTTCTTGCCTACATGGCTCTGATTATTCGCACCGCTAAACGTTTCGGAGGGAGGTCGTGGTTGAACTACGACCGCGCTTTTCGTCGCGAAGCAGCCGCGAGTAATGTGCAAGATTGGAGCAGTATGAAGCCCGACTTGTACAACTACCACACTGCGACGGTAAATCCACAGTCATCGGTTGTCCCTTCGCCCCCTCAAGGCAAGCAACGTGGCTTTCGTCCAGAACCTGGGGGGATCCATCCTTGCACAAGCTCTGTATCTCCTGGAACCAAGGTTCGTGCGTCAGCCAAAGAGCGTGGTGTCGTTACCGTCACGCCTGCACAGTGCCCGGGTGCCAAGCTCCCCACCGACGAATCAACCACCAGTTCGGCTCAAACGACAAGCGAAAACGCTCACCGGATCGCCAACTTCGTTCACGCCGAGTTTTCTCACAATAAATACTCCAACGACCGCGCCCCCCTAGAACAATTTTCTACAGTCTTTGACATGTCAACGTGTCCTTCCGTTATTCCCGCGAATATTTTATCCAATTTCCCGATCAACGTCGCGTGCTTGGCAACACAATTAATTTCTTATCCGGATCGCTCAAAAGTCGATTATCTAATAACCGGCCTTCGTGAAGGTTTCCATATTGGTTTTCACGCAGACAACGTTAAATTGAGATCAGCGACGGTCAATTGTCCTTCGGCCAATGAACACCCTGAAGTCATTGACAAATATCTTTCTGACGAAATTAACGCCGGACGTATTTTTGGCCCGACTTTAACACCGCCATTTCCCAATCTTCAACTTAGCCGCTTTGGGGTCATTCCCAAGAAAAATAAGCCAAACTCGTGGCGATTGATTTTAGACTTATCGTTTCCTTTTGATCACAGTGTTAATGATGGTATTTTTAAAGAGGAATTCCCGGTGTCGTACAGCAAAGTTAACGACGCCATTCGCTTAATTGTCAAAATGGGGAAAGGAGCACTTATGGCAAAAACCGACATCAAAAGCGCTTATCGGATCATTCCAATACACCCAGCAGACCGCTACCTGCTGGGCATGAAATGGCGCGACCAATATTACATCGATCTCGCTCTTCCTTTCGGGCTACGCTCGGCGCCCTGTATTTTCAACACTCTCGCAGACCTCTTTGTATGGGCGCTCCAGAACAACTACCACGTTGAAGATTTACTTCACTATTTAGACGATTTCTTTACTCTCGGGCCTGCGGGTTCGGACGTGTGCGCCGAATCTCTGAAATCTATACAAAGGGCTTCGACCGATTTGGGCATCCCGTTGGCTCCCGAAAAGTGCGAAGGGCCCTCGACCTGCATAGTGTTCTTAGGTATAGAGCTCGACTCAATACAAATGACTGCTCGCTTACCTCAAGACAAGCTCGACAACCTAACGCTCATTATTCGCGAGTGGGCGACGAAAAAATGGTGTACACGCAAAACACTGGAATCTTTCGTGGGTAGCCTCAATCACGCATGCTCAGTCGTCGCCCATGGCCGCACTTTCCTGCGCCGCTTGCTCAATCTGCTCCGAGATTCGAAACGCCACCAGAAATTTCTTCGCCTCAATAAGGAGTGCCGTCTCGATCTACAATGGTGGAACGAGTTTCTTCCATCGTGGAACGGCATATCCTTTTTCGATCTCCCCGACTGGGCACCAGTCCCCGACTTCGAACTCTCAACCGACGCCTCGGGCAGTATGGGTTTTGGTGCTTATCACCAGGGCGAATGGTTCAGCGCCGCGTGGTTGTCATCTCAACAACCTCTGGGAATGGCCTATAAAGAACTGTACCCCATTCTTATCGCTTGCCATATCTGGGGGCCTAAGTGGTCGCGCAAGCGCGTTCTCTTTCACTGCGATAATGAAAGCGTCGTGCACATCATCAAATCCGGCACTTCCAAAGACGACAATATAATGTACCTGGTTCGCGCGCTTTTTCTCATTACTGCTAAACTTAACTTTCACGTAACCGCTGCTCATCTTCCCGGCAAAACCAACTCAATCGCTGATGCTCTCTCTCGCTTCAAATTCCAGGAATTCTTTCGTCTAGTACCTCACGCTCAGCCGACACCAGTCGAAATCTCCAAGGAACTGCAAGCCCATCTGACTTGCAATCTCTAGACGAGCAAACAGCCGCCCTACTTTTTCAAGGCCTAGCTAAGTCGACGCGCCGAACATACAGCGCATCTCAACGACGCTTCCTGGAGTTTTGCTACTGGGGTCAGCGAATCAACTCTAACGGCTCACCACTTCCTGCCAATGAGCGGACACTGATGATGTTCGTTGCCCATTTAGCTCGAACCCTTAAAGCCAGCACAATTAAGGTTTACTTAGCAGGTGTACGCTCACTCCATATAGAACACGGCTTTGACAATCCCCTCAAAAACTGTCTCATGTTGGAAAGAGTTATTCGCGGCGTAAAACGGAAACAAGGTACTGGCACTCGTCCGCGCCTTCCTATCACCGCAGCTATACTTCGCCGCCTCCAACCGCTGCTTAACCCTCTCAATTATAGCGATTCGCTGTTCTGGGCAGCGTGCTGCACCGGCTTCTTTGGTTTTTTGCGCTGCGGAGAATTTACAACAACGTCGTCCTCATACGACCCCAACACACATTTATCCTTGGCAGACGTCACAGTCGACAGCACGCTCAACCCCACAGTGGTGCTGTTAAGTATAAAGTCCTCAAAAACAGATCAATTTCGTAAAGGACATACCATACGAATTGGTGCTACGCATTCCAGCATATGTGCGGTACGGGCATTGATGACTTATCTTCACCAGCGTGGTAGCAAACCCGGTCCATTATTTATGCACAAAACCGGCCTTCCTTTAACACGAGACATCCTGGTGGCGTGGCTAAAGTCTGCTCTGGCTCGTCTTGGGATCGAAGGTAATTACTCTGGGCACAGCTTTCGTATCGGAGCTGCCACCACGGCGGCAACAGTGGGAATCCCTGATCACTTAATCAAAACAATGGGACGATGGCTCAGCGACGCTTATCAACTGTACATTCGTACGCCACCAATTATTCTTGAGGGCGTAGCGGCTCGCCTGCTCAGCTAAATCTTTATTTCAGTTCGTGTTTATAACATAACATTACTTGGGTTGCGGTCAATTTAGACTTAACTAATCCACACAAAAAAAAAGAACAACAAAAAAAACAAAAACAAAACACAAAACCGTCTGATCTTCGTTTTTATTGTCTCATCATTCCAATACTACATACGATGTGCTATGCAATACCGCTGTTAGTTCGTTGGATGTGCTATATCTAACATTGCTGCTATCTAATTGCATGTGCTATCCAATACCACTGCTAGTTTGTTGGATGTGCTATCTAGCATTGCTGCTATTTGCATGTGCTATCCAATACCACTGCTAGTTTGTTGGATGTGCTATCTAACATTGCTGCTATCTATTTGCATGTGCTATCCAATACATTGCTGCTATCTATTTGCATGTGCTATCCAATACCACTGCTAGTTTGTTGGATGTGCTATCTAGCATTGCTGCTATCTATTTGGATGTGCTATCCAATACCGCTGTTAGTTCGTTGGATGTGCTATATCTAACATTGCTGCTATCTAATTGCATGTGCTATCCAATACCACTGCTAGTTTGTTGGATGTGCTATCTAGCATTGCTGCTATTTGCATGTGCTATCCAATACCACTGCTAGTTTGTTGGATGTGCTATCTAACATTGCTGCTATCTATTTGCATGTGCTATCCAATACATTGCTGCTATCTATTTGCATGTGCTATCCAATACCACTGCTAGTTTGTTGGATGTGCTATCTAGCATTGCTGCTATCTATTTGGATGTGCTATGCAATACCACTGCTAGTTTGTTGGATGTGCTATCTAACATTGCTGCTATCTATTTGGATGTGCTATCCAATACCACTGCTAGTTTGTTGGATGTGCTATCTAACATTGCTGCTGTCTATTTGGATGTGCTATCCAATACCACTGCTAGTTTGTTGGATGTGCTATCTAACATTGCTGCTATCTATTTGGATGTGCTATCCAATACCACTGCTAGTTTGTTGGATGTGCTATCTAACATTGCTGCTATCTATTTGGATGTGCTATCCAATACCACTGCTAGTTTGTTGGATGTGCTATCTAACATTGCTGCTATCTATTTAGATGTGCTATCCAATACCACTGCTAGTTTGTTGGATGTGCTATCTAACATTGCTGCTATCTATTTGGATGTGCTATCCAATACCACTGTTAGTTTGTTGGATGTGCTATCTAACATTGCTGCTATCTATTTGGATGTGCTATCCAATACCACTGCTATTTCGTTGGATGTGCTATCTAACATTGCTATACTATCTATTTGGATGTGCTATCCAATACCACTGCTAGTTTGTTGGATGTGCTATCTAACATTGCTGCTATCTATTTGGATGTGCTATCCAATACCATTGCTATTTCGTTGGATGTGCTATCTAACATTGCTATACTATCTATTTGGATGTGCTATCCAATACCACTGCTAGTTTGTTGGATGTGCTATCTAACATTGCTGCTATCTATTTGGATGTGCTATCCAATACCACTGCTAGTTTGTTGGATGTGCTATCTAACATGGCTGCTATCTATTTGGATGTGCTATCCAATACCATTGCTATTTCGTTGGATGTGCTATCTAACATTGCTATACCATCTATTTGGATGTGCTATCCAATACCACTGCTAGTTTGTTGGATGTGCTATCTAACATTGCTGCTATCTATTTGGATGTGCTATCCAATACCACTGCTAGTTTGTTGGATGTGCTATCTAACATGGCTGCTATCTATTTGGATGTGCTATCCAATACCATTGCTATTTCGTTGGATGTGCTATCTAACATTGCTATACTATCTATTTGGATGTGCTATCCAATACCACTGCTAGTTTGTTGGATGTGCTATCTAACATTGCTGCTATCTATTTGGATGTGCTATCCAATACCATTGCTATTTCGTTGGATGTGCTATCTAACATTGCTATACTATCTATTTGGATGTGCTATCCAATACCACTGCTAGTTTGTTGGATGTGCTATCTAACATTGCTATACTATCTATTTGGATGTACTATCCAATACCATTGCTATTTCGTTGGATGTGCTATCTAACATTGCTATACTATCTATTTGGATGTGCTATCCAATACCACTGCTAGTTTGTTGGATGTGCTATCTAACATTGCCGCGCTCGATTTGGATAGGCTATCCAATGCTGCTGCTAGTTTGGATGCGCTATCTAACCCTACCAATGCTCTCCGAGCTCGCAGTTAACCAAGATATCTCCATTGTTCATCCATCGAGATAGGAATTTCGGCGGTACTTGGAAGGGTGATACTTCGCATCACTTTGGGTGGTCAGCTCAAGATACCACCTGGTTGGATCTTAACCTGATTCCAAGTACCACTTCTCGCTCCAGTCCAAGGCCCCCTCGGCCAACAGCTTGCACCTAACCAACCAAGCGGGTAAGTAAGGTGAACGAAGATGTTAAGTGGGGTTATGCAATAACCAAGGTTAACAACTAGGTAACCGCGCATCACACAGGATGGACGCAATTAGCAAACAGCATGAGGGGCGTGCTTGGAGACTGGGCCGAGCTACGGCGCATCGCTCACTACGCTATTGCTCGACTTGCTGTCACACGTGCACACAAGTTCGAGAGCTCCGCAAATTTCAACTCCCACCATCCCTCCCTTCAATTCAAAAAGAATGGTAAGTTTTTTCTCCACCAATTTATTGGTGTGAAGGTGTTAGCTGTCCCGAGGGGGTGGTCAGCTCAAGATACCACCTGGTTGGATCTTAACCTGATTCCAAGTACCACTTCTCGCTCCAGTCCAAGGCCCCCTCGGCCAACAGCTTGCACCTAACCAACCAAGCGGGTAAGTAAGGTGAACGAAGATGTTAACTTACATCTACCAGGTTTCACAATTATAGGATCACAAACTATAAAGTAAAATATATGTTATGTTACCACACACTGCTATTACTTATTTAAATAGCATTTGAAAATTTTTATTATTATATCTACTATGCAGTATTTTAACTTTAGTTTCTTTTCTCAAAAGAAACAGCCCTCACGGTGTGGGGGCAGCACGGGGGCAACAATTGCCCTTTTCTGTACGAGGAATGTTTTCTACAGAAAGTACCATTCATATAATATCGTATTAGATTACTGTTGTATTAACATGGAAAATGTCTTACAAGCTAGTTTATTGCTTCAGACCGCGGGGAGGCAGTAAACTAATTTTACCTTGGGTTACTTCTGTCTTAATTCTGCTCATGCAGGCCTTTTTGACTTGGTGGGTGTTTTGTGATTTCGTTAAGGATGTCATGTGTTACCTTGGCTGACATTTGATTAACATCATTAACCGGTCATTACAAGGTTGCAGATTCGAACCCTGTCTGGGGCTCAAATCTTTTTTTGAGTAATTGAGCTTGACGAACATCCACCGAACGTCTGTTACATGCATGTTATGTATAATACAACTTATGATGTCATGTTTTCTTAAATGTAAATAGGAATGTAGCATCAACATGTACAATTCAGTCGTGGAATTTACTTTTTCAATACATTGCAATTTATTATATAATGCTTTTGGTTATTTCATGCTATACAGCAAAATTCGCGAATATTAATTACCACATGCAAAAATTAATGCTGAGAAAAAGTGCCCTTTTTTTATAGCTGCCCCTGCTGCCTTAACTATCTTCCGGCGCCCCTGAGCAGAGTCATAAGTTTAAAAACATTTTAATAAGATCTAACGTTTCGTTGCTTATCGCAACATCTTCAGAGAATGAATGAGTGAAGGAAAAATTAATTATTAATACTATAGGTTACTAATAATAACTATTACAAATATTATGCTGGGGACAAAGAAAATATCCATATTAAGCAAAGCAAATTATTGCTAAGAAAGCGGATCAAAGACCGTGGTCTGTGGTCAGCCAGAAAGGTTTAGTTCTTCCCACTAAAAAAATCCTTTTAAAAGTACTACCTTTACTAACTTACCTACTTCTCCAACGTTTTTCAAGATATTTCCGTCGTCCATTGGAACTATAGGTTTGGCTTTGAATTGGATGTTGCCATCGTGAATGGGTTTCATAATCCGTGGACGTTCATTTTTCACTTTTGCCACATTTTCTCCGACCAGTTTTTGAATGTAGATAACTTCTTCATGACTTCCTTTTTCAAGAAGCTTCTTGGCTACGTCCATAGAGCCTTTCACCTTGTCCACGTAAGCTTTGACGTCGGTCTTTTGCTGTGTAAGTGGCTCGTACACTTCATTGTATTTCCTGTCAACCTCCTTTATCATTAGTGCAGCTTTCTCTTCCAGTTTCTGTGTAAATGCTTTTAAAATCGCTTTCTTTTGTTGCGTAATGTCGTCTTTTGCTTTCTTGGCGTTGTTCTTCAAGGACTCTGTGTTAGCTTCTATTTTCTGCAACACTTTGTTTCCTTCCTTGTGTTGTTCATCTAGGATGACAGAGGACGCTCTCAACAACTCTCTTCGCTTCTCAGCCACTTCGCCGATTGGTAGGCATGAATGATTTGCTTTAGCATGGTCTAAAACGATGCAGTGAGTACAGACAAGTTCCTTGCAAGTTTCGCAATAAAACTTGAGGATTTTCTTCTCGTGTTTCAGACACCGTGGCTTGCCTCTGGCTTTGGCTTGATTTTCTGGTTTGGCCAACTCGTCTATGGTCAATACAACATGTTCGTTGAAGTCAGGCCAACTGTTGTGAGTAGTAAGGCAATTGGTGCACAGATAGTGCTCGCATGTTGTACACCGACTAACGGCAGGCCTTTGTGATCCGCAAAAGAAACATGGCAGTTCCTTTGCCCGACGTTGTATCTTAAGGACTTCGAGCATATTGCCAATGAAATGGTTTGGCAGCATTCCTTCAACTTTCTCTCCTTGTTTCAAAGAGAATTCTGTCCTACAGATTGGGCAGTTGAATGTTTCAATCACCTTTCCTTCCTCCATTTCACGTTGGCGCTTCACATCCTTCTGCAAGCAACACTTGCAAAACGAATGGAAGCAACCAAGTGTTCGTGGTCTTTTAACGTTTCCAGACAAATGGAACATGTCAATGAACTTTCCATCTCAGCAACCGGGCCATCATCAGGTTCTGCAGCAGCCATTGTGCTCTCTTCAGTAGGAATATATCGATAATATTTCGATCGTTCTGAATCTGCTGCGAACAAAACCAGACGTGATTTGAAAATGAAAGTTGAAGACACTGATCTGAGGAAGGCACACCTTTCTTTAATTATCTGTATAATCCAATTCTTGGTAAAATATGATCACATGCATTACATCTTATAATATATATTGTTGTGATTGGTTACCGTAAACCACCCATGCTGTGGTGAGCTGCGTGGTTGTCTCGTTTCAATCACAAACACCGAAATGTGTGTTGAAAAACCGTATCGAAGCAAAGGTTTTTGAACCAACTTTGAGCTGTTCTGATCTCAGATCAAAGTTAACTTTCGACTGTTTGATATAGCTTCTCAAATGAATCAGTATTTTAAGAGAAATTTGAGGTAAAAGTTGGTTTAATTTATTCAAGTGTTTGATCACATATCCAAACTCCGTCTCGGTACTGATTTCCTTTGTTTTTATCTGAGAAAGGCACAGCTCTCTCAAATTATCTATATTATCCAATTCTTGGTAAAATATGATCACATGCATTGCATAGTATACTATATATATTGTTGTGATTGGTTACCGTACTTGTCTGCACGAGCTGCGTGGTTGGTACAGTCTTTCAATCACGAACACGGAGACATTTGAACCAACTTGGAGGTGTTTTGATATCAGATCAGTCACAACTTTCGAATGTTTGATATACCTTCTCAAGTGAGTCCGTGTTTTAAGAGAAATTTAAGGTAAAAGTTGGTTTAATTTGTGCGCGTGCTTGATCACATATCCAATCTCCGTCTCGGTACTGATTTCCTTTGTTTTTAACTGAGAAAGGCACAGCTCTCTCAAATTATCTGTATAATCCAATTCTTGGTAAAATATGATCACATGCATTGTATATAATATATATTGTGATTGGTTACCATAGTGGCCTGCACCCATGCTGTGGTGAGCTGCGTGGTTGTCTCTTTTCAATCACAAACACCGAGAAGTGTTTTGAAAACCAAGTATAAGTCGAGCTTTTTTTTACCAACTTTGTGGTGTTTTGAGATAAAATCAATCACAATTTTCGACTGTTTGATATAGCGTTTCAAATGAATCAGTGTTTTAAGAGAAATTTGAGGTAAAAGTTGGTTTAATTAACTCAAGTGTTTGATCACATATCCAATCTCCGTCTCGGTTCTGGTATTTGAGAAAGGCACACCTTTCACATGGTGAGCTGCGTGGTTGTCTCTTTTCAATTACGAACACGGAGAAGTGTGTTGGAAAACCATGTCGAAGCAAATTAAGGTTTTTGAATCAACTTCGAGGTGTTTTGAGATCAGATCAAAGTTATGTTTCGAGTGTTTGATATAGCTTCTCAAATGAATCAGTATTTTAATCCTTTAACTCCCACCATGTCAGGAGGTCTTTCCTTGATGAGTAAAATCGTCTGGTGTTAGACAGAGTAAAAAATAAAAAGAACCAAATGGCACCGATGGGAATGAAAGGGTTAAGAGTAATTTGAGGTAAAAGTTGGTTTAATTTATGCAAGTGTTTGATAACATATCCTAACATCCGTCTCGGTACTGATTTCCTTGGTTTTTACCTGATGAGTTTCAGAAGTAAATATCTTTAACGAAATGGATATAGGTCCATCCGGAGCTCGTTCAAGAAAAACTCATTCTTAACTAAAGTTTTGGCAGTTTACAAAGGTTTTTGCTTTGCTTATGTCATATCGAAAACACTGCCTATGCAGCAGTCTACCTTTTACATTCGACATTTAGGGACTGTTTATATGGAGCCGAGTTACTCGGCAAACCGAGTTACCCGCCATGTATTATAGGCTAGCCGAGTTGAATTCGTCACAACAGCGCACGCGCCACTTATGAAGACAATCGGAAACTACTCATGGAATGTGAAACCATTATAATGTGTGGGCGGCTTTGCCGAGTATCTCGTCTCATATAAACACTCATCTTTTTTCAACTCGGCTTGCCAGGTAACTCACCTAGCCGGGTAACTCGGCTCCATATAAACAGGCCCTTATAGTGTCTCTCATGCAGTTTAGAAACGATTTCCTTTATATCACGCTTCCCATGTAAACATGCAGTTTCTTTATAGGTGGTGTGCAACCAATCCCTTGAGATCCGAAGGACAAAGATATTTCGCCATGTTGGATGATATTATAATTGCAGATGATGAAAATCTTTTGAAAACGTCAACCAACATGGCGGCAATGACGTAAGATGCACACCAGCAATAGGGGCTGTTTACATGAAGAGAACAGATATATAATAGAATTTCGTGAGGTTTTACCTTAGGTTCAAGATTATTAATATGAATTAAAACATTCTCATAACGTAAAAGAAGCCGTTTGTTGATGGATGCCGTCATTAACACTCAATGACAGTATTTGAGTATACACTGGTTGACACACAGCTGAGCTGAGCGAATCGAAGAAGGAAAGACATTAATAAAAGACAACAAGCAAACTCGCGCAGTTAAGACAGTTACGCGCGATTGCCGGACCTTTAGTTTTTCTTGAACGAGCTCCGGATACCGGACCAATAGCCACTTCGTATCTTTAAACATGCTAGAAGATATATAATGCTTTAGCTTGGTTACGAACATTGCTGTGAAGATTTTGTCTCAACTATATTTACTCAGACATATTTCGAGAAATCTCACTTCATACTGACCTGAGCTCAATGTAAACGGAAGAACATATACTGCAAGCTAATGAACAGAATATATTCAAAGCGTTCAGCAAGAACTGGAAAAACGATCATTTAGTTGCTCTCCCATTGTTGGTGATCTATACTTTGCGATGATCTATGGTCTTAGAAGAGAGAACCACACTTCAGCCAAAGTATGTGTTTGTTCGTGAAATAAAAGTAGCGTGCTGCGTAGGCAGTGTTGAAACAACAATCGAAATATAGTAAGGTTAGATATACTGGCGAAACAGAGAACGTAGGAGTCTAACGTTTCGAGCGAAGGCCTCTTTCGTCGCTTGCCTGGTCTGTACTGAAAGTCCTGAAATACCACAGGCAGCGGGATAATTTTGCCGTAAAGATCTCTCGCTAGGTCAATAAAAGTATTTAATAATATTTTCACAAAGTTTATTCTGATCAAATCATCTTATATACAAACATTGATATCACATTTAATGTCACTACCTAAGATAAAAATACTGAGGATAAAAAAGCACTCTACTTTTTTACATTTTAAGATTAATTGTTGTGTATCACCGAATAGGAAAATCTTTTCCCGTTTATAATTTCTCGTCTGCTCTAACGCACTGAAAACACTTTATAATTTTCTACACAAATTAAGATATTAAAATTTCAAAGTTTATCTCATTGAATTTCATAGCAAAAAACCGTTTACATTACGCTATGATGTTATTATGGTCCTAACTGAATCAAAAATTACATTTTGTAATAACATTATATTGTGTAAGCTACAGCGAAGTGAAAAGATGGTAAACTTCCGAGATTTTTAGCAAAGAAATATTGACGTTTTAAGCCTAGCCCTTCCTCGGAGAACTGCGCTCGAAACGTCAGTGTTTCTTTGGTAAAATTAAACCTCGTGAGTTTACCTCTTTTTTTCCTTTGCTCTATTCAAAACACTGGTTACGCAGTATTCTACTATTGTAAACTACAGCTCCTTTATATTTCTCACAGTGAACTTGTTGCACCGAAAAGAAAATGGTTTGTCAACGAAATTTTAAATGAATTCAATGGCTGAATTCAGAAACTCTCAAAGGTTGAGTAAAAAAATTGATGTATAAAAATTTTCCAAAGAAGTGAATCATAAAGACAACTATTACTGTCGTAGAAATGGAAGTGTTTCTGAATTATTGTTACATTTCATTTTCTTCACCTGCATGATCAATTTATTAGATAAAATTTGTTGTAAGCTTAATTTGATTGGTTTTTGAACAACCAATAGAAAATGAGATTTTTAGCCAAACACCAATCAAATTCAAAGCAGGAAGTTGTTCAATGAACTTGATCAAAATAATGAATTGGTCAGACAGAGAAAATGAATTGCAATTGATGTTTTATAGGAACACTTGTTTTGCGACATGCAGTAAAACCTCAGTTATTTTTTATAAAAAGAAAATCTACCTTTACTGAGCAGAACTGGGTATAAGAAACATGGATAATCTTTCAACTAAAACAACATTGTATAATTTACTACCCTGATCAGTAGAACGAGATAGGTCCGATATTTTATCGCTTTCGTAGAGTTTCATTCAACGTAAATCAATTCTAAAATGATCATGCATCATAATGTATTTGAATGTACCTCACCATGTTTTCCTTTCAATTTACTGACTGCAAGGTACATCCTCAAACTCAATAATAATTCATGAGGGAAATTCAAAAGAAATCAATATTTAATCAATATTTAGAAATCGAAGGTAGATTACGGTCAAATTTAGCAAACTTTGAGGTCGATTTTCTCTTAAAATATTGATTCTTTTGAGAAGCTATATCCAACACTCGTCAGTGTTTATCCTCCGATGTCTAAATACAACCAAGCTGGTTTAAAAAAACTCGGCTTTGCTTCGTAGTTTCAACCTGCTTGGCTGTATTTTGAAATTGGAGGAAGAACATAGATTCGTATTGGATATATTACTCAGTGAATAACTATAGTATACTGAATACTTTCAACGATCTGGCCAATTTATTGTAGTAAAGAACCAGAAATCCAAGAAATTGTTACTTTTACCAAAGCAATAATAATATCGGACCTATTTCGCTCTACTGATTAGCGTAGTATGGCTGGAGAGAGTGAAAATAAAAGTATTTTACTATTTATGCACACCGCTGAAGAACACATTGAAAAAAGTTTTAGACAAATGATTTTATAAAGGCCACCATTTTAAATATTATTTTATATGCATCTAAATGAGCTTTTCTGGCCTCGCTATGAAGCAAAGATTCTTTTGAATTACAGACAATTTCCTCGCTATTCCCAATCTAAGTTTATGGTTAGGATTAGAGTCAAAGTAACTTTGCTCATGCGTATCCGAAGCCATTTTCAAGTCAAACCGTGTTTAGATAAATCAGATTGGAGACCTTCAATCCTACTCCACTGCGCGGATTGACTTCAGCCATTCGTTTCGATCAGATCGAAAAGTTTCAATCTTCTTCATATAAACAAAACAAGGGGAAACAACATGCGAGATTTGACTTGAACACTCAATTCCGCTGGATGTCCGAAATTTTGCGAGAGCAAATCAAATCTCTCAACCGTTTATATCCAAGGCAAGGTCTACTTTTAATTTTTATGAGCATGTGCAATGTGTTGTCAGCGGTATTACTCAGTAAAATACTTCTATTTCAGTTGGAGTAAAGTTGTGACTTCCAGCCAGAAGAGAGTTGGTTTGTGCAGTGTAAGGTTGGTATCCTGGGGGTGGTTGATATGTGTGGCCAAGGTTGGAGGATGAGTATTGATTGTGATTGGAGTTATCACTGATGTGGAAATCATAACCTCCAAAGCTTGGTCCGTAGTCAGGAACGCTGAGGATTGCACATTGCTTGTTGTGAATATCACATTTGAATGCAGGTATGTCGTCTTTATTTTTTAATGAAAACAAAAACGAGGAGTTGGACTGTTTAAAACCTTGACCTGAAATAAAATGTAAAACATTTACTCCATGTGTTCATCATATTTGATTTGAAAGCTTTTTTTCCCGTTGAATATTTTAAATTTTGCATCATTTGAAAATATCTATCAGCAATTCCATTCTACTGTTTTACTATTTGAAATATCTAATAAGTGAAAATCTGAAAGAAATGTTTTGAGTGTTTCATTTATAATTTTTAAATGTTAGGCATATACAGTATACAAGTACAGTGTTTTGTTATTTATTAAAAATATTCGTCACCCAGAATAATTATATTACTTTGCAAAGACTTTCTTTATATTTTCATGTCTATTTATTAAAACTTATTTCAAATCATGACATTTACACCAAGAAAACTTGATATTGAGGAAAATGTGGCACACTGATTTATCCAGGAAAAAACTGCATTTATTTTGTAAAAGAAATATCTAAAGACAAATGCATTGTGATTTTTGTTAACCATTATCAATTTTAAATAGTATTTAATAAAAAAAATCAACAACAATTATATAACACACAAGGTTGAGTAAAATATTGAGATATATTTATCAGTGGAAGCTGATAAATTATTTTGTTGTGTTAAAGGTAGAAATGAATAAATTACCTCCCCAGCTCTGGTCTGTATATCCACCAAAAACATAATCCCCATTAACTTTCACTACAGTGACTGTAGGTCCCTTTATATTGTCAGAACATCTGTGAAAATCTTTTGCACCCCATCCATCTCTGCTAGCTCGATAGCAAAGACGCCATTGAAACTGATTACCCAGCCACTTCTCCATTTGTTTACCATACTCATAATTATCATTCAGTATAACTGATTGCTTGCAAGATACTGTAGAATAAGATGATCAGGAACTGAATTAGTAAATAGAACAAATCTGTATATATATGTATATATATATATATATATATATATATATATATATATATATATACAGTAAATTACTGTAGTGTTCTTGTCTATGATTTAAAGATAGTGATGTATAAAAAACACATTGAGTCTGATCTGATAATACAAACAATTCGTCAGTTGATAATTTGTTTAACCAGTGATTAATGCATCCCTGACTTAAAATTATTATTCAAATTCAAAACAATCCATATCTTTGGCGTTAAATGCAACGGGAGATATCACCATGGAAATTAATGAAGAAAGTAGGAGAGATTGGGTACAAAGAGCAATGTTTTTTGTTGTTTTTTTTTGTGCGTTGGAAGTTCCCGTTTCCATGATTGAAGGCAGTACATTTAGAAGAACGCGATTATATGTTTTGCGTGTTGGTGAGAATTGTTTCTTTGTGACCGGGAATCAGGTATTTGAGCAGATTTAGGTTGCGCACAGCAGCAAATCGAAGGCACAACATTTGCATTCAACATAACGTTATCGTAATTGTGCGTGCTATTGGACGTGGTTTCTATTAGATAGTAAATTACAACTTTAGCTCTTCCTAAATATAGTCTTTTACTATCACAAATGCAAACAACTTGGCCACAAAACTAAAATCAAATGGCAGACATTGTAATCTAACTCTGGGCCACAGTGTCCTACTTTTCCAATTAAGTTGATATCACCATGGCAATATGGAGTTAAATTACCATATTGTCATAGTGATATCTCCTGTTGCGTTTAACGCCAAAGATATGGATTATGCATTTACTTACAAGGAGGTTCTATTATAGGATCACAAACAATAAAGTAAAATACATGTTAGGTTTATTAGGTTATCATGCACTATTGAGTGTGGGGATGAGATGCTGTTTGTGGTTTTGCTGCGCACAACCTCTCCAGGACAACCTCAGGCATGCTCCTTCAGAAATTTTGAATTTTTAGGCACCCAACAATGCACTAATTAAGCTGCCAGAAGGATCTTTACATACTTATTAAAAGCTTTCATTTTAATGTCATTGTTAATTTTTACTTACCAAGACATTTTATTATGGGATAACAATTAACCAAAAAGTAAAATATAAGTTACCAGTAGGTTAACACACACTGTGTAACTTTAAAATGATAATTTTAATATCTCTATTATTACAGCTACTAGCTATTAATTTTAAATTGCTTCTCTATGCTGAAAATTATGCTGGCATAATGTGGACCTGGGGGTTCCTCCTTTCAATTTAAGGCAGCTGGGTGTACATGTATCTTATCTTACTTTACTTTACTTTACTTTACTTTACTTCACTTCACTTCACTTCACTTCACTTCACTTCACTTCACTTCACTTCACTTCACTTCACTTCACTTCACTTCACTTCACTTTACTTTACTTTACTTTACTTTACTCACTTATACTTCCTCCATAGCAAAAGAATAAATTATTCATAATTATAAGAACATATTGATTATATTACTTACCAGGTTTTATTACAGGATTACAAACTAAAAAAAATAAAATAAAAATTAGGTTAAAATACTCTGCCCTTTCTTACTACCTGCAGTAATTAATTAATTAATTATTTACATTTATTTATTTATTTATTATTTGGTGCTTTAGTTTTATCGTTTTGGAAATGCAACTCAGGCTCTTTTATTAATTTGGCTGGATCAACCCATGGTCAGTCTTCATTAATATAAAAATAACTCTTAGTAGTATCTTACCTACTTCTCCAAGGTCATTCAAGATATTGCCACTCTTTCCGTCGTCCATTGGAACTATAGGTTTGGCTTTGAATTGGATGTTGCCATCGTGAATGGGTTTCATAATCCGTGGACGTTCATTTTTCACTTTTGCCACATTTTCTCCGACCAGTTTTTGAATGTAGATAACTTCTTCATGACTTCCTTTTTCCAGAAGATTCTTGGCTACATCCATGGAGCCTTTCACCTTGTCCACGTAAGCTTTGACGTCGGTCTTTTGCTGTGTAAGTGGCTTGTACACTTCATTGTATTTCCTATCAACCTCCTTTATCATTAGTGCAGCTTTCTCTTCGAGTTTCTGTGTAATTGCTTTTAAAATTGCTTTCTTTTGTTGCGTAATGTCGTCTTTTGCTTTCTTGGCG
>OZ035999.1:535000-575000 GCA_964035015.1 Corallium rubrum | reverse complement strand
CCTCTATTCTTTCTCTTTTCATCTGGTCACTTGTTATCTTCTCTACTTGTTTAGCCACTTTATTTATTGTTTCATCTTTATCTGCATATATTTCCAGAAATAACATTGCGCGATAACAGTCAAATAACCTTTTCTCAGGTGTTTCAAAACTACACAATAGCGTTGACAATGGACCACTAGCAGCAGCCGTGGCAGGTTGTACGACTGGACTAATCTCCATTTCTCGTTGCTTTGTGTTGTTGTTGGTTAGAGTTATTGTGCAATCATGTTTACTCTCGAGTCCTTCAAGATTAATCTTTCCGGTTTCCGTCTTGAGGTACTTCTGCATTCCAGGTTCTTCAACTGGAATAAAGCGATGTGCTACGTCAAGGATAATTTCTTGTATCATGATCTTAGCTTCTGCTACTCCTTCTTTTGTTCCTTGTAGAAACAAAGTTCCTTCCTTTTTACCTTTTTTCAGTTGCACAAAATCTTTCTTAAGTCTTTGTTCGATTTCTTTTATTTTGCTGTCACCAAATTTCTCCAAGTACCTGCCAATGCGATGTAAAACGATGGACTCTGAGATGATGGTATTAAACTTGACGAATTCTTTCAATTCTTTATACGCTTTTTGAACTTGGCTGTTTTCTCCTGTTAACCACACTTCAACGTCCTTGTTTCCTATAGTGAATACTTTTATTCCAAATTTTTCTGTTAAATCGTCTCGAAAGTTTCTCCATTTTTCGTCCTTGAGCAAGCTTACATTTTCCTTCTCTATTGTTAAACTCTTTTCAGACAATTGTTCTGATAGGTATTGGTCGACTTCGTTAAATTTCTGTGAATTGAGTAATTCCACTTTGGCTCTCTTTGGCTTTGATTTATCAAGACAGACCAGCGCTTCCATTTTTCTTTTCCTCAATCCTTCATTGATTTTGTCTAGCCCACCTGACGCTAAGAATTCTTCTTTCCTTTCATTCAGTTCGATGGTATCTTCTTCAACTTTGCTGAGCATTTCCCATGCTTCCATTTTTGCGGAATCAACCAGCTCCTTATTTCCTTTCAGAATCAAAATACCATTTTGAGGATCAATTTTCACTTCTATGTTTGATTCAGATTCGAATTTCTCTTCGAAACCAAGAGACCAGATGAACATTAGTTTTTCTGGATCTAAAGAAAGATTTTGTGTTGCTTCTTCTTTCCTTTTATGTAATTCATCCAGTTCCTTTTGAAGAACTTTCGTAACTTTGCCAAGTTTATCTTCTTTTCCAGTGAGAAGTATGCAAAGTTTTTCTTTATCAATGGCGGCGTGTGCTTTGTTGTTGAAGCTTTCCATGGTTTTAGAAAGTATTTCTTCTATTTCATTCTTTGAATTGGTCAAAAGACTTCTTGAAACTTGTATTTACGTCACTACGAATTTATTAAAGTAATTCTCGATTTCTTTAATTTGCTTTTCTGAAGGCTTTCCGGTTGGTAGTATAATAAATGTCAGTTCTTCTTTGTCTTCGTCGTATTTTGTTTGACTAATAGGGAATCCAAATGATTGCGAGAACTCATTATCACATCTGTTGCTGACGTGATCCATTACATCTGGCTTTACTCTTATTACTTTCTTCTTGCTTTCCACCACATGCTCGTCGTGGCTTTCCATGAATGGATAATGACGACATACAGTTAACTTGGAATCGTTTAACTTATGCTCTGTGGAGACCATCCTGTTAATTACTGCATGAGGAAAACAAAATTAGTGTATAGTAGTGTTGTCGTTATCATTATTGTCGTTGTCATCGTCACTGTCACTGTCACCACCACCATTACCACCACCACTACCATTACCACCACCACTACCACCACCACTACCACCACCACTACCATTACCACCACCACCACTACCACTACCATTACCACCACTACCATTACCACCACTACCACTACCACTACCATTACCACCACTACCATTACCACCACTACCATTACCACCACTACCATTACCACCACCACCACCACCACCACCACCATTACTACCACCACCATTACTACCACCACCATCACCGTCATCATAACATGTTCTTACCATTAGGATCATAGTAGGAAATTACTGCCTTCCCTTGGTCTTGTTGGTAAGCAACGTTAAGTATTTCTCCTCCACCATATTTTGGGTTCTCAAATTTAAATACAATGGAATCTTTTGTCGTTTCTTCAGAAATTCCAGTCACCAAGATACTGTTACACACTGGTGGGTTAGTGATTTTGAGCACAGCGCCCTCTAACGGTTTTTTCTTTGCTTTCTCCCTTGTCTTGTTCATATCTAGAAAAAATAGAAAAAATTGCAAAGACCAACATGCAATCATGATATCGTGGAAATAAATTAGTAATTTGCATATATACATTTGCCACACCCACGTAGGTAGACTTTTGATGATGATGGTGATGGTCGTGATCATGGTGATGATGATGGTGATGGTGATGATGATGATGGTGGCGATGATGATGATGGTGATGGTCGTGATCATGGTGATGACGATGGTGATGATCATGATGATGATGGTGGTGATGATCATGGTGATAATGTTGATGGTGATGATCATGATGATGATGGTGGTGATGATCATGGTGATGGTGATGATCATGATGATCATGATGGTGATCATGGTGATGGGGATCATGGTAATGGTGGTGGTGATGATGTTTATGACGATGATGATGATGGTGTTTATGATGATGTTGATGATGATGGTGGTTATGATGATGATGATATTTATGATGATGATGTTTATGATGATGTTGATGATGATGGTGGTCATGATGATGATGATGTTGATGATGATGATGATGTTTATGATGATGATGATGATATTGATGATGATGATTATGATGATGATGATGATGGTGGTCATGATGATGATGATGGTTATGATGATGATGATGATGTTTATGATGATGATGATGATGATGATGATGATGATGATGATGATGATGATGATGATGATGATGATGATGTTTATGATGATGATGGTCATGATGATGATATTGATGATGATGATGATATTGTTGATGATGATGATGATGATGATGATATTGATGATGATGATGATGTTGATGATGATGATGATGATGATGATGATATTGATGATGATGATGATGATGATATTGATGATGATGATGATGATGATATTGATGATGATGATGATGTTGATGGTGCTGATGATGATGTTGATGATGATGGATAGATAGATAGATAGATAGATGGTTTATTTGAAAAAAATACATAGCAGCCAAGGGCTGAATTGCGTATTTCATTAAAATTACATTTGTTATAATAGATATTCTTATATTAAAATTACAAATTTATATGTAAAATAAATTTACATGAGCTTACATAAAATAGCTATAACAAAATGTCAAGCCTAAACTAAAACTAATTCTTAAAACTGGACATTGACTATTTCATGTTAGCATTAAGGCATGAAGACATTATGTAAGTGTTCTTAAAACGGTTAGTCTTCCATCTGGGAACATTAAATGATCGCGAATGTCTCAAGTTGTGCTTAGTTTCATAAGACGGCGGTAATAATTGATGGAGTCGATGGTTCTTATCATTAACAATGGTAGTAAACAATGTATTACATATATCCTTGTGATGGTCAGCTAGAGGGACGATGTTCATACATTTTAGTGTTTCAGTATAATCGTGATTATAGCAAATGATCGACAATGCCCTCTTTTGTATACGTTCTAATTCACACATTAGATATTGTGGGATAGAAAAATGGAACACAGGGACCGCATAATCTAAAAGAGATCTAATGCAAGTAATGTAAAATAGCCCTAGGTCTTTTCGAGGGACGTTAGCTCTTTTCAGATGAGGGACGTTAGCTCATGATGATGATGATATTGATGATGATGATGTTTATGATGATGATGGTCACCATGATGATGATGATAATATTGATGATGATGATGTTGGTGATGATGATGATGTTGATGATGATGATGATGATGATGATGATATTGATGATGATGATGTTTATGATGATGATGATGATGATGGTCACCATGATGATGATAATATTGATGATGTTGGTGATGATATTGATGATGATGATGATGATGATGATGATGATGATGATGATGTTGATGATGATGATGATGATGATGATGATATTGATGATGATGATGTTTATGATGATGATGATGGTCACCATGATGATGATGATAATATTGATGATGATGATGTTGGTGATGATATTGATGATGATGATGATGTTGATGATGATGATGATGATGATGACGATATTGATGATGATGATGATGATGATGATGATGTTGATGATGATGATGATGATGATGATGATGATATTGATGATGATGATGATGTTGATGATGATGATGATGATGATGATGATACTGATGATGATGATGATGATGATGATGTTGATGATGATGATGATGATGTTGATGATGATGATGATATTGATGATGATGATGATGATGATATTGATGATGATGATGATGTTGATGATGGTCATGATGATGATGATGATGATAATGATGATGATAATGATGATAATGATGATGTTGATGATGATGGTGGTGATGATGGTGGTGATGATGATGGTCATATTGATCATGATGTTGATGATGGTGATGATGATGACAAACCATAAGTAGTCTACTATTTAGAGGCATATCTAACTACTACTGAAACAATAAATGTAAGACTTAAATTACACATAATATGGTGCAAAAGATACGTATAAATATTCAACAACATTAGTCTCACCTGGTTCTTCATACAGTGTTACAGTAGCATTATTATTCTTTCCAAATACTACATCTGTTACTTCCAGTCCAGTTATCACTTCAACATAATTCAGTAAGCTGTCCTTGCTTGTCTTGGTGCTCAGATTTTCAACATAAAGTTTTTTCTTATCTGTTGGGAAAGTGACCTTTGGTTTCTTGGCTTCCAGTTTCAGTAGGCAACCATCAACCTCTAGATGTTGTTTCTTCAAAACACTCAAGGCAACTGTGAACAAAGAAATTCACATTCTTAAATATATATTTTATTATTGGGGGAAGACATACCATAACAATTAATGCCAATGTACGATCAGTATCAGTTATAGATCTGACTGCAATTAGCAACAATTCATTTAAATATACACGTTACTATTGAGAAGGCTGACCATACCTTGAGAACTCGAGAAGGTAATATGAACAATTTGTGGTTCGATTCTTTTGAAATTCTCTATGTCACCTCCACCAGATCGTCGTTTATTTTCAAAAACATTCTGCAAGGTACCATTTGTTGTTTCAGGATGTATTCCACTGACAATAACCGTTCTAATTTCATCAATTATAGGCTTGTCCATTGCAGGTAATTGTGGTGGATTCTATAGCAAAGAAAGATCAAATAAAATGGCTTGATTTCTTAAACTTGACATTTTACACTCAAAAATCCATCGTTGTTGAGTGTAACTTTATTGTATAATATAGCAAAAAAGAAATAATCCAATTCCCCCAATCACTCTTACTTTGTCGCTGTTGTTTCTTGTCTTCTGTGAAGTCTGTGGTTTTGGCTGTGTTTTGAAAGGCCCTGGACATAGAGAGCAAAATTTAGGTTTGAAATGAAAATACTTCATCAGACTAAAGTTTCCTACTTTTGAATTATATTAAGCTGGTCTTTTTTAATGATGGTTTGGTATTTACCAATTTTATAGCACCTAGCTAACATGTTCCACTAAAATTACAGTGCCCTGAAGAATTAGCTGAGGACAGCCAACTCCCAAGCAGCTTTATTTTAGCTCGGTACCACACTTTAGAACTACATCTGCATGGTCTACTATTGGTGAAATACTGGTCACACTGGCCGTATCATGGTATTCAACTAAGTCTTGTTGCTAGGCAATTAGAGCTGTTCACATTATATTCAAAATTTCTATTATTCGCATATTTATATTCGTTATGTTAAAAAAAATTCTGCTACTTTAATATTACGTGGAAAATATAACACGGAGTGAAAAAACATGTACACCCTACAGGGTTCGAATTAGCAGGTCGCAATTCGCAATTTGCGAGCCGATTTTTGGCACTTGCGAATCAAAAATTTTGTTTTTTGCGAATCAAAATTTTTTAATAAATGCTATTCGTTTTCAATTTTTGCGTTCAATGTTTTGTTTTTCTAAAAAAAGATATGTGAAACAAAGAAATATAGCAGAAATATTTACGAAATTCGGGATAATGGCAAATATCGCCATGGGTGAGAATCATGTTGCATCTCGAAATTCACAAAAAAATTTTGTGAGTCGACTTTTTCTCTCTAATTCGAACCCTGCCCTATCTTACAGTTATAGAAAACTTAAAATATTTAAATTCATATATATATAGTGGTTATGAAAATAGTTATGCATAAATACTTACCAGGTTTTGTTACAGGATCACAAACTAAAAAAATAAAATAAAAATTACATATAGGTTACCACTTAATGGGAGAAAATAAGTCGCGACTTAATTAAGGGGGTGGACCGAAACAATAATTACATGGAGTGGACTAGTCCGGTAAGCCGAGGTTAGTTTTTGAGGCCTGCGCTAAACGTCGCACAATAGACGAATTTAATTGTTTGAATTTTATTCGACGAAACTCCAAACTCCATTCATCTCGGCAATTAAATTCGTCCAAGTCAGACGGATAATGCGACGATAATGCGTGTTCGAGTTTATGCACGTTACGAATAATTAAAGTTTCTCTTCTGTCTGTGACAATTTGGTGTCATGTTTTCAAGAAGTCATTTTCAGGCTTGACGAGTCCAAGTAAAAATAATTAAATTCGAATGAAATTCGACGTTTAACTCGACGTCACATTTAGACTAGGTTATTGCCATTACATGTAAAAGCGAGTCACTATCGTTACTGCCCATTCACACATTGATCCAGTGAAATTTGAAACTCACGTTTCCTGAGCAAAATCGTTCGTTAATTTAAAGGTGATCTACAGTGCGAACTGCGCATGGTCACAAAGTACCTGTGGTGGACTCGAAAGATGCGCGGGGGATACCGTGACTCACTTCTTTGTTTATCTTTTCCTTACATTCAATCATTACATCTTGGCATTGCAAAATACTTATAACGTAGACGATCCACGGACATGGAAGAGTGTTTGTAATGCAACCCAGCTTGGAACCTAGCAAACTCACTGTCATGTTGTATATGTGTATGTAAATAAATAAACAAATAAATAAATAAATAAATAAATAAATAAATAAATAGATAGATAGATAGATAGATAGATAGATAGATAGATAGATAGATAGATAGATAGATAGATAGATAGATAGATAGATAGATAGATAGATAGATAGAAATAAAATAAACGCAATATATTTGCCCGCTAAAAATAAAGTTATATAACCTGCGGACTGAAAAACATCAACAAACATATTGACATGAACCTACATTCTGCAACTGCGCAGATTGCACTGTAGTTGTCGATTTCAGCTTACTAGCTTTTCAGTGCGCGGTTTGGAAGTTCGTTGCCAAGTTTTAAATTACGTTTCGAAATTTAGTTCATTACGAAGTTCGATTTAGCTTTGCACTGCTTAGTTTGTGCCATTCTTTAGCTATGCGGTTGGTAATTTGGAATTGCAAGAATGATTAACAACATATTTTCCGAAAGAAATCGTATCAAAGGAAAGTCTGGTTGATCGAAGGTTTTCCGTAAAGGTGAACTTCGAATCGAACCGTCCGAACATCAAATCACCCGTCTTGCGAAACGCGCGTTGAAAAGTGAGCTGAAACCATAGAAATAATATTTCTATGGCTGAAACCGACAATATAATATGAAATTGGCTGAAAACGCTGTGCTCTTTTCTTTCTCATGCACGAGCCATATTATATTATATGAGTTATATCAACTGCATTCCAAGCAACTTTAGTCTCACAAACAAACAATACCACCGACGCAGGCAGATAACTTTACTAACTTACCTACTTCTCCAAGGTTGTTCAAGATAGTTCCGTCGTCCATTGCGGGAACTATGGGTTTGGCTTTGAATTGGATGTTGCCATCGTGAATGGGTTTCATAATCCATGGACGTTCATTTTTCACTTTTGCCACATTTTCTTCGACCAGTTTTTGAATGTAGATAACTTCTTCATGACTTCCTTTTTTAAGAAGATTCTTGGCTACATCCATGGAGCCTTTCACCTTGTCCACGTAAGCTTTGACGTCGGTCTTTTGCTGTGCAAGTGGCTCGTACACTTCATCGTATTTCCTGTCAACCTCGTTTATCATTAGTGCAGCTTTCTCTTCGAGTTTCTGTGTGATTGCTTTTAAAATCGCTTTCTTTTGTTGCGTAATGTCGTCTTTTGCTTTCTTGGCGTTGTTCTTCAAGGACTCTGTGTTAGCTTCTATTTTCTGCAACACTTCGTTTCCTTCCTTGTGTTGTTCATCTAGGATGACAGAGGACACTCTTAACAACTCTCTTCGCTTCTCAGCCACTTCGTCGATTCGTAGGCATGAATGATTTGCTTTAGCATGGTCTAAGACTATGCAGTGGGTACAGACGAGTTCCTTGCAAGTTTCGCAGTAGAACTTGAGGGTTTTCATCTCGTGTTTCAAACACCGTGGCTTGCCTCTAGCTTTGGCTTGATTTTCTGGTTTGGCTAGCTCGTCTATGGTCAATACAACATGTTCGTTGAAGTCAGGCCAGTTGTTGTGGGCAGTAAAGCATTTGCTGCACAGATATTTGTCACATGTTGTGCACCGACTTACGGCAGGCCTTTGTGATCCACAAGAGAAACATGGCAGTTCCTTTGCACGAAGTTGTATCTCAAGGACTTCGAGCATATTGCCAATGAAATGGTTTGGCAGCATTCCTTCAACTTTCTCTCCTTGCTTTAAAGAAAATTCTGTCCTACACACTGGGCAGTTGAATGTTTCAATCACCTTTCCTTCCTCCATTCCACGTTGGCGTTTCACATCCTTCTGCAAGCAACACTTGCAAAAGGAATGGAAACAACCAAGTGTTCGTGGTTCTTTTAACGTTTCCAGACAAATGGAACAGGTCAATAAACTTTCCATCTCAGCAACCGGGCCATCATCAGGTGCTGCTGCAGCGGCCATTGTGCTCTCTTCAGTAGGGATATATCGATAATTTCGATCGTTGTTCTGAATCTTCTTGGAAGAAACCAGACGTGATTTGAAAACGAAAGTTGAAGACACTGATCTGAGGAAGGCACACCTTTCTCAAATTCTCTGTAATTCAATTCTTGGTAAAATATGATCACATGCATTGTATACATAATATATATTGTTGTGATTGGTTACCGTAACCCACCCACGCTGTGGTATCACTTGAACCACTCTCTTCAGATTTTACAGAATAAAACTACTAAAGAAATTATGAATGATCAACTCTGCCGACAGTTCAACCAAAGTATAGTTACGGCTTGGAATCGAAACAGCTAAAAAATTATCCTTTAAGACATTAAGACATGCTTCGAAAGGGAATGACCTCTCTGTTGGCAGTGTTTAGTACAATAAAAAGATGCCGCTGCTATATAATGCGCTTTGTGAATTGCGAGCTTAAATTGGCGAAATATGAAAACGGCAAACACGACTGACTGATTTAAGATTAGTCCTGCTTTGTAACTACTTTATAGAATATAGACACTATAGTGCAAATAAAAATGTTGTTGTTGTTGTTGTTGTTGTTGTTGTTGTTGTTGTTGTTGTTGTTGTTGTTGTTGTTGTTGTTGTTGTTGTTGTTGTTGTTGTTGTTGTTGTTGTTGTTGTTGTTGTTGTTGTTGTTGTTGTTGTTGTTGTTGTTGTTGTTGTTGTTGTTGTTGTTGTTGTTGTTGTTGGCTTGAAGATGATTTATTTGAATGTGATTTCCTTTAAGTAAAACTGGTATTAATTAAAGTTTAAGCGATGTGAAAAATGGTATTTCTTGCCTTACCACGTAAAGTGTTTGTTAATTATTAGTTGTCAAAAACAAGGCTATCAGGATAGTTTTGAAAAGGGAAAAATAAATGGTTGGCGGAAAGGATTTGAAATTGAGATGCTGAAAGGAAATTAATTTGGTGCAGAGGTAAACTTTCTGACCGAAATCAAAAAGAATATTTTTTAAATCAGGAATAGCACTTTTAGTGGTGGTCGGTCGGATATTGTAGACAGCTCGAAATATTCAACGTAAAATCCAAATAAAGTGTTTTGCATTATAACTTAAAAATAAACTAAAATTTATCTGAATACATGCATTCATGTAAATAAATACAGTGTCCCTATTTAGTGTTTTTTACCTATAAGACACTTAAATAAAGTTTATTTATTATTATTCATCAAATAAATCCTGGCTTCAAAGGTTTTTGAACATACAAGATTAAATGTTTTGACGAAGCTGGTTTTCGGTTACCTGATTGTGGTAGACCAAATTACGGACATTCTCCAGTTAACACAACTTGTGTTGAAGTTGGCAGATATCTGAACTCTCCTAACGTAACCCTGAATTTATTAATGGGGTTACAAGGGGTTTTGTATGCAAACACCGTAGACGGAACAAGCGATACTGCATCATTTTTGAATTTTTGGGGCGAAGCAAGTCGAAACAGCATGCCAAACGGACAACCCACTCTACATTTTGGGGACGTATTAGTTCTGGACAATTGCGCCATTCATCATAATGAAGGGGGTTATGTTTTGTCGGAATGGCTCGATTCTTTTGGTATCGACGTGGTTTATCTACCTGTCTATTCTCCAGAATTTAACCCGTGCGAACTTCTTTTTAATAAATTAAAGATCTTATCAAAGAGAGACGAAATCAGAACTGTGTTTTCAAGAAGTGTTCACCAAGGTATCTACCAGTGTTTGGAGCATATAACAGTAGACGACTGCATTGGATTTTATCGTCATACTGACCATATTGCAATCTGAACGTTTAATTTATGTTACCCGACACTTCTGACAGTCATAGTAAACGTTTTCTGTAAAAATAAGCTACGCTTTGGGGGTGACAATGTTGTAAATTATTGGGTTAAAGTTAAATTATTTGGTTAAACTGCTTCAGGTGGAACTTTTACTCAAGCATTAAAATGTTTACATGAAAAGGTATTGGATAATATCTGCGCGGGCTTTATAGCATGCATGTAGATTCAATCAACAATCAATCAAATTTAATATCAACCCGAATGCAAAATATATTTTATTACCAACGTTTCTGTACAAATTTCAACAAGACTTAGCCGAGCTACTGCATGAATATAATGCACTAATAAAGTTCATACTGTAATTTAAAGAATGAAGGGCAGCCCAACATGAAATTTGAATTGTTATATCTAAAAATAGAAATGCATGAACGTTAAATCAACAAAAGCTAAAATTGGCGTGAGATCAACCAAATGTCCAACTAAAGTGTATAATTGTGAAAGCAAAGTTTTTCTTTAGTTCAATAATTCCTCTTCTGCAAAATAAACCTCGCACGCCTCCGCCAATGCGGCAAGTCCATCTAGAGTTGAATCGTTGGTTACGGGTGGACATGTTTGATCTACCGGAACGCTGGTGTTTACCGGCGCCAATTCTGTCTCCACGACTAATAATGGCTTGTCATCAACACTACTTGTTTTCAAGCTCTCGCGGATCCCCAGGGAAAGTACGTATTCGTCAGACAACGGCGGCGTTTCATCTGTGGTTTCATCGACACCAGGATGAATCACACCACTTGATGAAGACACAGACGTTGACGAGTTGGACGTATTTGACAATTCTTTGGCTTTACAGGTAACCGGCCATTGCACACCCCTTTGCTCCCAGAGGTTGCGGTAGGGATTTCTCACGCTAGTCTTGCCTTTATTTTAAGACTGATTCATTCAAGCTTTCGTCAGGAGACTCGGTTAGCAGTCGCTGTAGATTTGTTCCAGGAGCTGGAACATGACCCTTAAGAATACTTTGAAGTTTCCTGGCATCTTTGTTTAGCTGAAACCAATTCTCGACATATTTCCCACCTGCGCCGACACTGAGGTACCTTGAAGGGTTGCTTTCAATCAGATTGTTTCGGACTTTGTAAACATATCGATCTTGCAGTGAAGTAACCGACGCTTCTTTGACTTTTAATTCGTTTTCCAAAGTCGAAATTTGTTTAAGCAGCTCTCGATGTTGCCTCTCAATCTCTTTCACTCTCGTCTTTTCTTCGGAATGTTTGTTAATGTCACCACAGTGAAAAACCGTTTGGCATTCGTTATAAGGACAGTTTAATTTATTGTGACCTTCTCGGCGATGGCAATTGCCACACATCGGACCGTCATCTTGACCCAGTGGTCCTACCTTTTTCTTTTTAATAACTGACTGGTATTCTTGCAACGACCCTAGCACTTGCT
Organism: Corallium rubrum; assembly: GCA_964035015.1. NCBI lineage: Eukaryota > Metazoa > Cnidaria > Anthozoa > Scleralcyonacea > Coralliidae > Corallium > Corallium rubrum. The sequence goes on along the minus strand of OZ035999.1, from coordinate 562,655 downwards.
TTTCTTTCTCTTTTATAGCTTTCAGGGTACCTCTTTGTTTTTCAAGGTATTTTTCCAAAGGAGACTGGAAGAGTTTGCCGTCTATATTAACCGCACACGAGGTCTCAGGAAGATGTTCCCTTGAACTTTCTCCGCTCGCGTCAAACGTCGCACACAGGCTTCGACTTGCGTTAGACTTAGATTTTTCAACACTTTTCTTCTCTTTTTCTCGCTTGGACGGTGCACTCGTTGGACTTGGGTTGTCGACATAAGGTGCAATTCGTTTACCAAATCGTGGCAAGGCGGTTGACGTGCCAACAGGAGAGTTTGATTCTTCCACCTTGATTGTTATCCGCTTAAAATCAGCATTTTCAACGCGAGCAGAACACCGAAACATCTCCACGAAAGCGCCCGTATCTGCCGAAAGATACACAAAAGTATTTTCATCATCTAGATAGTGAAGTCTAAGTTGTTCTTTACTTAAATTCCTGAGGCGACTCGAGAACGAACGTACTTTATCAACCAGAGAACAATAGTCAAACGAATTTACCTCGTCAGGTCCAATAAAGAAAACTGTACACTTTTCCTCAACCTTGACCTTAAACTGGTAAATAGCTTGATCCGACATTTTAAAATGTCATGCGGTCAGTGCTTTTCACACGCGCGAAGGACACAAAAGTGTAATCACGTGACAGTTTTCTGACCGCTTGAAACCAACCAACCGCATTCTTGCGATGGCTATAAAAAGCGAGACATTTCGCGGTTTACTGGGAACAATAGTATATTGACAGCCCTGGACACTCTGAAGTCACGGATGCGTAAAAAACAAATGGTCGTATACACCTGGGAAATTACGATAACTTCTAAACGTATGAAGGAGCATAACTGAAATAAAAATATTAATTATATTCATATCAGTTCGATTAAAAATGGTTCAACTGACCACAGGGCTGTCAATATACAATAGGTTATTTGAAAAGAATGTTAATTATATTTTCTAAGGGTAGCCTTTTTTTTGATACACCCTGTATACGTGTAGCTTTTATTATTGCAATAAAGCCGGTTTTCTACTAAGCGACTTTTTTCGCGCGAAGCGACTTTTTCTTTTGTCTCATGAGCTCTGAGCTGGAACTAATCAGAAATCTATTGAATTCGAACAAAAGAAAGTCGCTTCGCGCGAAAAAAATCGCCTAGTGGAAAACCGGCTTAAGAAGTTCCTCGGCACATGGCAAGTTCCCGGTCAGTAGAACAAACACTGTTTTTCCCAACCGCAGTGTTTATAGGAGACAGACGAGTGACTCGCCCTCGCGAGAACTCTGCACTGGTAGCCGGGATTTCGGCAAAGCGGGATAAACATTTCCCCATATAAACACTTTTACCCAGGTAACTCGGCATTAGCAGGATGAATTTTCTATATTCGTTACTTCATGTCACTTTCGTTGATGAGAATCATCTCAAATATTACAACCCGCCAGGTAACTCGCTTTCATATAAACAGAACGTAAAGTTTATCCCGCCAAACCGGGCAACTGAGTAACTTGCCTCCATATAAACAGCCCAGGGTGGCGTATACAGCATTGAAGAGTTTTTCGAATTGCAAATTTATAAATAAATACAGCCTCAATAAATACAATATTATCTTCGTATTCCATACAGTGTATTAGGAATTACTGATTGGTTATAAAAATATTGTTCTATATAATAATATCGTAAATGTATTCTCTATTTATATTGAGCTTGAAATTATTAGCCCGTTAGAATAATTTGATTTAATAACATGAAACACGGGAATTCATGCATGTCGTCTGTTCGATGCAGCCATGTTTGATTCATCTAACAAGTGTTGTTTTCCCGTTATTTCTAAAAGAATTTCATCCATCTTGATACAATTTCCTCTTCCGAACAGTTACTCATATCGACGCGTTGTTTAAGATTCCGCGCATAGTTGACGTCTGTTGGATAACTGCCTCGACGTAACCGTCCTCTCACAGGTTGAACTCTCATGATCTCTTCACGGTGACCGTTTGAAAGTTCTCGACATTTAAAATCTTGTTCGGCGCTGATCTCTGCCGAGGAGTCCGCCTCGTCGATTTTATCCAGTCTATGTTTATCAAATATTAAATGTTCTTCCTTCGGTGTGACTTCTAAAGCAAGCATTGGATCCCGTAGGCTTTTACAACGACCCCCTGGTGGTCTGAGCTGTTTTGGATCGATTGAAAATGGCGAATGTGTTCTATTTGTCTGGCTCTCTCGAAAACCACTAGGATGCGAATTCCGTCGAGTTCTTCTCCCTAACTCGACTGGTAACATTTGATCATAACTTGAACTGAACTGAAATCCCTCAAAATTCTCGTTAATTGTCGGCAATTTCGTTGCTCGATCAACTGGTGATGACCGATCGTTGAAGCCAGAAGGTTCGTTAATTAAGTTTGTAATAGTACCCTCATTCGATCCCAAATCATCCTCAGTTATAGGGTTACAATTGAACAATCGCTCTACCATACCTTTACCAATTTTTTCCCCCTTGAATCAACGACCTGTGCAACCTTGTCAAAGGTTTACCATTAAGTAAGCATTTCCCTAACCAACCAAGCGTACCAATGCAATATTTTGCTTACATCTGAAATGCTTCAATCATTTGATGACTTCATATTACCATCAGGAAGTTTGGAATTAGTAGGCTAACCCTCTAACAGACGATGATGAAAAGCAATGAGGAAGAAAACTATTCCGGTGCGAGACACCTCCACTCGAGACAAACCGACCAGTCGTCACAATATATCCAAAAACTTATTGCCCAACTCACAGTCGGTCTCTGTCGGTGGTATTCAAAATCTGGCAAACAAACCGCTCTTTGTAATTTCAATTTTCTTAAAATTACTGTATAAAATTAGACAAACTCGTGAAATAACAATACACAAAATTAACAAGTAATGATAAATTATATGTGTAACTGTCGGTAAATTTTATTTGTAAAGAATATTTTAGCTTTGCACGCATTTATATTTGATATGATTGTATGCAATGCCACACGTATAAGTTTGAAGTGATGACGTCTAAAGAATGAATTTTGCTCATTCTTAATCACGTAGATAATTTTTTTTCAGATTTATATTTAATCTATGTCCCTATATAGTAATTACAATTTGTACATATGGTTATTACCGTAATAACCATAGATAATGGAAGGGGAACTGGATAGGAAACTTACGAAACCGGAAACGATGTTTGCATAACTTGCTATGGTAATTATACGCTTATAAGCGGGCAATACACCTAACGGGTGGTCCCACATGGCTAAAATCAGACACTGCTGAACTTAACTGATATTACACTTTTGTCTAATTTCAGCAATAGGTGCATATTAGCTGCTTTTAAGTGTGTAATTACCATAGCAAGTTGTGCAAACAACGTTTCCGGTTCTTTAACCTCGTTTGAAGTTTCCTATCCAGTTCCCCTTCCATTATCTATGTAATAACCATATGTACAACAGTGGCGTAGCCAAGGGGGGGGGGGGGCGAGGGGGGGGCGGTCGCCCACCCACCCACCCCCCAATAGTCTCCAAGACCGTTCTCGTGAAACGTTTAAATCCGTTGAGAGAAACTTGTAGGGGGGGGGGGGGGGAATAGTATATTGTTTTAAGGCCAAGTGAGTAGACTAGTAATGTGTTATATTTTTAGCAGGCATGCATATGCTATAAATTACAATACTAAGGTCTATTCAAAATGCCTCCAACTTGTTTTTACATTTACGACTTGTTTATAAATAAATCTAAAGTTATTCTGACGTGTATCATTCTATGCTCTGGTTTGATTTCAACAAAATTATGTAATTTATGGCTTTTGGATTACTCTTAAATACTTCCCTCAAATGCAGGAAATAGTGTTTCAGAGACCCTAGAAATCCAAAAATTTTCGGGAAAGCATGCCCCCGGACACCTCTTGAACATCAGGGACTCAGGGTTCTTGCCCCCCCCCCCCCCCCCCCCCCCCAGGAAAAAAACAAAAAACGAAAAAAAACTCAGGACCCTGGCTACGCTAGCCTGTGTACAGCCGCTCTCCCGTGAGAAGAAAATTTTGGGGAGAGAGCGTCTGTGAGTTCGAGGCGATAATCGTGTTCCAGGTCACGTGGATTTTAAGTAAATTATAATAATTATTGAATAACTTCATAATACTTTCAAAGTTTCTTTATTATATGTCGTGAAGAAACTAACAAATTAAAAACTGTATTTGATCAAAAAGACGTGTGTGCGAGAACGAGAGTCTTTGAACAGCGTATTTACTATAAACCAAAGGTCAGACTTCACGACCACGGTCAAGTACAATTTCATGTGTGTGGCTTCAAAAACATAGCCTTTTGTCCACACTGTCCGATTGACTGACTGTATCATATTCATAAATGTCGTTGTATGTTTTAATTCCAGTATCACAATTGTCAATTCAGATGTGCCATGATTAATAATAACAACCAACTCCTATAAATGTCGAAAATTAGGTATTTTTAAATCGTAGTCTTACCGACGATAGATTGTCCGTTGGAAATACTATTTCAGTTATACAATCTGAATCTGTAATATTTGAAGTTGCTTGGTTTCAGTATCAGCGGCTGCCATAAATTACGTGTAATCAGAAGATAATTTGAAGAATCGAACGAGATACGGCAGTTGTTTACTTCGCTCGTATGTTCGTTGAATCTTCGTTCAACCAAATTATAATTTATGCCATCAGCAGCCAATTAAAACTTGTGTAATACAATAAGACTGTGTAAGGGCCAATCAGATATGGTTCCACGAATCCGTGGAATATCCACGTGACCTGGAACACGATTATCGCCTCGAACTCACAGACGCTCTCTCCCCAAAATTTTCTTCTCACGGGAGAGCGGCTGTACACAGGCTATGGCTACGCCAATGATGTACAAATTGTAATTACTATATAGGGACATAGATGTGATTAAGAATGAGCAAAATTCATTCTTTTGACGTCATCACTTTAAACGTAAGCGTGTGGCTTTGCATAAATATAAATGCATGCAAATCTAAACTATTCCTTACAAATAAAATTTACCGACAGTTACATAGATAATTTAAAAACGTATAGCTTTATAAGATTAAAAAGCACGAATATGTTTGCTCTCCAACCCCCCCCCCCCCCCCAACACACACACACTTTTTAACAAGGCCAGTAATAAAGTTATTAAACAAAATCAACAAACCATATATTTTATATATTGAATTCTGTTTTTAAATGTACCTCTTGTAAGCCTGACCCAACACAATACACTAACCCTAGCTACCCACGACTTTGAATAAAGATATAATAAAGAATTTGAATGCAGATATTCAGTGTCCGGAAAAGTGCTCTTTTGAGTATTTTATGATGTTTTTGGACCTTTAGAATTCTGTAAATCCTTGTCCTAAAATGCAGGAAATGGCATTTCAGAGACTCTAGATTTCAAAATTTCCCGGGGGAGCATGCCCCTGGACCCCCCCTAAAAATTTTGCAAAGTTGCGTTGAAAGTTTAAGAAAAATGTTGGTACCCAAAACAGACAGAACATTTTCAGAAGAAATAGAAGATCCTCGCACTGAGCTGAATGTTGTGTTTTGAGGGCCATCAAAACAAAGATGTGGGAATTTATTTATTAAAGTATAATTATGTTTAACTCTTTCTTGTCCGAATTGGTCTTTAGTATTTTATTCTGGCTAACGCCAGACGATTTTATTCACCTCTGGGGAAGCCCCCGGACAGGAATGAGTTATAAACTATCTCTTTAACTCTTTCTTGTCCGAATTGGTCTTTAGTATTTTATTCTGGCTAACGCCAGACGATTTTATTCACCTCTGGGGAAGCCCCCGGACAGGAATGAGTTAAAAACTGAATTGCTGGGTGAATTAAAACTAAATTCTCAGCCAATTAGACAACTGATTAATGCCTTGCTGATTAATGACGCATATAGTATATACGATCTAAAAATAGAGCATGACAATTCCCATGAATCAAAGCGAGGCCATTTCTTGTTTCGTATAATCCTTCGACAGTAATATTAATATCGCTAAAAAGACGATCATTTGAACTTGAATTTTGGAAAAGATTGAGAGATTTTAAAGCTATTTTAGTGGTGAAATAAATAATCATGAGTTTCCTTGCTAAAGCGTTTGGCGGCGGTGGAAAGAAGCAGGAACAAGCTACGACACACGACGCGATACAGAAACTACGAGAAACGGAGGAAATGCTTCAAAAAAAGAGCGATTTTTTAGAGAAAAAAATTGACCAAGAAATAAACATTGCCAAAGCAAACGCGTCGAAGAATAAACGAGGTAAACGGTCACATAATGTTAGACGTTTTAGGAATCTTTATTACACAATAATGTTAAACGTATTGATGTGTTTTAGCAAAACAACATGGCAGTCTGACAAGTTGGTCAAGTCGTTCAAGGCTGTTGTTTATGTTAAAAAAAAACATGATTAAAATGATTTTGCTAGTTCAACATTTATATAAGAGTATAAGAGTAAGAAGAGATGTTAAACTTTGGTATTTTTGTCATAAAAAGAAATGGTCATAAAAATGCCTTAGGTTGGCAAAATTTACATTCTAGTCGACTTTAATACAGTAAAAACCCGAGGCTGAAATTAAGAATTTATTAAAATAAGAATATCTAAGAATATAAGAACCTATCCCAGGCTGATTTGGTAAAATGTAGGTCCTTGTTAGCGGGCTTTTACTGTACCAGATTTATATTTGCAAACCAGTACAATTATATTGAATACTGTAGCTTGCAAAACCTGGTTGTTATATCTTGTGGATTATCACCAACACTTTAATATCACCAACTATTAGCAATGATAGGTTCACATATGTTGCAGTGTAGTATCTGATTTTTTGGCAAATGTTAAATTTTAGGGCCTGAAAGTTAATTGCAATTTTGTGAATGAAACAAGCTTTCTTAATATATGCATAGTTTATGGAAAATATACATGGTTTGGAAGCTTACAAAAGTCATTGTTTTATGTTTTTGTTCAGGTTTATGGAAATTTTTGCACTTTCATGGTTACTGAACATATTGTGTTTTCTGTATAATGAAGCAATCATCCAATAGCAACGTTTGGCTTCAATCACTCAACCGTACTGTTTAAATATTAATAAACCTAAAACAAAGGATTTGGCACCTTCGTGTACTTTTCAAGATGAATCGTAGCTTGATTGTTAACCGCTTTGAAGTTTGCCGGGTTTCCAAACCATGTATATTTTCTATTAACTATGATATATGTGATGGTCAGTGGCGATTGCAGAATTGTTTTCTGCAATTCTTGTATGTTACAAACCAGTTGCCCATGGTCCTCATGGCTATGCTTAATTATTTTTTTAATTGGGTGTCCAAATATATACTTCTGGTAATATTTGGTAATTCCCATTGGGTCATTCCGGAAAAAATCCATACCTCCCCCACAGAGGAAATTTGTGCCATCCAGGGAGGGGAGGGGGGTAAATCTACTTCTGATAATAGTAAAATGTACTAGGACTTCTGAAGGGGGGAGGGGGTCAACTTCACATTTCCTCCATGGGGAAGGTGTGGATGTTTTCTGGAATGACCCATTAATCATGTCGGTTAAATTGAGGATAGGTAGTATTAATATGTTGTACATGTACTTGGGACAAACCTTGTCATGGGCTTAGAACTTGTGTGAGTAGATCTCTCCTGTGCTTCAAGGGTTTTTCTCCGGTTTCCCCCCTCCATAAAAGCAACAATGTGATCTTAGGAGAACAACCTTGTAAGGGACCTTAAGTCCTATTGTTGTTTCTCCAGTATCAGTTAGATACAAATGTTAATAAATAAATAAATGTACATGCAGGCAATGTTGTCTGCATGCATCATTGATATATTTATTACTTTATGGTAATAGACCACATGCACTTATTCCCTTGGTGGAGGACAAATGCTTATAAACTACAGAATTTTCATTCATCATTTGCTCTGTTGAACGTCGGAACTTTGAAGTTGTCCTCCAGATGCATTGTTTTGACGTCATCTGCAAGAGGTCTATAGCACCTACCTTCCATTAAACCAAGATGATAGTGATCTAGCTAGGTATTACCAGAAGCATATTTGTGTCTTGGTGATAGATAACATCTGTCAATGTTATTTATTTATTCCCGCATTCATTCTCTGAAGATGTTGCGAGAAGCAACGAAACGTTAGATTCATTAAATTACTTTTAAACTTATGGCTTTGCTTCCTGTATTATGCTGGGCATTGATATTCATATTAAGATTAAGATACCCGCCTGGATCATCAGTTGCTACTATCTGTTAGAGAGTATAAATATGGGACTTACCTTCACAGCAATCACCCCTGATGAAGACACTAAATTGGAGTGTTGAAATGTTGGCTCATGAACAGTAACATTTTAAGTTATGTTCAAAAACTTTTAAACAGAGTACATGTAGCATTAAATTATGTCAGATTTATCACATGGCTGTTTTTGGAATTTATTTGAACAAACATTAAAATGTGAGTTTCACTATCTGTAGGTGCAATAATGGCTTTAAAAAGAAAGAAACGACTTGAAAAACAACTTCAGCAAATTGATGGAACTCTTTCAACCATTGAATTCCAAAGACAAGCTTTAGAGAATGCAAATACAAATACAGAAGTTCTGAAAAACATGAATTACGCTGCCAAAGCTTTGAAGTCTGCACAGCAATTGTGAGTAATATTTTTTTAGGATTTTGGGACTTCCATATTTTTTTCAAAATGTACATGTAATTAACTCCACAGCCTGATCTGGTTGTTTAAATTATCATGTTAGTGGCATTTCATTATTTCACTTTGTTAAAAATATAGGGATGTTGATGATGTCCATGACATGATGGATGATATCAATGAACAACATGAGATTGCTGATGAAATTGCAAATGCCATTTCAAATCCTGCTGGATTTGGACAAGATATTGATGAGGTAGTATAAATTAAAGTGTTTGAATACTGTATTACATGTACCTACAGTAACAGTGTGGCAAAGTATAGCCTGTGTACACACTCTATATGTACTCTACCATGATGAAACTAATGTGATTTAAAACTGATATCTTTAGTGTATTGTAACAACCAACACTAAATAGGTTCTATGATTCTTTGCTTTTCTAATGTCTTGTTAGGATGAGTTGAATGCAGAGTTAGAGGAACTTGAACAGGAGGAACTAGATGAACAATTATTAAATGTTGCTGGTACATCGCAATTACCATCAGTACCCAATGATGTTCCTGCTCCAGCAGGTACGTTGAAACTAGAGCTGCACCTATTGGAGCATTTTTGTAGGTCAACAATTGATTAATTACATGAATCGTATTGCATAAGTACATGTAGAAAATTTTACAGAAGAGAAGTATTTTATATTCAAAAGCTGACAACGATGATCAAGAACAATATTATTGTGAATAGACAGTATGCTAAATTGCTTAGCTGTCAGTGATGAGCTGATTGTTGTTGGTACCAGTAATCAATTCGTGGGGAGGAATGATTGCTTAATCAATTACTCAATGCATAAGGCACAGCTCTACTTGAGCTCTACTTGCGAGCCAGTGTAATTGTACAATATCTTTATATTTTATTTTTACTTAAAATAGATGTACATGACTATAGGCTTACAAAATCGCTTGTCTGACATCCTTGGGAAGGGGGGGTCATGGGTCACTGGGGTAAAAACTGAAAATTTCTGTGGGGGAGCAAAAGAAATTTGGGATGATTGCAGCACAGGTCAGCAGGTCTCAAATTTGAGAAAAGAAAAGGCAAGGCCAGTTTGGCCTTGAATGTTACAATGTTTTTCAGGGCATCAAGGCCAGTATACAGGGCATTGATGGTCAGTCGCCAGTGCTGCCACTAAATTTGAGGCCTGTCAGATTTTGACAAACTAAGGTGAAGCTTCAGCCATCTTAAGCACCAATGGGTTCAATGTGCAAAAATTTTGTCTGTGTGTTATACTTTTGTCCAAATCACCTTTGATAATTAATGTTTGCTTTCAGCTCGAGATACACGGAAAAAAGTTGCTGCTGTTGCAACAGATGATGATGATATGGCTGAGTTACAAGCATGGGCTTCTTAACCGAACTGTGGACAATTTGGATTTCTTTGGATATCAATTTACCAGCACGTAAACAAATTAATTTCCTTCAAGATCTTGACTTTCTAGTCTGACTAGCTTTTTTGTATTGTACATCAGGCTTTGTAAACTGACCATCTTGAAACACTGAGAATATAATTTGTATTGACTTGTACTTGATGAAAAAATATATCATAAAAATGTCTAGTTTCTGCACAACAGTACTTTTTTTTTCTTGATGTAGGTTACAAACACTTATACAGCATGTAATTATAGAATTCTTCAGTGACAACTACATGATTCTTGAATCCCATGGTTGTAATATAGTCAACAATATATTGTAGTTCTAGTTAATGTTGTGTACTAGTTATTAGACTTTCTATTTTAATTAAACTTAATTAATAATTAATGAGGATAATTAAACAGAAATTAATGTTTAATCAGTCTCTGTTAATTAATAATACAAAACTGATTTATAAAACATAATTTCTGTACACATTTACATATTCTGTCCCTGACACCTTTTTTCAAGGTAGTTTCACAGTGTAAGATATTTAATGATTTTTCTTCGTGTAACAGTTTTTGAATGTTCATTGATTTTTCAATTGACTAGCTGCATCTTGATCCATAAACCAGTGAACTGTACCATGGGTAAGCTTGACTCTAGCTGCAGGTAACAGTACAGGTTCATCACCTTCTAACACCCTCTGTGCGACATTAGCTTTGCCACTCCCTGATGCAATAAACATAGCACAATTTGCTGAATTTATTGCCACATACGTCAATGTAATTCGACGTGGTGGTGGTTTAGGTGAATCTGATATTGCTGCAACCAGTCTATCGGTGGTATCGAGAAGTGGATGGCCTGGGAATAGAGAGCAGATATGACCATCTGGCCCCATGCCAATCAAAAGTACATCGATTTTGGCCAGATCTCCCAACGATGACTTCAATTTAGCTTCATAATCTTTAGCTGCATCCTCAAGGGATAAAGACGGGTTAATTTTGAACACATTTTCATCTTTTACACCCTCGACTTTTGATAAAAAGTTTTTCTTTACAGCACTGTAATTACTGTCTTCATTCGAGAGCTCAACGTATCTTTCATCACAGAAATATATCTTCCATTTCCCCAACTCCAAGCTTTGGACATCATCTTGTTCTAGCAATCCTGCGGGCGCTAAAGACGCTACGCTACCACCAGAGAAAGCTATGGAGAAAAACCCATGATCTGCTATAGCTTCTTTTGCTTTTACGGCAATAAAATTGCCAATTTTTGTCTGCAATTCAGCTTTTGTTGAGAAAATTCGCACATCAGCCATTTTGCTCTAATGTTATTACGTAATTAGGCATGATTGATAGTTTATTAGGGATATTTGGGGATATTTTTCACGAAGATGGGATAATAGGGGGTTATTGGTTAAACCAATCAGGAACCGTCCTTAGTCAAAACGGGGGTCTCCATTAAATTGAAGGGGCAGATGAGCAACAGCGTGACTTTAATTTACCGGATTCGTGGTTGATTTTTCATTATTTTGGAGTATTTTCCCTTCATTTTTGTCGGAGTTTAACACTTGGAAAGATGCCTGTTGTTATAAAGCTGAAAGGAATGCCGTGGGAAGCGAGCAGCCGGGATATAAAGGACTTTTTTCGCGATTCAAAGATAGCCGAACACGACATCCATCTTGCTCCGAATGAGGATGGCAAGGCGTGTGGAGTTGGCTTTGCTTGCTTTTTCGACGATGAAGACGCTCGGAAAGCGATGCAACGGAATGGTGCGTACTTGGGAAAGCGTTATGTGGAGTTATTCTTAAGCAGTCAAGCCGAAATGGAGAAAGCTTTGAGAGATGGTGTCCCTCTCACCTCCTCCGACCTTCGGCCTTCAAAGCACGATTCTCGTCGAGGCGAAAGGACTGAAAAGCCGTCGCGTGACCGAAGCAGAAGCCCTCGTGATCGTTCTAGCTCGAAATTTGGCAAAAGAAATGAGCCTTTTAATAATTCTGGGTCTTCATTTCACACTCGTAGTTCATCAGGCAATACAGAGTTTAAGTCCAAAAGCGGAAGTTCATTTGTGAAGCCAAGAACAGCTGGTGTTAATGGGCGCGAATCTGATAAAGGAAGAGAGGGTGGTTTCAAAAGAGGAGGGTTTCGAGGAAGGGGTTATGGTCGAGGAGAGAGCACTCGAGGAAGTACAAGAGGTGGTATGAGGGGAGGTGGGTCCAGAGGGAATCTTTCATTTTCCAATAGTCAGCCTCATCACAACTCGGATAACAGGTTATCAAGAGGAGGACAGCAGTTTAAAACCAAGCGTGACTCATCAGGCAGTCGAAGTGATTTCTTTGTTTCCCAGCAACCACAGTATCAGTCAGGGGCACCATCGATGTCGACTGGTGCCGTACAAGGCATGTTTCTTAAGTTATCTGGATTGCCGTATACTGCACAGAATATGGATATCCAGGAGTTTTTCAAGGGAATCAATATTGCTGCTGTTCATATTATCCCGAATAAAAGTGGTCCCTATGCAGGACGATCAAGTGGTAGTGCCTTTGTTGAGTGTTCCACTCAAGCAGATTGCCTCAAGGCTTTGGCAAAACATGGCGAGTTTTTAGGAAGAAGATATCTTAATGTTGTAAGATGTAATCTTGAAGAGATTGTATCTACTCTCAATATTGATATCAATTTGCTGACTGGGCAGTTTCCTATGGAGGCCAACAGCAAGGGATTGGAGATGCCATCAAGAAACCAAAGTTCAAGTGCCTTTGCCTCCAGTTCCCTATCTAGCTTAGCTGGAGGTGGCCCCAGTGCAGCTGAGAAAACCATCAATCTTGTAGCAGTAAGTGCAAACATCAACCTTGGTGATATCAAAGATGGCTGTGTTGTAGGTATTAGAAATTTACCAACATCAGCCACCCCTGAAGAGATTCTGCGTTTCTTTCGTGGCTACCCAGCTATTCCAGATTCTGTGAGAATCCACTACCTCGATTCTAATAGATGTTCTGGTGATGCAATGATAACATTGGTAAGCAATGAACAGGCAAGAAATGCAATCAGGCAGCTAAGTGGAAAACAATTTGGCAGCAGGAAAATTGAACTATTCCTTTTGTAAAAAGAAAACAAAAGGAAGAGGCATTTTGTAAGCAGAACAGTGTTGTGTTAGAACAAAAGTGAACAATAGTTTTTTTGAGGAACAATTTCCTCTTGTGCCATCAGTATTGTGGACTTTTTTAGATATTATGTATCTTGTGTTTTCAAGATATGATGTTAGAATTAGTTGTTAAACTTGGCTTGTCTTTTCAAAAATCATTTGGAGTATTTTGGAACTTCTGAGGACTCTACATGCAGACATGTTGTAAGCAAAAGTTTAAAAATGTATATCACAGTGCAAAGTGAAATAAAAGGTTTTTCAAATAATTGAAAAAAAAGAGTTAAGTATTCTTCATTTGGTGGAAAGAGCAAACGAAAATCATGCAAGTATGGTAGTCACTTGACATGAAATTTATTTATGCTGTCATCAAAATGATTACAAGGTGAGGTCTGATAAGGACCAGTGGTTCAGGAATTTGTACAAAATAGGGGGGACAACAACTCATGCATAACCCTTTGCTTCATCATTGCCTTTCCAAGACATCTTCCCTTGATGAGTAAAATTTTCTAGCGTTAGAGTAAAAAAATTAGGTTGTCCCACAACAACAACGGGAGTGAAAGGGTTAATCAACGATGTATGTAACCCTTTGCTTTGTGGCTTTCCAAGACGTCCCCGAACGTAAAGACGAAGTAAAATTGTCTGGCATCAGAGTAAAAAGATATTAAAAGTTGTCCCACAACAACTATGCAAAAGTCAGTTACAGTATAGCTGTTTGTCTGTTACAATCTGGATATTGTAAACAGAAGCTTAAAAACTCTACAAGATGAGTATATTTTTTATTTATTTTAAGGTGGAAATCAGATACAGTGCTGGTAATCCTGAAATCCCAGATTCAAAATAATCCAAGATTTCCTGTTTTTTAGTCCAGCTTGGTCACTTGGTGTAAGTTTAGACATGAAAAAAAAATAAAAAAAAGATTGTCATGCATTGATTGTTGATGTTTCATAGAATTCCAAGTAAAATTCTGAAACATAAACCCTTCAGAGTAGAAGGAAGTTGCCAACCAAGTGGTGGTAGGTTTTGGTTGGTAAAAATTACAGGCTTAAGCTGGAAGAGGAATCCAAAAAGCATTGTTTTTTGCAGTGATTATTTTCATTATAATGCCAGTATGCTAACGTTTTTTAAGGAACAATAATGAAATGTTACGGCAAGCATTCAACCATAACGCATTGCGGAAACAGAGCATTTTGGTTCTTTGATGATTGAACGAATAATACATGTCCATACATCTATTGTGAGGTGACACCATATTTTGATATCATGACAGAAATATACAAATTGATCAGAAAGGGTTAAATCTTAACCATGCAGAGTACATATATAGTCATTTTAATTAAATGTTTCTCATTTAGGAACAGGCTTTTGCAGAGAATTGGACTTGACCTTAAATCACTGTGAGTGTGACTTTCAAGCATAGTCAAGAATGGCAGTGGGCCTGTTTTGAAGATTTTTCCAGATGAATGTTAACTATTCAGGAGAAATTCCAAATTCATGTTTTTATCTTGCATTTCCTGAGTTGATGCAGATGGCGTTCGGCAAACCTGGAGAAAAGTTTGTCATTTCTTACAGGCGTTTTTTTCTAACCTGGTGAAACAGTTTCAGGTTACATTGAATTCAGTATACAACTATATGGATTGAATAGATTTTGGGAATATCAGTTTTGGTTTTCCACTTCTCTGCGGATGATTTTAAAATAGAATGGCAAATTATCGTGGCTTATTGATGAAATTAGCACATCCTTTCCGCATGAGTTAACTCATTGTTTACTTTTTCATGCATAGCTTTCCGAGGCGTCTCCCCTTGAGTAAAATCGTCTGGCGTTAGACTGTGAAATTTTAAGTTTCTCGCAGCAATCAATAGTGGATTTTTATACGCATTTAAATAAATTATGCGAAGAATAAAAAAATTAATAAGGAATATATTTTGAAGATTGGTAATGGTTGTAAATTTTCACTAGGAAAGGAATTCTAAAAGTACTGATTAAATCTCGCAGTCTTCAATCTCCGCACTTTGCAAAGGTGAAAGCAGCAGTTGTCAATGTATTCTATCTCAAAAACTTTGATTAAAACGACAGTTTCAGCTCAGTATTCCAATAACACTTCATGTACACGTGCTGTGATGTGTACATTGACTTGTGTGATGGAGATTGATTTTTCTTGTGCTGTAAACAAAAGCCTTTGGACGATTTGCCTTTTTAGCTTGCCTGTTGCTTCCAAAGCTTTTCAATTCCCGCGACATAATTTTAATCTCAGTGATGGCGAGTTTTCTCGAAATTCAAGGACAGACCCAGCGAATGTTACTCCAGGACAAACCACGTTGAAACGTGTTAACCCTTTCATGCATAACTTTCCAAAACGTCGTCTGGCGTCAGACAGTAAAAAAGATAAAGTTATTTCACAACAATGGGAATGAAAGGGTTAATCGTTGAGTTAGCTTATTAGACTTAGACTACGTTTACACTAGGGAAGAAGTTTCCGGATTCACGCTATGATGCGTATTCGGATTATTGTATTCATTGGTTACTGACTAAGCAACATTTCCCCCTTATAACTATTGAGCTACGATGACTCGGATTGCGAGTGAAGGTTGCATTGCAATCTGATGGCCAAGCTGCATTAACTGAGATAGGTGCAGGTTACTATGTATCCAACCTGATGACCAATGAGGTAACCATTGATATAGCGAAGTACTCGTTAAGAAGATCGTTAGTGAAGGTTGTTTAACCATAACCAACCTTATATAACCAGGTGTTCAGTTAGATGTTTTACCAACTGGGCCACAAGTTACTCCGATGCCCGTGTGATCACGAATGTATACAACCTGTATGATTCTGATAACCAGTGGGTATTCCGTTAAGTTAGGTTGACCAATGCGGTGATTGAGTCAGGGTTACACTCTTACAGGTGTGTTCAACCTGGTGTCCAGTGAGACGCTCTAATTAGCGAGATACATCACCTTAGGCGAACAGCAACAGTTATTTACCTGCATAACTTGTTGATCAGGTTGCACTCGAGGAATTCAGATGCTAAGGGAAGGGTAGGTGTGTATACAACCATGCATAACCTTCATAGTGACCAGTGAGTTACAAGGTGATCTGATGGTACGCTTATGCTGGTAACTGATAAGACATTCTATAACCATTGAACTGCGAGAACTTTATACTGGATAATCCTATCAGTCTTATCTAAACTGTTTTCCTCAAAGGCTCAGTAAGGGTGATCAGTCATTGGTCCAGTGTTACTACAGGAGGAAATTAGAGTTCGCAGCCAAACTATAGAAGCACTCTTTTCGCATGCGGTCAATTATAATATGATAACTGCAAACTCGCGTCGCAAAAATAAATGGAAAGGGGGTTAACCTCTGCTACTATTATCGCTAATGTGTTTTGTGGGATGGGCAATGCTAAATATTGAAATTTATACCTTTTTGCTCTGACTTCTTTCGTGATAACATTTTCTGTTTTTGTTTGTTTTGTTTTTTCCAGGCCTTGACTTTCTCGTCATCCTCAGACCATACCACATTACGATTACTTGATTTTGGAGTCCTTAATAAATATAATTTAATTGGAAAGTTGTTTCGTAATTTATCTAAACAAACTATACGTGTCCTGTATGATTTTTTGCTTCTAAGAAGGGCGACTTCTTTTTGCCAGTCAACTTGAACAGTTGCGGCTGTGGTGAACGAAGTGCTTTTTTTTGGCAACGATTGCGCGCTTCTTGCGGTAGCTTTGGTAAATTTAAATACAATGGAATCGTGCTTTGAATGCATACGACTGTTTATCCTGGTCGTGGTTAGCAAAAAAATTTTATAGGGCATATAGGCAAATCAGGGAGAAAGGAGTGAGTATTAAAATGAGTGGAAGCGTTTGGTTTATTTCGGAGTCGAGAAGAATTTTTGAAATATTTCTTAAACAGATCAAATTTGAGATTTGGGGACGACACGCACCTGGGAGGGGGGGGGGGTCCAGGGGAATGCCCCCCGGAAAATTTTTGAATCTCAAATCAGTCTAATGTCTGAAATGCCGTTTTCGTGCATTCTGAGAGCACTTCTCCCTCCTTAAAGCCGATTTTCCACTAGGCGACGTTTTTCGCGCGAAGCGACTTTTTCTTTTGTCTCATGAGCTCTGAGCTGGGACTAATCAGAAATCTATTGAATTCGAACAAAAGAAAGTCGCTTCGCGCGAAAAAAATCGCCTAGTGGAAAACCGGCTTAAATCCTTCCCCCTCCTGTTATTAAAAGCCAAAGAAGCCTCTGCGGAGGAGAGTGAAGCATATTTACGTTCTTTAATCAACTTGAATTCCAACGTGTGTATAAATTTCGGTATTTCTGATCTGAATCCAGTCACAAAACCCTAAGAAATGGGCGACAAGAAACAAGTTGCTGATGTGAATGATTTTGGCGTCTGTCTTCTCTGGAACTGGTCTGCATCGTAATTTGTTTTAAAAAATTAATATAAAACTTCCCAGTAGTTGATTGTACGATATTTTTTTCTAAAATTTAACACAAACTGCCCAGTGCGAGATTTACAGATAGCTGCGTGTGGGACCACTACATTCCAAAAGATGAAGTACTTACCGCCGATTATCCGCTGACCTAAAGTACTTATTTTCTTGCAGACGTTCGGTTGTCGGCCATCTTGGAGGTTTGGATGGCCGCATGGAGTAAATGTTGAAAACTGTGTGTCAAGAAAAAAGATCTTTTCTCTTTAGTTTCCCCAAGAAATAACATGGCATTCCAAGGTGGAGGTATGTTGAGTCAAGTTACGTGTAAAATAAGACGAAATTCGTATTATAGAACTTAGTTTAGGGACGTTTTTCCCGTCGAAGACTTTCGCCATTTTAAAAGGAAGCTTTGCAGCTTTGGTTTTCACAGTGATCAAAATGATTGATGAAATTTGTGTATTTGGAGTTTATAGTTTGTTTGAAGGAGTTTTAGACGATATGATGTGATACTATTCTGTCTGTTTAAGGCACCATTTTTTGTCTTAAAAATTGTAAAAATCTATTGAAGAATTTTCAATTTTGATCCTGACAAATTAGCACCTGCTCTCACCCACAGTTTATGTAATCTGTGTCAATATTCCTTGTCTTCTAACACTCTTTAGGTGCTGATTACATGAGCCTGTTTAACTTGGCTTATTTTATGATTGTACTGTAGTTTTGCACAGGAAAATGACTGGTTTCATAACTGCCATGGAATAAAACAGTGGTTATGATTTTTGATGCATTTTTAGCCCAGTGCAATTAAAAAAATTTTTTTTTCAAAATTTACAGTTACTGCAAAATTATTTTAAAAAAGTTGTGAGAAGTGGTCGATTATAATTGGGTCATTCCAGAAAAGATCTGTACCTCCCCCACAGAGGAAATTTGTGGCATCCGTGGACGGGAGGGGGTAAATCTACTTCTGATAATAGTAAAATTTACTAGGATGTCCGAAGGGGGGAGGGGGTCAACTTCACATTTCCTCTGTGGGGAGGTGTGGATGTTTTCCGGAATTACCCATTATACGAAATTTGTCAATGATGTTTATGTTACCGGTAACTTACAACAAGGATATCTAAAAATGTACTGGGGGGCTGGCACCAAGGGTGAATTTGGGGGAGTGAACCCATTCCTACCTGAGCTGGCCAAAAACAGCTTTTTCAAAATTTACTCTGTCTAACACCAGATGATTTTATGTATCAAAGGAAGAACCCACAAACATCCTAGGCAGCAATCATCCTAGGCAACAATGGGTAAAATTTTGTGTGGGGTAATCTTATCTGGAGTGGCTACATCTCACTGGTGGTAGGCAAATAACTTAGGCTCTCAACTTGTTGCTAAAGCCTTCACTATTATCTTCTTCTCAGGGTATAGTTCATCAACTTATACAGGTTATGGAAATACACAGTCATATTCTTCAACTGGATATTCACCAGTAGCAGGGGCTACATATGGATCTCAGGGAACATATGGATCATCTCAGGGAACATATGGATCATCTCAGGGAACATACGGATCTCAGGGAACATATGGATCTCAGGGAACATATTCTCAAGGACAATATGCTGAGTCAGCAACATCCCAATCTCAGGGTACATCATTGTATCAGCCTTTGGGGTCATATGGTGCAGTTGGGGAACCTGTGAAGCCATTAGGGAATGAAAAAGCACAATCATCGACAAGCTATGGAACAGGTTTAAACAGGTTTAACTCCTCCCAAGAGAACCAAGATGGAAGCTATGGTAGTTATGGCAACAATACAGAACCATATGGTGGTGGTTATGGTCAAACATATGATAACACAGGAGATATGTACGATAATAATTTAATGAACAATTCATCATCACAAGAGTCAAACAGCTATTCATATGGTAATGGTGCACCATCGTATGGCCTGGATTATAATCAACGTGGAGGAGGACGCCCTAATTCCCGAGGGGGAAGGGGAGGTAACAGAGGAGGTAGCAGAGGAGGTAACAGAGGTGGGTATCGAGGTGGAAATGAAATGTTTCGTGGTCGTGGGAGAGGGAGAGGGAATTTTGATTCTGGATTTAACAGTGGGGGTTTTAATTGGCGAGGCACACGAGCAAGAGGACGAGGACAGTTTAGTGGAGGGAGAGGAACTAGGGGGCAATCAAATGGAATGAGAGGAAGAGGTCAACAGGACGGATCAAGAGGAAGAGGTCAACAGGATGGGTCAAGAGGAAGGGGAAGAGGACGTGGTCGGGGTTCTGATCAAGGATATAACACAGAGTGGAAGAGTTACAATAAAGGAGGAAACATAAAACAACAATCAAACAAAGGTTAGAAAAAAAATTCCCAGTTTTATCTAAATTATTTTTCAATTCTAATCAAAGATTGTCTAACAAAGGTTAGAAAAAGAATTCCCAGTTTTACCTAAATTATTTTTCAATTCTAGTCAAAGATCATCTAATTAAGTATTTTATTCTCTATTACTAGTGGCTCTGGAAGGTGATAAGAACTTTATTTCGTATAAAAACAGTCTTCAAGAGTATTGCCAAAAGCATCACAAACCTGTACCACAGTACGTAGTTAACAAGGCAGATGTTGGCTTCTCTGCCTCAGTCGTTGTTGATGGTGTTACTTATCCATGCGAGATGTCTCAACGTGAAAGAAAGTATGCTGAATTAGGTGCTGCCTTTGAAGCATTGAAAGGACTTGGTTTTATCAGTGGCATTATAAAATATTCTCCTAAAGGTAAACAGTTCAAAAAAAAATATCACAGCCAGCCTTCAAAAAATTAATAGATGGCAACAAAATTACATCTAAGAACATTCAAGCATAATCACTTGAAAATCTACAAGTTTGTTGTTGTGGGAAAAAAAACACACACACACTTACTTTGAATTAAATAATTTTGTTTTAATAATAGCAATGATATATAACCTCCAATAAACTCTTAGGTATGTGTGAAATGTTTAATTTACATATCAAACAAACTGCAAAAGCTCAAGAACGAAGCAAAAAAAACGAAAAAGTGCAAAAGGTGTTACTTTGTCATTTCAAGTGTTTTTCAAATAAGACTATCCTGCGCAGCCGGCACTGGGATGATTGGGGAAGGGAGTGCCTGCAGGTGCCTATCGTTATTTTTCATGCTGCCCTCTAATTAAAACAGAGTATTTTTGGAAGTTGTCAATTTCAAAAACCTGAGCTAAATATTTAGCTTAATTAATTTGGAAGTTGATCGAATATTTACTCCATTTAAAAAGCACATATCTAGAATTAACTAAAGCAGCATAGTTATGAATGAGCATGTGTATCAAAGTGCTTTCTTGATTCAGGAATTTGTGTGGTATATGTTCACTGTCAGCATCTGACAACATTATATTATTCTGCTGTTGCTATATCTTGGCTGGTTTACGGTTAATAGTGTTCACTGCAAAATCTTTTAAATAATTAAACAGTTTATGTTGAGTGGGCTACAGAAAGCTCAGACCGATTATTTTTGTAGTTATAAAACATGTGTATGTAACAACTATGATGATCAATATAAATATAATCACAACATCTCGCAACATTCACTGCCATTCGCATGCATATCAATAATATTGAGTTAAATTTAATAGCAAATTTTATTTTCCACTGATAATTGGCACTGATGGCTAATGCAGCAGGAGAAGTGCTCCTGAGTAGATCCCACTGATTTGAATCAAATGCGAGTGTAATAAGGAATTCTACATGATGTTTTGCTCAAGCCGATGTCAGACAATACTTGCCGTTAAGCCGAAAGGGTCACATCTTGCAGGAAAATCTTACCATAATTAACTGTTGGGAAACCAGTGAATAAACATTTTCCTTTGGATGCACATGCAGCTGCCTTATGGCCACTCTTCTCAATCTCAGTTTATTTTGAGCTTGTTTCCTTATATGCAAGGCACATTTTCACAATGCTCTTCTTCACCAACATCTGCAGTGGAAATTCAAACTCTCTTTGATTCATAGGTCATTAGCATGTCAATTAATAGATTGCAAGCATTCGCCGGCGAACGCTATACACGAAAAATAACAATAGGTGACTGCAGCCCCCCCCTCCTATCACTGTCCATCCCAATCCCCAGTGCCAGCTGGACAAACTTAATTTTCATGTCACAAGCACTTTAACATTACGTTTACTGTAATTATTTTCCAGGCAAGAAAAGATCCAGTGTATCAAATGATATTTCTTCTCCAAAAACCAAAGCACCCAAATCAGAAACTGATTTTAACACTGTGTCTGTTCCATCAGTATCGTACAAATGCAAGTTAAATGAAGCATGTCAAAAAATGAAAATTGATTGCCCATCCTACAATACTGTGAGAACGTCTGGTGGATTTGTCTGCACCGTCGTACTAAATGGTCAAGGTATTTTGTTATTGGAACTATTCTCAACAGTTTACCACATTAGACAGAGTTAAACAATAAAGGTGACATTTTTGCCTGCTCAGCCAGGAATGGGTTAATCACTTGTTAACTCATTGCTGGCTAGGATGTCTGAGGGTTCTCTCTTTGATGAGTAAAATCATCTGGTGTTAGACAGAGTAAAACAATAAAGGGACCATTTTTGGTAAGCTCAGGCAGGAATGGGTTAATCACTTGTTAACTCATTGCTGCCTAGGATGTCTGAGGGTTCTCTCTTTGATGTGTAAAATCATCTGGTGTTAGACAGAATAAAAAACAAAGAAGCTGTTTATGGTCAGCTCAGGGAGGAATGAGTTAATAGAGCTTCATTGCTAATGATATGCCAATTGCGGATTTGTGGTGATACTTTTTTTTAATTTTCCTATGCAATCTAGATGATTCATATTGCACTAATTAGAATTATTTTGTGTTATTTGTTTAGTATATCAAAGTGCAAAACCTTGTGGAAATAAAAAGCTAGCAGAACAAAATGCAGCAGAGGTTGTTTTAAGTCAGGTTGACTACCTCAACACTGTAGCAGCTGCTGCAACTGCAGAGCAAACAAGTGCAGAAGAAAACTCAAGTAAGTTTTATGTATAGGTTAGTTACCGAAGGTAACTTTGTCAGTTATTCAGTGATGGATTCACAGGGGGGTGCGCACATCCCTGGACTTGGCCAATTTGACAATTGCCTTGTCAAATCCAAGGACATGTACATTAAAGGACGCATTCATTCAATGTCTGTGTAAACTTCATGCTATCATATGATTCATAGATATATGATTTGTATATTAGCTATCATATGATTCATAGGTATAAAAAAATTTTTCTGGTAGGTTTCGCTCTGCTCCCCCAGCCCCACCACCAGCTCAGCCCCTGGACCTTGCCAGGGGCTGTGTCCCCAGACCCCAACCATAGCTCCTCAGCGGTGTTCCACCCTGCCTTGGTCACCCCCCACACTCGCTCAGCACCCCCCTTTCTCTCTGACAAAAGGCCTTTGCTTGAAATGTTTGCTTGAAATTTGAGCTGAAGTTGTCACACCTTGATTGTTATTCAACTCAACCGTCTCGACACAAGCAGAGCATTGTAACATCTCAATGAAAGCTCTTGCGTCTTCCAAAAGATGAACGAAAGTATTTTCATCATCCACATACTATAGTCGAAGTTCTTTGTTTAAATACCTGAAGCGACTCATTTTGACTGTACTTGACTGTTGAGTTGCTTAGCCAGAGCCGTTGTGTTTTGACATAAGAAGAACACAACAGTGTAATCACCAATCTCATTCCCAGAGCCCACGTTCCCCTTACCCAGTGGGCGGGAAACGAGAGGCTCTGAGATAATCCGTTCACGCCATCACAGGATTCTTGTTATCCGAAAGAAGAGTTATACCGAGTTAACTGTGTTCATCAGCCAACGAAATATCGATGTGAAACGGATTATCCCAGAGTCTCTCGTTTCCCGGGTGGGGAACGTGGGCTCTGGGAACGAGATTGTGTAATCACGTGACGGTTTTCTGAAGGCTTCAAGCCAACCAACCGCCTTCTTCCGATGGCTATATGTAAAAAACAGGGTGTTCGCGATCTACTGGGAACAATAATACACCTGACTGAACAACCTAACCTAGAGTATTTACCATCAACTGATTCATTCAGATATCCGGCCACACTAACTCTTAATAACGCTACGCCTCAACCCAACAATCATTTTATTCAATATATTTAATAGACGCAGTTATTACACCCATAACCAACACACCCTCAACTACCACCGACTCAAACGTTATCACATCAGCCAGCTGGCTCAATACTACCACCGACACACCGTTGTCTGGTGAAGCGGGTTCTGTGAAGCGGGTCGCTTCAAAATCGATGAAAAATATCGTACAGGAGCATTGTCAGAAAAACGGAATGCCAATTCCTACATACACTACAATCAAAGATTCTGGTATGAATATATCAACCATTAATGTAAACGGAACTGACTACGTTGGAACACCTCATATTATGAAGAAAACTGCTGAACAAAACGCTGCCAAGAAAGCAGTAGAAGAATTAGCGCTTAAGTAAACCATTTTAAACCTGTTTATATGATCGCGGTCTACCGGGATGTCCCGGTTGGTGGTTGCCCAGGTTGAATTTCATCCCGTGTTTATATGGAGCAAACAAAGTGCTCGTCGCGGTTGACCGGGATGAATTTCGTCGCGGTTGACCGGGATGAATTTCATCCCGGGTCAAAAAGAGCGGGAATTTAAGGAAATGGACAAAAAAGCAATAAATTCTACTATGTTAGAAGTTATTTCACTTTTATTCAGTGTTTTGTCTTTAGACCTGACCGTTTGGACGAAATTCTGACCGTAATATTCAATTTAGAAGCATTGTAGTTCAGTAAACTTCATCCCGGTGTACCGAGATGTCGCGTTTATATTTGAAAAAATCTGTCCCAGTGTACCGAGATCCCGGTTGCTTCAACCGAGACCCCCGGTACACTGGGATGTCCCGGTCTCCATATAAACGCAACCGTGCAAATAACAGTAAATTATCTACAAGCCGAGATCCCATATCCCGGTACACCGAGATCATATAAACAGGCCGTAAGTTACCAAAAGGCATGACTAAAAAAGACACTCCCCGCAGCTTTTCCAAAATATATCGTCAAATATATCGTATGAATATTGCAAAGAAGGTTTTTGTTGTGGTTAGGTTATCCAGAAGATTGCTAAAATGTTGAGACTCACTGACACTTGACGACAAATTTGAAAAAACAAATTTGACGACATATTTTGGTCTTTGGAAAAGCCGCACTGAGAGGGTCTTTTTGAGTCATCCCTTTTAGTAACAACCTTGCATATTATGTTAATAACAACGCTTACTTTTGTTACGATTAAATAACATCATCTAGAAGGTAGCTAGCCTGTGTACAGCCGCTCTCCCGTGAGAAGAAACTTTTGGGGAGAGAGCGTCTGTGAGTTCGAGGGGATAATCGTGTTCCAGGTCACGTGGATTTTAAGTAAATTATAATAATTATTGAATAACTTCATAATACTTTCAAAGTTTCTTTATTATATGTCGTGAAGAAACTAACAAATTAAAAACTATATTTGATCAAAAAGACGTGTGTGCGAGAACGAGAGTCTTTGAACAGCGTATTTACTATAAATATTCAAGATAAGTTTTCCCAAAGGTCAGACTTCACGACCACGGTCAAGTACAATTTCATGTGTGTGGCTTCAAAAACATAGCGTTTTGTCCACACTGTCCGACTGACTGTATCATATTCATAAATGTCGTTGTATGTTTTAATTCCAGTATCACAATTGTCAATTCAGATGTGCCATGATTAATAATAACAACCAACTCCTATAAATGTCGAAAATTAGGTATTTTTAAATCGTAGTCTTACCGACGATAGATTGTCCGTTGGAAATACTATTTCAGTTATACAATCAATCTGAATCTGTAATATTTGAAGTTGCTTGGTTTCAGTATCAGCGGCTGCCATAAATTACGTGTAATCAGAAGATAATTTGAAGAATCGAACGAGATACGGTAGTTGTTTACTTCGCTCGTATGTTCGTTGAATCTTCGTTCAACCAAATTATAATTTATGCTATCAGCAGCCAATTAAAACTTGTGTAATACAATAAGACTGTGTAAGGGCCAATCAGCTATGGTTCCACGAATCCGTGGAATATCCACGTGACCTGGAACACGATTATCGCCTCGAACTCACAGACGCTCTCTCCCCAAAATTTTCTTCTCACGGGAGAGCGGCTGTACACAGGCTAGAAGGTAGCTGGAGCACCCGACCACAGTACAATGTCCGCATGACGAATGTGTAGTATAAATTCTGTACGATGCGTTTTAGTGCAATGAAAAGGAGATACATTTGAGTGAAGTTTTTAGACAATGATGATAAGACGGTATATATACATCTAAAGAAAAGATATATATTACTTATAACTTTTAAAAGAACATGAATTAGGTATTCTCGCACCATTTTAAGAGTAAAAGTTTCTTTTTCATTCAAAGGGTTAGATTCTGTTTGTTTTTTTGTTATAATTCGTAATGTAGAAAGTTTGTATGTTTACATGTGGACGATAAAAAGAGGAAAGAAATGAGCATAAAGTTTAACTTGTCCGAAGAAAGAGCCTATATACTGGAACGCTAACTCCTTAGGGGGGGGGGGGGGGGGGGAGGGCCATCCTTCTTCGTAGGGCTCGTGTTTATATGAGCTGTTTTGGTTAGGGTTACACACGTAAAAGCGCACAGTCTGATCAGCTCTGATATCAGATCTGTTCAGAGAAATGTAGCGACCCTTGATACAGCCTGACAGCCACAGAATGTACCAGCGCTGATGTATAAACATTTAGTTAGAATTTCTAACAGACTGCGACAGCTCCGTACACAACATACCTGTTCAGTCTGTTATATCAAACTGGTACAGCACTGACCGTGTCAGGCTGATACAGAATCTGTTCTAACAGTCTGTTGTAGCTGCAGGTATGATACAGATATGATATCATAGGTGTATCATAGCTGATACTGCAACAGTCTGTATCAGGGCTCGCTACATTTTTCTGAACAGATCTGACATCATTCTACATCAGGTCTGACACAGAGTGTGCGTTTTTGCGTGTGTAGCCCACTCATCTCTATATAAACTGGATGGGCCATTGGGCCGGATTTTGCGTGCCAGTTGTATGATGACGTGACCACTACC
Organism: Corallium rubrum; assembly: GCA_964035015.1. Lineage (NCBI taxonomy): Eukaryota > Metazoa > Cnidaria > Anthozoa > Scleralcyonacea > Coralliidae > Corallium > Corallium rubrum. The sequence continues at coordinate 535,834 of OZ035999.1, read as the reverse complement.
CAAGATGGCTGCCACTGAAGTTCATAGCTTTCGTAGATTGAAAACAGACAAAAAGAGTTATTTTAAGAAAATTTAAACGAATGTAAGGACACAAGAAGTACTCAGTAAGGTTTAAGACGCTAATTTCTTGTATTTGTTTCTGTTACTGAGCTATAAAACCTTTAAATTTCGTTGTTTTTCTTCAGTGCCGACAACGAAGAAACTTCACGATAATATAAACTGAAAAACAGACTATAAAATGTACGAATAATTCAATTCCAAGTCTTAAATTGTACCTTTTATAGTAATCTTAATGCCTTAACAATATTTCGTGTAAACAGCCGAAAACTAAACGAACCGGCATCTGTTGTTTGCTTTACGGCTTTTCCGACTCCCCCGGCGGCAGAGTACTTATTTATTCCTCCCCCGGATAATCTGACCGTGCTGACGTCAAGATTGCTTATGCCAGTCAACTTTAGGACTGGGAACAATTTCTAAGGCCGCAATGCGTCATATGTTCCACTACGTAAGATGACGGCGACTAGGGCCTATCCAGTTTATTTAGAGATCAGTGCCTAGCCCTAGTAAGCGGGCTGCATTTCACCTCGCGTTGACTTGTTTACCCGACTTGTGCAACTTTCCCACGAAGCCTGAAATCATGTTTTCGCAAACACGATTTGAATTTATAACAAAGACATGAACAAACACAACTTGTAAAATAGAAAGTTGACCACAAAATATTAGTGAGGGCAAAGTTTCCAGACCATATCTCTATAGACCATGGTGATAATGACTGAAGTTAGTGTCCCGTATATAGATAATGCAGTTCACTGGGTTGCATACAGAAGTGTGTTT
>OZ035999.1:497500-530000 GCA_964035015.1 Corallium rubrum | reverse complement strand
ACTGCTACAAGTCTACAACGTCCTTATTCGATGATAATAATTGGATTTGCAAACATTTCACTCTTATGTGGGCGAGTATATCCCTGATTATAGGTCAATAGTTAGAGCTTCTACCGTATCTGGAGCTCAGGAATATTTGAAGCTCTGAGTATATTTGGGCTTGACTGCCTTGACAAATGTCTATCACATGCACTACACTGAGGTATTTCTAAATAAATTCGCGTTATCCAGCAGTTTGCAGTGGATTTTTTTTTGAATGACCTTGATTTACCTTTGTTTAGCTCATTTAATAGCCTCCTTGAAGGAGACGACAAGGCGGAGCGTGTTAAAGTGCATGTTCACAAATAAAAAAACAACATGTAGCGATTATGAATATTAAACCACTTCAAAAACCACAGGAACTGCTTGCCTAAATGTCATTCGCGGCACGTGTCAGCATTTACCGGAGCTAAAACATATGGCGGCATGTGCGTTTTACCATAATCCTTTGCCCTTCAACGACAACAATATCTCGAAGAAAGATAATTACTTTGACTATGTTTTGCTCATCCATTTAACAATTAGACAACGAGTCCGAGTTGTGTATGAGCGAATAGTCAACGAAGGCGAAGCCTGAGTTCACTATTCGCTCATAGACAACGAGGACGAGTTGTCTAATTGTTTTAGTATACACCCTGTACCTACTCTAAAAAATACAGTTTTTCTAGTGCAAACTGACGAAAATGTTGCGTTATTTAACCACTCGTGAGCGGCAAGTAAAAGCAGATTTATTAATAAAATACGGTTTAATTGTATTTCGTTCCTTACCATTAAAAATCTTCATGCCATATTTTGTGGCGTTTTTAGTTTTCTCAGGGGTAGAATTTTCTATCAAACTCTCAAAAAATTCCTCCGAAACGTCTGCAAAACGAGAGTTTACTGCCATATTTTTTCAGGTTTGTTTTCATTTTTCTCAAACGTTGTCCATCACGAATAGACAACGGTTGAGTAGCCAATCAGAATGCAGGATTTGTAATAGACGATGGTTGGGTGTATACTAAAACTCAATGGAGCACGCCAAACCATGAACCATTTCTTTTATAACAGAGAATCAGACACAAAACAACGGAAAACAATATTTATTTCGCTGATTAAAAATGAGTTTCTCATTACGTTTGAACTAATGAACTTACAGTGCTCCATCGAGTTATGGTGCACGCACGGTAGCCAATCAGAAACGCCGTTGCATTACATCCATGTTATAAAGGATCACGGGAAACGTACAACCGCCATCTTTTTTCGGCTATATATAGGGGCGCTTAGAAACTAGGTTTTTTTGTATAATTGGGCTGTGGTGCTGTGCATTGGGACTGGAAGCGAAAGTATATGATGTAGCATTCTCGTTCCCAGACCCTATGGACCGCGCGACGAATGTGTCTCTGGGAACGAGAATGCATGACGTAGCCCAATACCTAGCTCCCAGACCCCGAAATAGAAAATCAGCGACGCTGTGTCTAGGCTGGGTAAGTCTGCAGAAATTTAGTTCTTTTATGTGGAAAAAAGAAAAAAGATTGTTCTCTATTTCCAAACAACGCTGAATATAGTTCATATCACTGATTGTGATTTTTATTTCTAATCAACTTCTCACTGTCGTGTCTGGTCAAAGCAGCTGCTTGGGCAGACAATACAATTAAATATTACAGGTATCTGTGCTCAGCTGCTAACCATTTCTTTTGGGATGGATAGTTGACAACCGTGCTAATATATTTTAGATTTCACTTAAACTTTTTTCTCTACATTCTTTGGAAACATTTCTACGCCAGCTTTTCCGTTGCACGACCTTTTCTATTATTTAAAGATCTATAAAGGTTATTATTAAATCTCTAAGTTCTGTTTTATCAGATTGGTTTTTATCGTTGAAAGTGATTTCACATCAGCTGATATCATATCCATTCCACCTGTGATAAATATAATTTCCTGAGAGGTTAACCTTGAGAGGTTGACCTGAGTGAATCTGGTGTTTGTGTGTGTTTTCACGATGCCAAGGAAGCCGGCCAGAATCAACGGTCTAACGGTTGTACAACGTGTATCAGGTAGAAAAATACTATCTTTCATTGGAAGCTCTGTATATGGCTGTCGATTTGATCATTTCTAGTTTTAATACATGCATATAACAGTATAGTTTTTTGATTGACATTTCAAAGTGTCTTTATTTTTATATGCATGTTTGACTTTGTGTTTTGGAAGTTCTTTCTTCGTCGTTTGTACTTAAATCAGTGTTGTTAAGTGTCGATTTGATGATTTAGCTTTCTTATTCGCAGTCGTTTGTATGTAAATGTTGTTGACAGCGATATCAGTCTTGATTGTTGTCACGTGTCATAATATCTGATATGATGATGCAACGGACCCTTATAGTTGTTATCAACTCTTCCTATATAATTTCTTGTTGACAAGAAGAGAGATTGTTTTGTCAGACTTATGAAAGAAGTTGTTTTTAATTACATGCAACCTGTTATTTTAATCTCAACTCCAGCTGAGCGCAACTTTTTATTTCAGTTGAGTTGTTATGGTGTACTTTCGTAGCATCCTTAATCCTTACTCGCACAAAGAAAGACATGTTACAGACCTTGTCTACCAGCGATTATTTTAACGCGCAGTGATAACCAATTTGTGCAGTGATAAATGAGAGTTGTGCAGTGACAAGCGCAATTTTGTGCAGTGATAAATTTTTCTTGGGTGTTACTGTATTCGTGAAAGGATTGCATCAGAAATTCTGTTCAAAGGCACAGTATATGTACTGTGCCTTTGAACATAATTTCTGATGCAATCCTTTCACGAATACAGTACATTCCAACATATACTATTTAATATCAATATTTAAGTGGCAAATACACAAATAAGACGATAAGTTAAAGGACCCTGGTCCACTATCTTCTGATAACGTTAAGCGCGCCGTAAACTAACAGCCTTGTGCCCTTAATTTCAACTTTCAAGATGCATGAGTATAGCTACTATAGCAGGCCCTACCGCCCTGTGTAATGTAGCGTTCAGGCGCATATACGTGCGATAAAATTAACACCTTCCAATTTATGAGAATAAAGTAACATTTTGAAATTGTGCATGGTGATTGGCAACTAAGCCAATGTTTTATGTATATTTTTAATTATTGTATAACAACTGCATATAGTACTCCGTTGCTTGTGCTTTGTTTAATTAATATCATATCTTGGTGTAGCCAACAGACGTTGGAAGATGTTCGGCTCAAATACTCGGCAGAAAATCTTTCTGAGATCCAGACAGAGTTAAACGTGTAACCTTCTATGATCAGTTAGACCCTCGGACCATGGAGAGCTAACTATAGTCGAGGGGCAAACTAAAGCATTCCAAAAAGTGTATGAGACTTTCGGACTTCCAAAAGTGCTTGGATTTTCTCATCGGACTTTTTGAATTTTTTGCGTTTTTTTCCGGACTTTTTGTGAAACTTTATCTAATTGGAGAGTGAAAAGATCAGTTTAGAGCTAATTATACCAACATAAAACTAGACAAATATGACAGTTTCACTTTCTCTTTATTTTTCATGTTCTGGCCGAGCTTTAAGTGAAAGTGGGAAATAATAAAGGCGTAGGAGCCAAATGGGAGAATAGTAGGGAAATATATTCATAAAAGCAGTCAAATATGAAATACAAAAAGTAAAAAAAAAAAAAATTACGTAAAGTACTGCAGGAATTGGCGTAGGAGAAAGTGCAGATTTCTTCGGATTTGCTGGGGATTTTGATCAATTGAGTCGGATTTAGGGATTTCCCATGGATTTTAATGGATTTTCAAGGATTTTCATGGATTTTCAAGAATTTTTCGGAATTTTTGGATTTTTAAGGATTTTTAAAATTCCGCTGGACTCTTCGCGGACTTTTGCGGACTTTTCGTCGAAGTGTACCGGATTTTTGGAGTGCTTTGCCCCTCGACTACACACGCAAAAACGCACACTCTGTGTCAGACCTGATGCAGAATGATGTCAGATCTGTTCAGAAAAATGTAGCGAGCCCTGATGCAGCCTGTTGCAGTATCAGCTGTGATACACCTATGATATCATATCTGTATCACCAGTACCTGCAGCTACAACAGACTGTTCAGAACAGATTCTGTCAAACTGTAGCAGCCTCGGACACGGTCAGTGCTGTATCAGTTTGATATAACAGACTGAACAGGTATGTTGTGTACGGAGCTGTCGCAGTGTTAGAAATTCCAACTAAATGTTTATACATCAGCGCTGGTACATTCTGTAGCTGTCAGGCTGTATCAAGGGTCGCTACATTTCTCTGAACAGATTTGATATCAGAGCTGATCAGACTCTGCGTTTTTACGTGTGTGTAGTTCATGTTGTTGGCAGTTAAGCCGGTGTCACGGTCTCAGCGATCCCCCAGTCTGAGTTATCCCCTAAGACCAACTGCGTAGTTATCCCCTGCCTTCCTGCATTGATATTGTCGTTGTTCTAACTCAAAAGTTACATATAATCATGGAAACCATACTTTTATCACGTTCTTTTAAACATTTGGTCGCAAGGTAATCAATATCATAAGTATAAATATAAAACGTCTGTGATTATTACGAATGACAATATTAAAGCTTTCGTCTCGATACTTTATCAGAGCATCGAAGACTACTTATGTCTTATTAAATTTACATATTCTTAGAATCTTAGATGCTCTGATGAAGTATCGAGCTTAGCGAGACGAAAGCTTTAATAGCGGACTCTTATTTACATGAGTTACATGCGTATTAATTGCCATTCGTAATAATCACAGACGTTTTATATTTATTCTTATGATATATTGATTACTTGACCAAATGTTTAAAAGAACGTGATAAAAGTATGGTTTCCATGATTATACGTATTTTTTTGAGTTAGAATAACGACAATATCAATGCAGAAAAGCAGGGGATAACTACGCAGTTGGTCTTAGGGGATAACTCAGACTGGGGGATCGCTGAGACCGTGACACTGGGCAGACATCAGAGAAAATTTCCGAAGCAAGTTACCGAAACTCGGTTTCAGAAACAAAAGTTTCCAGTGTATCAGTGAAAAGTTTCCGTAACTTTGTTTCAGAAACTAAGTTTCCCTGATTAGAATACTGTTCTATTTTTTGAAACAAGTTTCGGAACTTTTGTTTCAATGTTGCCGTGCTTTATATCAGTCGAATAGACCCTTTTACGGTTAGAATTGCATGCTGGGTAATCAGGGCAAACTTGATAATATAAACAGACAAGAAGCAGGCGTTTGATGAGTCAAAGAAGATACTAAAAACGAGTTTTATCGAAGAAATTTTAACAATTTATCATCAGTGGATAAAGAGAAAGGTAATTAACAACTCCGGAATGTGGTAACCAAATTATATTAAATTACATTTTAAGCTACAAATGAACACCAAAACGACACAAAATCCTTTAATTACCTTTCTCTTTATCCACTGTTGATAAATTGTTGAAATTTCTTCGATAAAACTCGTTTTTAGTATCTTCTTTGACTCACCAATACAACGCCCACGCCTGCTTCTTGTTAAAATGATCTAGTTTACCCTAATTACCCAGTATGCAATTCTAACCGTAAGGGTCTATACCACCAGGGTACTTATATACGCCCATACAGTGTGTATTAAAAAAACGGAACCTTAGAAAATGAAATAGTATTCTTTTAAAACAACCTTTGAAAGCCCTAAAAGTGCTGCGTTATAAATTAATCAGCACATAAGTTAAACAGGAAGAGAAAAAGCTTTTAAATACTTTCACCATGCATACACTTCAAGTTATCTTATTTCCCAGGTGTATAAGACCGTGTTTTTTACACATCCGTGGCTCAGAGGTGTTTAGGGCTTTCAAACTACTACAATCGGTTGTTTTAAAAGAAAACTAATTCATTTTCTAAGGTTCCGGATTTTTTGATACACTGTGTAGATAAGCGCCCTGACCACTTTATCTCAAGCGTTCTACAGCACAATAGAAATTAATTTAAACATTTCCGAGCATTGTCTAAGACAATGTGTTTCCTCATTGGCTAGGAGAGAACGTTGTCGAGTTACCCACTTGTGTTTTGGTGCTCTTGTAGCACGTAATCTTGAACGTTTTTTAAAGGTAAACAGATTAGATCAGATTGGAAACAGATTGGAAAGTAGAAAGCGAAATTTAGAACTAAAATATCAATGTAGCCTATAATTGTTCTTCAGAAGAACTAAGGAAATATATACTATTTTGTTTGTGCTTATGAATATGGCTTCAGTATCAGAAGTGTGAATCAGTCTTAAGAGCTAGTGTCCTGAGTTATTCCGTAGTGTGTGACAAGAGCATCTAGTACAATCGGCTTCTTAAATCCCAAATCGCGCTCGATATTTGCTGTGTATGGCGACAAGTTTGGTAATAGCTGATATCATAATCCAATTCCGACCAACGCGTCGTTATTTAGAAATCCTAAATCTCGTTCTTCAATCAGTCTTTCAGATTCCTTTCCAAATCACGACAGCAAAAATTTCTTGATCCCATTTCCGTCTTCTTTTTTTGAAATTCCGAATCTCGTCCATAGTTTTTCTTGTATCCCGTTTTTCGTTATCAAAATAATCGTTTGACATGTATAGAAAATCTTTATAAAGGTATTAAACTGCTAAGATTTTAGAGAACGAAATACTAATTATATGAAGAGACAATCTTATGACTTTTTTGCGAAGTCAACTGAAAATGTTTCTCTCGAGATTTTCCTGTGTAACCACGCCTTATTCAAGATGGCTGCCTGCGAGTTATTTTAATAAGTAATATTGGGCATTTCACTCGATTACATAGCATGTTCTAAGGATTTTAGGTGAAGGAAAATTCGAGTGTAGGATATATACATTTTAAGACCAAACCGGGACCAGTTGCGAAAAATGCAACTAACCCAATTCTCTCCTGGCATTACCACCTTATTATATACAGAACTCGCGATCAAGCTCTTGGCAACGGCCTCCGTGACCCAGTGGTCAGAGCATTGCACTAGAATCGCAAGGTCGTTGGTTCAATTCCTGCCGGAAGGCCTGTGTAGTTGCATTTTTCGCAACTGGTCCAGGTTTGGTCTTAAAATGTATATATTCTACACTCGAATTTTCCTTCACCCAAAATCCTTAGTTATTTTAATACTTTGGTTATTGCAGGTGCGGAAGTCATAACAGTTTAATTTATATACTTCTTTGCTTGTGTATAGAAATTAGAGACGATATAAACTTATATGAATGTAAACTAAGCTCCAGTTTTCGAACTGTGATGTTTCTGGAAACAACGAGCTGCGATGGAAAGATAAGATTTTTTATGAGCCGGAGGAAACAGAGATCAAATCGTGTTAGAGTGTCTAACTTGACATCAGAAAGTTGCATGTTTGATTCAGGAACATTTTCTGAATAGTCAATAATGTACCAAGTTGTCTCGCTAATTATTGGCTCCACTCAGTCTCGGATGTCACAAGGCTGCAATTGAGCAGGTTTTGCAATTGAGGTATTTTAGCTCGACTGCTTTAGTTGTGTAGAGCAAAGAGCATTCACACTCAACAAGTTAAGGCTGTTTTCCACTACTGACTAGGCGATATTTTTCGAGCGAAGCGCGCGACCCGAGAGCTTACGAGACAGAAGAAAATGTCCCGTCGCGCGACATTTTTCGCCTAGTGGAAAACCGCCTTCAGAGCAAGTCGAGATCGATTTAAGTCGAAAGAGATTTGGATATGAACGCTTTAAACTGGCGCCAAAGTCAAAGCAGAACTTTGTTCGCGCGAAGCGAATTCTCCGGCAATATGATTGGCAAGTAAGAAAATTGGCGCGAAAACTAGCAGCACCAACCAATTACATTGCATGAACGGGTATTTCGATTCGATTCGCGCAAACAAATTCGCCTAGTGGAGAACGGGCTTAACTGACAAATTCCTGCGTAGACGTCACTTCCGTCAACTTTCACAGCGAAAAAGTCCGCGAAGATGACATTTTAGAAAAGGAAGATATATTACAAATCTTCTCAGAAGGTTCCAAATATCCTAAATATGTAAAATCCCCAATCATGATATAGCCACTTTAAAATAAGGTCCTTTGACAATCCATGGTGTTAAGGCGGTTTCCCACTAGGCGAAAAATCGCTTCGAGTGACATTTTCTTTGTCTCGCAAGCTCTCGAGTGGAACTAATAATTAGCCAAGACAAACGAAAAATGTCGAGTCGAATCAGTCGATCGACAAATGTCGCCTAGTGGAAAACCGCCTTATAGACCCTTTAATAGTTGTGTTAACCGGCGTTAAACAAGCGTAAGCACGAGACAAAAGAATCTTTGTTTTCTCTTTTGTACATGAACTCTTGTGCTTCGTTCTGGCTTGTGCTTATTTCATGTGCTTGTGTTTATGCTTGTTTCGCCCCATAGGGATACCCTCTGTTTTATGTTTTGTTCGTTCTTGTGCTTGTGCTTTTTTCACAAGTGTTAATCAGGCTTTAGCAACACTGTTCTTTTATATATATAGAACGTAATTTATTTAATATTCAGATTACAAGTTTACACTGCGCTGCATGCAAGCGGTTGCACGATTTCTAATGTTCCTTCCCAAAGTGACAAAGTCACAAGATTAGACAATTAAGTTCTAATGAGTTTGAACCGTGGTTTGACAGCGGGAAATCGTTAAGCCGATTCCGTCATGTTTTTATATGAACTTATCTCATCCCAACGTGTGAAACTGCGACAGACAGCGAAATGAAATGAAGACCAAAAAATTAACAGACGAAACAGTTTTGATTATCATTGCTTCGACTTCGACCCATATATTCAGACCCAGCCACACGTATAACGTTTTCGTAGCGTTTTCATATTGTTTCAGGTAATGAGACCATTGTTCAGTTTCTGCTCCCCTGAGGACCGAGAACAATATAAAAACGCTATCATGAAAACGAATACGTGTGGAGTACATGGCCTCAGATTTGGATATACTATATAACTCATTAATTATAATGCGGTTTTTATTTATAATATGACTCTTACTGATCTATATTAACTATGTACTGATGCAGTTTTTATACGGCAGTATGGCAATATAATGCGGTTGTGAATAGAGTATGACTATTTTAACTGCAATCATGCATGTGTGCTGCGTAGGCAGTGTTGAAACAACAATCGAAATTATTAATATAGTAAGGTTTGATATGCTGCCGAAACAGAGGACGTAAAAGGAGTCTATAAACGTTTTGAGCGAATGACTATTTTTAATGCGGTTTTGGTTTATATTAGCCACCGTATCACGGCTCGTCATACATCATTGTATGGTATAGCCGACGGCGAATTGAACCAGACCACCTGAAATACACGCATTGTCGTACTCGTCATGACAACTATAAAATCACTGAGATATTATAATTTGACACATTCTGTTCGTTGCAAAAGAATAATTAATATCATTTGTAATAGATCTTCAGAAATATCATAATTATAATATATAAGGACTCGAATCCTTGCCGAGTCTTGGCTATAGAAGGAGACCGAATCCCAGCCGGCTTTCGTTTACGGTTTATTAAGGATTTTTGATGTCGCCTTTGTTTTCTCTTTAAGAAATCTGTCACATCTAATTTTATTCGTTTGGCGTACGTGCTGACACTTGTGAAACCCGACTCGTGACCGCTATAGACACCACCATGTCTCGAAGTATCTTTTACAAGGTTATCTCAAAACAAAACTAGATTCGAATATTAGGGTTATTGCAACCGTTGTTAATATACCAAGTGGTCGAGCAAAGCAAGTTATATCAACTGCGGTATTATTTCTCAACATCTAAACTTGGTCCGTGATAGAGCTGCCTTGTATTGGAATCACGTGACAGGTCAAGGCCACGGGGGTGAACAATCGCCATTAATTGAGTTACTGTCAACAGTACTTTGGTCAAGGTTTTAAATTTTGTCAGCATAGACATTTCTTTTGTCAACAATACTGTGTAGATTCTGTCATGGGTGCCAAGCAGCTTGACAAACATCTCTTTTCCACAGAACTCACAGCGAGGCGTCGTTGAAAAAAGTATAAACAAATTGCACAAATTTTGTCCATTAAACAAGAGAAAATAACCGTTTTGATTCCAATCGCCGCAAACCGTTTCCTTAGGCTGTTGGTATTTTTTATTTCCTTGAGAAACCGAGAGAGCGAGATGCAACGTGCTTGCTTGCTTGCCATCAATGCCATGCGTATCTTAATAGTTTCGTTTTATCACCGTGCGTCTTCAGTGTGTGTTCTATGGGTCTCCTGCAGCGGTTCTAGTTGCTACGGTGAAGTCGCAACAAACGAAACGGCGAATATTTTTAGGATAACTGCCATTCAAAATAACAATCTGCTTATTATATCCCTCTGTCGACACCCTGTCTTCTGGGAAACCTTGCATGGAGTAAATGAAAGGTTACACTTCCTTTTGATTGCATGGCCTTGTTTTCGTTTTAGCAATCACCTTTCAGACTGTTGGGTTTATATTTTCCTACGCTGTTTACAATCGGGTGTATTTCCGTTGCTTGTGTGAGTACTGACGTTTACACGGCTTCAAATTTGGACCTGAAACTGCGTTGCAATATTGCGTTGCGCGGTAACATTAGGGTTTGATCTTCTGTAGAACCGCAAATGGAAAATACCCGCATTTGAAAACAAACAATTTAGAAAAACATTGATCAGGGGAGAAGGGAGAGGAGAGGGAGGGAAGAAATAGCGGGGGAGAACCGGTTCTTCAAAAAGAATGTATCTTCTGTAGTGATTTAGTGTTCAGGTGTCTGTTTCATCATTTTCGGTGGTTTCCTTGATGGAAACGACCAGTCAGAAGATCTTATCCACGTGGCGTTGGTAAACCCCTATAGCGAGCATCAACCAATCAGCGTTGAGTATAATGCTTATATTTCATCACATCTGGTTGAGTTGTGTTTTCGTCTCAGGTGACACGATATTCGCTTTGGGCCCACGGAATCCTCTCGCTCACTCCAGCCACACTCATTCGCGTCGCAACATGCCAGATGAAACTGCTCTGACGGTCATTGTCTTAGATTGTCGCAGTGTCAGCAGCGAGAGGCAAAGCGACGGAGACGAGTCGAGTTGCTTCGAGCTTGCTTACTTGGTGTACGATCGCAGCCACAATAAGGTAAACCATGGCGAAACCGGTCATCGTTTGCCCTCTCAATGCGATATATCCGATTTCCGTTCCGTGGGTGTGATGGAGAAAAAAAAATAATTTGACGTCTCCCAAGCGAATCCTTCGTAGTTTTCGTAGCTTCGTGTTTGTGGCTTTCGTGCGAGTGTCAACGTCGGTAGCTAGGCGTGACGACATTGTTTTGCTTCGTTTGCAGATTGTGTCGAGCTTGGAGAAAATTATTGAGCCCGATATACCGGAAAAGAATGATGATCCGCCGGGTTGTTTATCAAGCGAGACAGAACTGACTGAAGGAAAAGGTCTGCGAGCTATTCTCCAACAGGTAAACGTCTTATGGAACTTTTCTGGTCGTCAATTGTAAGAACGTGAAGTGGCTTGACTTGCTGACGAGCCAAGATTGTGTTTAAGTAGCCAAGCTTTGTAAGTGAGTCTGCAAAATTATGACTACACTGAGACCGGGCCAGTGTGTCAGGGTAGTTTATTGTTGTGCGTGTTGCAGCTAGAACGTGGGAGAGAAACAGAGGAGTGAGCGAGTGTTGTACCGGGGTATATATATATATATATATTACTTCTGTTATTTAACGGTCTAGATCAAATACTGCTTCTGTCGCTTCAGTGCGTTTCTAATCGCTCTTTATCCCATAAATGCCGTGGAAATTACAATTGTCTGGCCAACGATCCATTCTGGGTCGTTTGTTGCGACACATTACTGTATATTATAGCCTTGCACATTGGCTGTTTCGGATGGTAATTGTTGGAAAGTACGTATTCATAAAATATTTACATCAAGGAAGAAGCGTCAAAAATTTCGTGTAGCTTAAGGATCTTTTTCCTTTAAACAAAACAAAACAATTGTGTTCCCCAAGGTCAGGCCATGGGGTATATCCAAGATGCAGTCGTGTATTTTTAATTCATACGAACCCAAAATATAAACAATTTTTGCTTCGTGATATTCGTAGTTGCAATGGTAACAAAGTTAGCTCTTATGAATTTAACATACGAGAGAATGATAATGCTATTTATGCATTTATAATTACGCTGGGCAAAGATATATTTATATATATATATTAAGTATAGCTGGTGCGACGACTTTGTTTCTTGGCTCGTGCAAGCAGATCAAGTCGCGGTATTTCTTAATATTTCTGTGCATCGATTGTCGGACATAGGAGCGCCAAGCTTCGTATTTTAAGCAAAGCAGCTAATTAGATTTTTTTGTGCCTGTGATAATGACAATGGGCGACAAGGCGTGCCAGTTGTCGTGCAAACTACAGACAGACGTATAGGTGTGTTATATTTGCAGCCAATCAGAATATGGACATTTGAAGTCAGACTGACTTTCCGCCATGGAGTCTCTCTCACTCGACTCCTATTTCACAGAATAATTGTAGATATATGGACATTCTGAGCGCAACGTTGTTGCTTTTCTGGTAGCTGTTTTTTATATTAATGCTTTATTCCTACGCGGTTCGACCCCATGAAGCTGAAACATGAATTGTGAAAGAGAAATTTGAAAAGCTATCGAAACTGCAACGACGACGTGTTGCTTTGATCTAAACACGGATCTAAATCACTTCTATGTCTTTATTTCTCTCAGTTGGCTGTGATTGGTTTGATGCTGTGTAAACACGCCTTGTTCGTTGACACAGCTCTGCTTTCTTGCCTCTTTAAAGGCTCTAGAAGAATTAATGACACTGTAGGAACTGACCATACCCCAACCTACCGCAGCACGTATTCGTTGCCTTGCTATATCCTTTGATAACCGTACAAAAAAATTCAAAATGAAAAGACCGTGTTGTTCTGCAGTGCCGTGTTGAATTATGAAAACATATGATTGTTATCCTACACTGTAAAAATCAAAATATATCCTTTATGAATATCACCTTGACAACAATTCTCAAATATATGAACTTGCTTTTCACTTTTCGTTCACGACGAAAGAAAGTCTTCGAAAACGTCATCTTCTTCAGCAGTATTTCGTTTCACTTGGTCTTATAAAGCGCTCGTGTTATTAAAGGCGTAATAGTTTTTTAATCGTGGATAATAATTTCCTGCTTTCTCTGTGTTATATTGTGCTATCAGTTTGCTGTGTTAGTTTTTTCAATTTATAATAGCGGGTATTTAGTTTGCTCTGATCCACCCGTCTGTATAAAAGACGCCTTCAGTTTTTGGAACGCCCGTGAAAACGAACTGGCGTCGATGATTAAAACGAGCTAAGTTGTAAACGTCCATTGAATATTTTCTTGTGTATTTACAACTATAGAGTGAAGCATTTGTCGTGTTTTATATAACCCATTGTTCGTTATTTCCTGACTTTGGTGGTCTTATTTGAAGGGCTCAAGTATTAAATCCCGGTTTGGAAAGTGCTTTCATCTGGTGTCTCTTATTAGAAAAACATTCTCCTAATCTACGATTCTCGCTTATCTCCAAGTGAGAAGGCATGCATATATGCTTCGTATTCATGTGAATCATATTTACAAGGCTTTATTATTGTGGTTATTGCCTACTGTTTTTGACATTTTCGCGGCGGAAAGACCTCCTCTAGAAAAGAGATGTTAATTGTCAAATATGTCCAGCTTCTGTTCCGCCTTCTTTCTCATCTTTCTTTTGCGTTTATACACATATCATAGTCGAATCTCGACCAAGACTTCGAGCTTTTTTGACGTGCCTTTCAGAGCTTTTTTTAGTTGAAAAGAACAGCTATATATTGACAAAAAATGGATAAATTTAGACTGCAAAACATGTGGTGCATGCCCTCATCATGTCATCGTGACAAGCTTGTAAATTCTGACCAAACAATACCAATCTCGGATTCTCCTTATATATATATATATGTAGATGTCAGTGTGTTTTTCATGTAAGTGTACTACTGTTATCCCATCTTAGCCTTAACATGGCGCAGTTTCTTCCGCTTGTGCAGACAAACTATAAAGTAATTCGGACGCGCGCCATGTTTGCGCGGTAAGTTATTTGATCATCAACATCTCTTCGTCGTATTTCTGATGCTCTGATAACCTTATTATTCGTTCGTCGTATATATATATATATTTATACACGATCATATGAGCTTCACGCTGTGTGTGAATCTTTATGTCACCTGTGGTCACAGCTGTGCGCTGTGAAATAAATATGTGAAATAATACCATGATCCGTTCTTATAAGATGATTACACTTGCTGATCTCTGGGGTATATCACAAACGGCTTGACATCTTTTCCTCCTCTTCACTCATCTTTCCGTCCGTTTGTCTGTAGTTTACGTTTTTTTAAACTATAGCACGACATTTCAACAACTATATATATATATAATCCTTTTCAAACGAATTTCAATTTAATTTATTAAGAACTTTTATATTTGCTTCTCCGTTCCTTTGTTCACAATCTCTTCCTTTGTGGAAAATCTTTTGATTATGCATAATTTCGTTTCACTTCCTGTATAAGCTCGTCTATTCTAGCATCGAGTCAGCTTATTTTGAATCTTGTTCAGCTTCTGCACAGTTCCCAATTATTGGACGCCAAATTTTTGTCATAAGTGACCCCCTAACGAAGATAAGACGAAAGATAAAAACTTTAATAATATTTTCTTCTCCAATTAAAAGCTCGTTTCGTATGAATGTTGATTTTCAATAACAATTTCAAACCATTTACATTTCATGACGAAGATTCAATACTTTAATATACATGTATGCATACTATACCCAGCATTTTGAAAATTTACTTTTCCAGATTCTGTCAAGAGGGCGTATTTAATGGACTATTAATACTAATTATATTATATATATAATTGAGGGCGAATGCTGTTGCTACTCTGAGTTTCACGCTATATGCGATCTTCAGGCAACTGACAGATTAGGTTCTACTCTAAAATTTTGATCAATCTCTGAGTATATATATATATATATATATATAAATTCAAGGATTTGATTTTCGTAGAACAGTGCTCAATACATAAAGTAGAGCGAAGTATATGTTGTGGGAGAAAAAAGACAAATAAACTACAAGTTCATCCCAACAAGCCTGTTTCGTGGTTTCGAACCACGAAACAGGCTTGTTGGGATGAACTTGTAGTTTATTTGTCTTTTTCTCCCACAACATATATATATATATATATATATATATATATATATATATATATATATATATATATATATATATATATATATATATATATATATATATATATATATATATATATATATATATATATATATATATATATATATATATATATATATATATATATATATATATATATATATATATATATATATATAATCAGTTTACGCCTGAAACCTACCATATCTTAAGAGAGCTTTTTCTATATTTGTGTTAAATATAATATCATGCTAGGGCATGGTTTTCCAGTCTTTGCGTGTCCATTCTTGAGGTAAAGGCTCTTAGTATATAGTCTTAGTTTTTGTAGAGTCATTTCATGCGAGTCTATTCCTGAGTGATACCTCAGTATAAGTCACGGGGGTTCTTTTCGTGTTTGTGTCGAATTTATAATGAGCTTTTGTTTATACTTATTTGCATTAGATTAGATTCGGCAAATTGAAACTTCGAGATCAGAGAAATCTTCAGTTTGTAAAAAAGGTGAATGCTCTGGTAAAGGAGAATGTAAAAAAATAGTAGAGTGCTGTGTAGGCAATGTTTGGTTAAAGCATTGTGAAAAGGTGGCAACTGAAACTGGCGAGAGTTTTAGCTACGAAATAATGACGAATATAGAGCGGGAAGCCCCTTCACCCTTGACACATTTTATTCTGATAAAAGGCGCCCATCGGAACGTCAATATTTCTTTGCTAAAAACCTCGGTAGATTATACCATCTTTTCACTTTGCTCTGTGTAGCTGATTGCGTAGCAGAAGGCCAGAATCATTGGCAAACTCTTTGGCAACAAGCTTACAGTCTTTGCATAGTTTTTCCTGTTTCTGCATGCACGCAACCGTGTACCGGTTTTTGGAGAACTTAAAAAATATCTCATTCTCGAGCAGTAGGTATTTATATAGCCTATAGGGTAATTAGTACATTCCAATTTACATTCTATCCTCTGTTTAAAGTAAATCACAGGATTGTTCAATTGTATAATTGTCGATGTTTCTTTTCTCGACATATGCACAATGAAAAGGCTTTCTCTTACTGCTTTTGTAAGTTCTTAATCATTTATCAAACGGACCTGTTCAGCGAGAGACATCCACCTGTCAAGTTTTTGATCTACAACTTTTGTTATATTAATTTTTGACTAAAATAAAACTCGTACCTCCAGGCTCTAAAAATTGTTCTTGTACCCTTGTAAAATTGTCTTTTTTGTGTATGCCAATACCTTTCATTTAAAAAAAACCCACAATATCTCGATCTCCAGGCTTATAGCTGAATGAAATCATGGAAGCGTTAGCCAGAATAAAATTAGCAACACCAACGAATGTAATAATATCTGATTGAATATCAGGCAGTTAGCAGCAGCAATATAACCTTATAATAATAATAATATATATATATTTATATATATATATATATATACCTGCTGTAGTTATTATCGCAGTGAACATGTTCAAAATATCTTGCCTATATTTTAATGAAGATCAGTGAAATTTACACTATGGTAATATATTCTATGATTTTAATTGATAACAGGAGAGACTTAAAAAATAAGAAAAACGTTCATAAGCGTATATAGCAGACCAATTCTGTTTGGGTTGCCCGAAAATTTAGTGATAAATATTGATTTTGAAGTCGTATTTTTCAGTTGTAGTTTAACGTATGAATTTTTCTTGAACATTTCACAGAATTGCCAACGTGCTAGTCTGCTTGGAAGCTACCAACGTGCGTGCTCCATAACTCGACAGAGCACGGCATCTCAAACGTAATGAGAAACTCATTTTTAATCAGCGAAATAAATATTGTTTTCTGTTGTTTTGTGTCTGATTCTCTGTTATAAAAGAAATGGTGCATGGTTTAGCAAGCTCCATTGAGTTATGGATGCACTTGGGAAGTTGTAAATATATAGTAGTGCAGCATGCAATACTGACGAAATACCCGCGATGAAATACTGACGTTTCAGAAATACTGAGGTTTCAGTATTTTGCCGGTTGCTAAAAATCTCACTTTGCAATCTCCTGAATAACTCTTTGACAGACTAGATCTTCAGTTATAAAGATAACATAAAGTGTTCTTTCACATCAGTCAATTTATGAAAAAACATACAATTTATATAATCGAAATATAGTGAGGTTTATATACTGCCGAAACAGAGAACGTATAGGAGTCAGAGAGAAAGGGAACTAATTCGCTCGAAACGTTAGACTCCTACGTTCTCTGTTTCAGCAGTATATGTAACCTTGCTATATTTCGATTGTTGTTTCTACACTGCCTACGCAGCACGCTACTTTTATTATACAATTTATATAGGACGGTTTACCGAGCTCGCACGGCTAACTGGGCATAGCTAGCCCGGTCCATGTAGTTTAAGCCAATACATACACATATTAATATAGACTTGATACCGTGATCTATATATACCGCGATATCACCACATGAAAAATCGTCACGCAGGCAGCTGCAAAATTATTAGCTTATTGCCTCTCTCTCTTCGTTTACGAAAGTTGAAGTGATCTTGTTATGTTGGCCTCAGTGATATCATCGTGCAGATATAAACCGCAGATATATTAATTCTCGGTAATGTTACGAAGGAAGAAGTTCCTTCCTTATACTGCGAAACTACGAAGTGTTTACATTTTCGCCCACACTCTTAACTACCCGTGTATACACAAATCTTGTTTAACCGTGGAAAACCTGTGTAAGATTGGGGCTTAAAGTCGTTTTTTAACTCTTTCCTGTAGGGGAAGCCCTCGGACCATATTAAGTTATAAACTTTCCTGTCCGAATCAGTCTTTGGTATTCAGTTTATTCTGGGGAAGCCGTCGGACAGGAATGAGTTATAAAATATCTCTCTAAATCTTTCCTGTCCAAATCGATCTTTGGTATTTTATTCTGGGGAAGCCCTCGGACAGGAATGAGTTGAAGGAGATATCATTTTCTGAATAGACCGTTCAAATCATTTTTATATACTGATAAAGCTTATAGAGTATCCAGTGCTGGGAATGGTTATACTGCAACACGGTTTCCTTGGCTTCACGGTGAGCATCTATCGAGAACAAGTGATTGAAAGAATCCGTGTACTTTGACCTATAAAAGACGTCGTACAAAGCTCCCAATATTTTTAATTTCATTTCGTGACCGTTTTCTCCACGTGATAAGCTGTGTGGTTATAGAGATGAGCTGCTAATTTGAATACTATTCTTAGCAAGACATTTTGTGGTTTGAAAATTCATAGATTCTTTCGGCCTATAACTTGTTTTAAAACCATCAAGTAGATGAGAAAGTGAAAGGACTATATATTTTCCTAAAACCGTTGTTTTCATTTCGAAGAAGTATAATGTGGTTTGAAAAAGCTTATCTAAAACTGGTTTCGATCATCCAGGACTCCCCCCCTGATGTTAAGACGTGTCGTGACATGATCCTCTGGCTGGACATGATCATAAGAAATTGCAAACTCAGCTAAACGGCATTCAGACCATTGCTGATGCTTCACGAAAGGGAATCAGAATTTGTCAGTCTATATAGATCACTACAACGACCTCGTCTTGAAAAAGGATAAGAGGATTAAACTTGGCGATTTTAAGTACGTTATTTCCAGATCTGGCGGCCACTCAATATCGGAAAAGCCGAACTGAATAGATTCAAGCTCGTTATACATCGACGAGTGTTTCATTCTATTATAAAACCTTCCTGAAAAGAAGCTAAAAACGGACTACATACAATCTCCAGGCTGTATTTCAGGTACGCGAAGTATCATTTTCAAACTAGTCGTTTTTGTCTTGTCGTATTAAACTATAGCGAGAATGGTCAAGGTCATGACGCATCAAATTCAAGACGGTAATAAAACGATAATTTACCGTGATGGGATTCGAAATCAATATAACTTTCTGATATTGTTTTGAATATAGAGTGTAGCATTCTTGTGTGATGTGTTTCTTTCGAATTCTTGAATCGCTTCTGCATGTAAGCGTATGGTTGAACGATTCCAGCCATGTTGGTCCGCTGGGGTCTGGAGGGAGGCATGTTTAAACTTGTTTATTGAAGACAATGCTCTCGAGCGATGACGTAATGTCCGGTCACCCGAAGTATTTCCGGAGGTTAATGTAAAAACTGCTGTGTATTGTTCAGATTTCAGTTTGTTGTGGTACGTCTTATTTCTATTGTGATGTACACATATATAGTTCGTTTATCAAAAAGCATATATACTCTCTTCGCTTTTGTGTTGGATTTGAGATATAATGGCGTACACTGTGTCCGCTGTATGGTCGTTTGAAGGTCCTTGTTCATCAAATTATCCATATTAAGCCACAAGATTAGTTTCAGTTTATATAGATAGCAGTCTTTCGTCAAGATCTACTTTGGAGAGTGTTGTCTGCCTTAGTCGTGAGATCTTCTTGTGTAAGTTTGTTAGCACGCACCTTTTTTTCAATTTTAATTATAGTCTTAATTATTTTAACGTTGCTAGGATCTGCCCAGCAATATGTGTCTATGTGTCATCTCGTCTTACTTCAGTGCGTCCAAAATTCCTTCCCCCGCGTTATTGTAATGATCTCTTCGCTGCCAGACGCCTAGAAAACAAAACTGTCTGTTTAAATTTACGATGCACGTACGAATATAATGCTTTTTAAATTTCGTATTTTGATAATTGCGTCAGTCATTAGATGAATCAGACTTAAACAATTATTAGCTTCTGGTGGATGGTTTATATACATACGTAGCGTACGTGAGTCGTGAGTCGCCTATGAAAGACGGAATGGAGTAGTTGTGGGTTAAAAATACCCAAGTCGGAAACCTGTTTATGTATATTGTTATAGCGTTGTATTTTTATTCCCCTAGTTGGATTTACATCTTGGCAAGCAGCGGGCTTGTGTGGTTACGTGTGGACCATTAGCATTGCGCCATTTCATTCATCCTTACGCGAAGAAAGAGAAGCTTCAACTACATGAAGGATTGTTTTCATATTTCGACATCAGTGTACAGTTCAAGCAAACGTTTCCCCAACATGGCGAGGACGCTGATGATATTCACCACATAGCCTCACGTATCCTTTTGTGTGTGTTTTTTTTATTACTCAAATGACATCTGCGTTTCTGTTTGTTTGTTTGTTTGTTTGTCTGCGTGTGTCGTAATTGTCTACTAGCTTGTTCCTTGTTTTTAGAAACCGCTAAAAAACCACAAGCCGTTTCTTGGCGTAAAGCATAAAGCTTAACGAATTATAGCATAACTTAAAAGGATGAATAAATGGTTTTCCTCAGCACAACGCACGGTGCCTACTGCATTTAATAGATCTATATATATATATATATATATATATATGATATATATATATTTGTGATTTCTAAATGGAATTTTGTTTTCGCAAAATCAGTAAACAAGGTCTCAAGTAATATAATCTGTTATAGCTCGCTAAGCTTCTACATAAATTATTTTTACGTATATACCACATTAGGAAGGGAATCTATTTTTTTATTTTCGAAAAGCAGTTTTTTCTTTTGTTCTATACCAATCCACCTAATTGGGTTTTTGCGCTCGCTCTAAAAATATTATCTATAGTCTCGCATTTTCTATATGTAATACACCGAGGTGGCCGCCAATGTATACTTTTTAAATGCATTTAAAGTGTATATGAAATGAAAATTAAGTTTGTCTAATTTGAAAGAACTCTTGATATTGTAAAGTAACATCTTCTACAGTTTTTCCATATCTTACTTCGTTCTTGAGATCTTACTATTTGTTTGATATGTAAATGAACACTGATATATGTAAACGTCACATTGTATAAGTTGTTGGAAAATTGGGAATATTGTCGAAGTTATCGAACAAAGTCACACGAAACTGGGTATGTAGGTGTATTTGTCTCATGACTTTAAACAAACACAGGTTCAAGCGATTTAACAGATTAATATCGCAATTTCTCAGTAACTTATCATACAATGTGACGTATGCAGTGTGCGGATCATTTACATATCAAAGTAAGATCTCAAGAACGAAGTAAGATATGGAAAAACTGTAGAAGATGTTACTTTACAATATCAAGAGTTCTTCCAAATTAAAAAAACTTAATTTTCATTTCATATACACTTTAAATTAACCTTCAAACCCCGTTCTTGTGTAAAAAATGTTCTTTCAATTATAAACACGAGTTCAAAAGCTAATTTAAATGCTTGTAAAAGGAATATAAATTGAATCATCTTTATAAATATACGGTGCGTATACTGAATACCGTTTTCTGGTTGATATAGGATAAGGAGGGAACTTTCTACTTTAGTAAGAGTGAAAAAATTGATTATTGGCTTTCCATTCAAGGAGAAAAGTATACCGAATTGAATATGTAATTGATACAGCTGAGAAATTGAGGGCGTTGATTATAATATAATTAAAACCGAAATCTCTTTTCGGGTATTTTTTTTTGTGTGGGTTGACCAGCTTCTTTTTTTGGAGCTTTTAAGCAGTTGGAAATTATAATCGCCTTTGACTTTTTGTGAGACATGTGGTTGAAGTTAACTGGCTTTTGCTATCGCCTTGGGCTCGATTCTTTATATAATTGTTTGTGTTCACGACATGCCTGTGTGCATGGGGTTAAGTAGGAATGCGTTACAACTTGTTTTTATGACTAAAAATAATTATTGATGGTGAGCTGTTTGGTTTGGCAATTTTTTGTTTCAAAAACAAATTTTGTAATTCTGTATACAATTGCAAGGTTAATGGTTTAATGGTGTATTTCATTTTTCGTGTTTTATTGCGTTTTGTTCTACTTTCACCAGCGATCAGAAGGTTCTGGGTTGTACACATATTCAACTAATACGTTCAACAATCTGAGTCTCAGTAGCGAACGAACGAAGTAGCGAATGAACGAACGAACGAACGAACGAACGAACGAACGAACGAACGAACGAACGAACGAACGAACGAACGAACGAACGAACGAACGAACGAACGAACGAACGAACGAACGAACGAACGAACGAACGAACGAACGAACGAACGGACGGACGGACGGACGGACGGACGGACGGACGGACGGACGGACGGACGGACAAAAGAACGGATGGACGGACGGACGAACGGACGGACGAACGAACGAACGAACGAACGAACGAACGAACGAACGAACGAACGAACGAACGAACGAACGAACGAACGAACGAACGAACGAACGAACGAACGAACGAACGAACGAACGAACGAACGAACGAACGAACGAACGAACGAACGAACGAACGAACGAACGAACGACTGAATGAATGAATGAATGAATGAATGAACAAATGGATGAACAAATGGATGAAAAAGAGAGGTTCTCAAATACTGTACATTAAAATTCAGTCTGACTTAAAGCGGATTTGTAGTTCCTGATTTATAATTGCATATATTGTATGTCTGTAATCTTTGTGAGAAAGGCGTTAAAAATAATCCAAGAAGACATAAATATCACAGGCGACTAATAAAGACAATAAACGCTTTTGTTTGCGTCACCTCAAATTAGCCGCTTATGCTTCTCAGACGACAATGGATGAACACAGGAAATGACGTCAAACGATAGAAACGTTTAAATTCCTGCCTTCGTGTTGCCTTTCTACACTTCTCTTAGGATTTTAAGTTGTTCTAGCTAACATGAAACGAGTAGAATTTGGTTATATTATTACGTGAAAGTTCTTCCTTTTCGTGCGTGTAAACTCAAATTATATACCTCAATTGGAAAACAATTATACAATTTATAGAAAACTAAGAGAACCAATGAATAGAATGATTTATAGAATATCGTTTTCCTGTAAGCATAAATCAGTGAATTCTGGCTGTAAATTTCGGAAGCGATGTATACATGAAAATATGTTTTGCGGAGGGATATATACATGAAAATATGTTTTGCATTATATAATGTTAATTTAAGAAATCATTTGCATTTTAAAAGTGTCACTGAGACACGAGTATAGACCTGTTTTGTGTTATGTCTTATCTTATTTAAGTCTTTAACTTTAGCTGAAGATCTTAATATTGACCTTGCCTCGGTGAATCTACAAGGTCTTGAGCTGTGTAAGATTATACTCAGAATCATGCAACAACTACCAACTGACAGTAAGTCCTTAACGATATTTCTTTATAACTATCTTTTTAAACTTTTAAACCGCTTTAACAAAACGCTTGATTGTCCGAAATTATAGAATAAAGAATTTCCATGATGTTTTTTAAAATCTTATTTTTTAACTCAGGTTGTCGGCAGATTATACAGTCCCAATACTCCCAAATTCAAAGGTAATTTCATTTCTGTATTTACCATATTGCAGACGTTAATATGGCTGAGTATTTCACTCTAAACTCACACACGCTGACTTGCATTTCAATTTGGCTGTAATAGTTTCGCAAATGATCGTTGTTTTTGCTCCAGGTTATATTATATGAAGTAAACTTGGCCGTCCATGCTTATTTTCTGTTTTATTTACCTATACTTAAAATGATTGACATTGCTAAGTGAGGATATTTTTGCAACCATCGTTGTGCCGGCCCTGGAATGCGAGATTTCCTTAAAAAACAATTATTACAAACAGAAACTGGTGCTTTATTGTCAGTTAGGTTTCAAATCATTTGGGGAAGAGTTTATCACAAGGGAAAATTAAAAATATTAAGTGGCAAAGGTGATAGTTAACAGCGGACTATATTTTGTATAGATAAATGGCCTTTATTTTCGAAATTGGGTAAGTGTTTTTATTTTCTTAATCTTAATGAAAATGTTGCTCGATAGAAAAGAGAGGACTGGATGGCTAATCATTTTTACTGGTGGCGGAATTGCGAAGGACGCAGATCAATGTGGCCCAGTCGACGGAGTAAACAGTTGAGGTGTTGCTGATGGTTTTACGAAGGGAGGAAAACCAGAAAAGACCCTACGGTATTGAGACCAACTACAACAACTCTACGCACATAAAGTCGAAAGCTCGAGAACGGAGTTATAAAGTTATTCTCATGCAGTCACCCATTCAAGTTTGGACTTGAGCAAGTGAAAGACAGCGTGCTAACAACCGGACACGACACCTGTGCTCCCTTGGCTTTGCCATTTTTCTTATTTATATCATTCTATTAGAATATTTATCGTAGAAACAGGAAAATTCTTTAATTTAAATTCCTGTAACACGAAGATGGATACAGAAAATGTGTGTTGGTATATTTTGAAGAGGGTTCACGAAGTGTTTTGAAGAGGACCTGTTCTGTCCTATATAAACCCAACCCTGTTTGCCAAAATGCATCCCAGACTTGTTCAGCAATATACTCAATCCTTTAAAGCCAAATTTAACCAAAGCCTTAATTATTAAAGACTATATGAATATAGACTACATTATTTAGCGCATTTGCATTACTTTGTGTGCAAAATGCAATCCAATTCTATTAAATCCATTGTTTATGACGATCTGTGTACCGCTCAGACATATATATGGTCACTTAGCAACAAACACTGATCACGTTACTCGAAAGTGTCCTAATATTCGGTCAAGTGAATGACCCCCCTCTGGTTACCTAGCGACGAGAATTAATGACGATATGCCAAATATTCGGTCAACGTTTTGAAGGTTTATGATCACCAAGCAACGAGCACCGATGGTATTAATATATAGAATGGTAAAATATTTGCCTAAATTTAAGATATCATTCGTAACCTGGAAACACAAATGCAATTGATTGCAATTAAAAATGTTTAATTATAGTTTGAAATACCAATGTTTCTACAAATTAAAAGTGTAATTTACAAGTTTTAATACACCAAATCGTAGTTTCATTTAGGCCCACATGTAAATTAGTTTCCTATTCAATTTGGGCCCTTATGCAAATTACATCGTGTCTATTAAAGAATAACGGGAAGATAACATAAGCTGGGATTGTTTTTTTTTCATGTTTTGAGTTCATTATTTTTAGACACTACGTTTAGGATTATTTATTGTCAAGGATAATCGATAAGCAAATTTTTTCCTTATAGAATACCTAAACATTAAAAAGTTTCTGAAATCAGAAATGTTATGTTTACTACGGCTGCTTCAGCCTCGTGTTATAAATGAACTACGTTTTATCCCGCGACTCACATTGTATGTGCAGTCGAAACTCCGATTTCGTCTATAGACCTCTTGCAGATGACGTCAAAACGGAGCATCTGGAGGACAACTTCAAAGTTCCGACAGAGCAAATAATGAATGAAAATTCTATAGTTTATAAGCATTTGTCCTCCAACTGCAAAATAATTTAGATTTTTTTATGTTGAAGAACCTGACATCCTGATTTTTTCCGAAACAGTGAAATAAAAGTAGAGTGCTGTGTAGGCAGTGTAGAAACAACAATCGAAATATAGTAAGGTTAGATATACTGCCGAAACAGAGAACGTAGGAGTCTAACGTTTCGAGCGAAGACCCTTCGTCAGAGAGGTTAGACTCAGCTCCTATACGTTCGAAACGTTAAGCCTAGTTTACACGGGCAATTTTTCTTTGGCAATTTTCAACTTGACAAGTTTTATTTGCCCGTGTGTATGAGGAAACATGGCAAGTTTTTCCTTGACAAGTCTCCCTTTTGAAAAGCTGGCATACCAGCTTTTCAAGAAGGAGACTTGTCAAGGAAAAACTTGTCAAGGAAAAATTGCTCGTAATAACTATCCTGATTTTTTGTTAGTTATCAAACAAATGTGAACCTAATTCACTAAATTCAGGCTGGTTTTGTGAAATGTAGGTTCTAGTGTAGCTAAAGGTGCTGTTAGCTGTACTCAGTGTTATTGACTGTGGACGTGGTCTTTTGTGTGTTTGGTAAAATGGCGAATGTTTTAGATATTAATCTTTATATTTTTTTCCAGTTCGGCACCATTGCAAGAAGACACCATAATACGGGCCCGTGGCTTTAGTCCAAACACTACAGAGTTTAAACTTGCCAGATTTTTTACTGGTCTTAACATTGAAAGGTAATTGGTCTAGAGTATTACTTGTACCTTATCTGTACTAGCGGCAGTGGTTAACTATACGTTGAGGGCATACTCGACGAAATAAACTAACATATTTTGAAAGTTTTTGTTAGCTCTTGCTGTACAAGCTGTTGTTAGATGTTAATTCTTAAGAAACTTGATGGGACTCGAAGTCACAATCTTCCGATTTCCATTAGTCTGCTATCTAAGTTCTAATGGCTAAATGGTTAGAGCATCTGGCTAGGTTGGTATTCGGAAGGTTGTGGGTTCCAGTCCCGTCTGGAGCTCAGAATTTTTTGAGTTCACTAACTTCTAAAAAAAAATGCCGACACGAAAGATTTAAAACAAAGAAGAAAAAAATCTAGTAAAGCTTCATAATGTAGTCATTATTTTGTTCAATATATAAAACAAAAACTTTGTGCGTGAGTGAGTGACAAAGCATGTAAACGTCCATCTGCACACTATTCGGCATCCTGAGTGATCCATTTGACTTACCGGAATTTAAGAATAGGTTTTGTACACTGATCCCTATTTTGCAACATTTGTGAGCCAATCACAAGCAAGAATTACTCCTCATGGACACAATTCCATACACCAGGACGACATTCGTATTAAAGAAGGCAGTTTTTCTCCAGTCTAATATAACATTTCTTTGGTAATACTGAATATGAATAAGATTGTTCATATCTTTTTGAGAAATTATCTATCTACACCTATCGCTCTTTATTTTTCTTGACATTCTTTTTTTTTATTTTCAATTTAAACGGTGTAATTATATATTTCAGTTGCTAATTCTAAAAATAATTTTTTCGTTAATGCCAAGGTTTCGGAACATAGGGTATTTTCATATTTTCAAACGGCAATTAGAGTAATGGACCCTTTTTTTTGAAATATTTTTCTGAAATAAGAGTATTTCGGTTTTGGCAAGCTTGGGAATGCAGGGGAATTCATTCGCGACAAGCCTTTAGGCTAAAATAGTTATCGAATACTTTGAACCAGAATCGTGCGAAGATTTTTGTCAATATTTAAATACGAGCGAGGTGGCGAGATAATAGGGAGCTTTAGCAAATACAACGCGAACGTCAAGGAGAACGTCCTTAATACAATCGAATTTTCCTCACACAACAAAGAAAATGCATAATTTTTAGTCCCAAGAGTAATCGTGACGCCGTCCCCGTTCTACATACAACGTTATTCAGATCATTTTCACGTCTTCACGACGACGTTAACTGGTGAAATGGTAAAACCTGTTAGTTGAGTTCGACTTTAAACTATGCGACAAAATCCTTTTAGAACTCTAAAGCTTTTGGATGTCAAAAAACATACTTTAAGTATTCAATACTACGTTAATGACTCGTGGTTTCTGCTAGATACTGAACTTTAGATTGCCGTCGTCGTCCTAGCTTGCTAAAGCTCCCTAATGGCATTTTAATGACTTTTTGTATGTTAAGCAGTAATTGGTTGTCAATCAAGCGAAACTTATGCAATGACAAATCTAAGTGTTGCTGTATCAAATACAATATTTTTGAATTAAAAATAGCATATGTTTGCGAAGCAATGGAGAGAGAAATACTAAATATTTTTTTTACTATATAATTTCAGTTGAAGCTTGTTTTAAAAGTTCGTCATGACACGTAGCCAATTGCACGCAATAAGCTTCTGAAAGGTGGGCGTATTGTTGAAATTTTAATGGAGAAGTTTTGATATATTTTGAAAAAAGCCTCATTACCACATTGTATTTCTTGAAGTGAGGGCAGACAGTTTAATACTCGGATAAACACGATTTTATATTTTCAAACGTTTATTTGATTTTTAGCTCAAACGGACAGGAAAGACTTCCCATGCTCATGTATTTAATCTTATTTCATAGAATAATAATTATCGCTGCCAACACGCCGTAGTCGAACTCCCATGTGACCGCTTTTCGACTGTCTTCCTTTTTTACCTCCTTTCCGTCATTTTGAAGTAGCTTGTTTTAAGCTTTCGTCTAACGTTGACCTTTTGTAGAACAATTTAAAGTATTCTCTAGCAAGGCAACATTCAAGTCTTTTAAATATGTTCATTTAAACTTATAATTAAAGTTTCGTGTGAATGGGATATATTTTGAAAATAACACCTGCTGGGCACATGACAGTTTGCTTTTTATATGTTTATGTTTAATACACAACTTGGACCTAAGCCATGATTGCCCTACTCGCTCTACTCTATTATTCTCTGGCGTGAATTGGCAAGGCCTTGGCTTCTGAGGCGAAATTAAAAGGAATTCGAACAGCTTTCGGAATACATTAACATCACAAAGGAAGGCAACAGTCGTTTTCTTGTTTATAACTACGCGTAATTGATATCATGACTTTTTGTCTTTACAATTTTACGGCTAGAGCCAAAATATTTGGCATGGGTACAAGAAATGTTGGTCGGAGTTTACTTTTCGGATGATTATGCATTTTACACATTGTGTCTATGTTCTATAGACAAAGAGGTGCGGGAATCAACGTCGAAAGAGGATAAATATTAGCATGGTAATATATAAAATTAAAGAAAATTTAATATGGATCTAATATTATATTTCCTAGCGCAACATCGTCGAGGAACAAGGTATAGATATGCTCGTGATTAACAAAAGTCTTGAGTTTGATGTTGGAGACCCACGGCGATCGATTAAGGTCTTTTTGACTGATCATTACCGCTCATTTGCCGCTACCTTTGTGTTTGTTTTACCGGCGAGTTTCAGTGCCTGGTCGGCGAGTGCAAAGTGAGAGAGAGAACAAACTTATATAATGTTTTTCAAGGACCATTGTCCGCAATAAGATCATTGCTCAAAATAAGAAGCATTCTATAATAGCAAACATGTACACAAATAATTAATTCTTAGCCAGCCAAAGATCAAACGAGAATATACTAATTTCAATATTGTAAAACAGTTTCGAGTTTAGGTTTCTAGCTCGTTCCACAGGTACAAAAGGTAGATACTTCTATTTTTCTCCCGTCATGCTTTGATATATGTGACGTCACAGTTAGATATCTTTGAAAGCTATAAGTTAATAAAATAGTTTCGTCTGTGCTGTATAAGAGGAGAGGGAAGTATTCGTGAATATTTTTCACAGAATGTTAAGTACTCAACCTCAATTGCCTCCAGTGTTTAACAGGTAGCTATTCCAAACTTAACCTAAGCTTGAAGAGATCGTGTACTTCTTAACGCCAATTATTAAGTGGCTTGTATCGTTTATAATCATGCCGTTAAATATGATTTATAAAGGGCACAATTTGAATATTCTTTTATATGCATGGGAAATTACGCCTCCAAGGCCAAAGTCTCATCGAGAAGCAATTAGTTCTCGTTAATGACTGCTACACGAAGATGATTATGAAACCTGGCTTCGTTCTTTGCATGTAGAGAACTAATAATAATACTGACCTATAATATGAACAGGTCGGGTACTAACTACTAAGAGAGACTGTGGTATGCCGCAGTATATTTTATTATAATACAAGTTGCCTTTTTTGTATTCCAGTGGTGGTATAATCATGTATATGGGTGTTAATGGTCGACCTGGTTGTGAGGCGTTAGTAAGATTTACAGATAAAGAACAACGCGACTTGGCTTTGAAGAGAAATGGTTCTAAGTTTGGTTCAAGAAATATCGAGGTTTGTACTACGACGGCAAATAATTATGTATATATCCTTCTGCGCTGTGGCCTTGTAAAATGTCTAATTATATATGCACATCAAATATTTATACAAGTAAAAACAAGAAGAATCTTCGTCAGAAAAAATCTAATCATTTCGCCATCTAGGGCTTCTTCGCGTGGTTTGTGTATTCACAATGTGAATGGCTATTCGATAACAAGAAGATATTTGTAATGTTTTGTAAATTCTTGCTGGACAAGATGTTGTTTGATGTTGAAACTCAGACCCCGTTTACACGATGCCGGTACAATTTAAAAACGGAACAAAATCATGCCGGTATGCAAATACAGCATATAACATTTCATGTTATTTTTGTGCCGGTATCGTGTAAACGCAAGGCCTAAACGGCATGATTTTGTTCCGTTTTCAAATTGTACCGGCATCGTGTAAACGGGGTCTCAGACTGAAAAATCTGCGTAGCCAGTTGACTGAGCTCCAGACGCGACTCGAACAACGCGACTCGAACACAAAGCGATTTGTCAAGCAGAATAAATATATAGAGGATATTACACGGTGGTGCGAAGATATGGATTTTATCGTCGAGTGGTGAAAACAATATTTTACGAATGAGCGTAGCGAATGAGTAAAATATCGTTTTTACCACGAGAAGATAAAATTCATATCTTCAAGCCAGCGTGTAATTTTCTTTTTATTATATAGATTCAATGCGAAAAGAGGTAAAATTCTTAATGACGTCATCGATATCTTCACTGGTGAGGATATGGAAAATACGACACTGCATATTTTCTAAGAAAACACTAGCATCTATATAATAAACTTGTATAATACACGTACAGTTCAACTCTTTTCCAGGTATAAATATCGTATATAAACAAGCCGCTCGGTCTGCCATCTGAGTTCTAGTGGCTCAATGGTTAGAAAGTCTGGCTGGCATTCAGAACTCAGAAGGTTGCGTGTTCAAGTCCCGTCTGGAGCTCAGAGTTTTTTTAGTTCATACATTAACATCTAACAACAGCTTGTGCAGCAACTAACAAAACATTGCTATCTCCAAACTATAAGTACTGTATACTAACGTATAAAAGCACTGAATATTTGTTCATTATACCATTGACATATGAAAGTAATGCATTATATGTACGCTATATCTGACATGGGCGAATTCCGACACAATATCATTTAAAACTCTGTTGCACAGTGCAAGTTTTTATCCAACTTGTTTCGCAATAGCTTTGACGTATCAGCGTTGCAGGACAATCTATACACGAACCATTGCAGCGTACATGTGAATAAAGTTACGACAGTTGTTGGAAACTGAGAAGTCCTACCCTATGCAACGGTTGCATTAGCCTATACTATACTATACCATACCATACCATACCATACCATACCATACCATACCATACCATACCATACATACCATACCATACCATACCATACCATACCATACCATACCATACCATACCATACCATACCATACCATACCATACTATACTATTCTATACTATTCTATACTATTCTATACTATACTATACTATACTATACTATACTATACTATACTATACTATACTATACTATACTATACTATACTATACTATACTATACTATACTATACTATACTATACTATACTATACTATACTATACTATACTATACTATACTATACTATACTATACTATACTATACTATACTATACTATACTATACTATACTATACTATACTATTCTATACTATTCTATACTATACTATACTATACTATACTATACTATACTATGCTATGCTATGCTATGCTATGCTATGCTATGCTATGCTATGCTATGCTATGCTATGCTATGCTATGCTATGCTATGCTATGCTATGCTATGCTATGCTATGCTATGCTATACTATACTATACTATACTATACTATACTATACTATACTATTCTATACTATTCTATACTATACTATTCTATACTATACTACACTATAGAAAACGCTATTTTTCTCTTCCTTACAACGCCGGAGAAAAATAGCGTGTGATATTTAGCCCAGGCTACGGTTGCATAAATTATTGAACGCTTTTTATACCGAATAAATGTGACATACAAAAAAATTCTACTTTTAATTAATTGTCATCTGTTGAATTAAAAAGTTTTAATCTTATCTTTGATAGATATGCAAAACTTCCGTTCAAGAATTTTCAAGACTCATAAACCAAGGTGACAGATACTGTTCGTGGACTCCTGTCCATGAACGAAATAACTTCACTTGGTTTTGTGTTTCACTAACCAAGGCTCTTATCTTTCTTTATCTAGATCACGCTCATGGCTTACCACACGCTTTGACTAACTTTCTTCTTCTCGCTACTCCAGCAGCCGTCATTATCAGAATGAGAGGACTTCCTTATAACACAAAAGCTTCTGAAATTGTGAGTATAAAAATATATTACGCTTCACGCCATCCACTGAAACTTTCGTTGTATGTTGTTTGATAGTTTAGATATTAAATTATTAGGAAAGATTCTTCTCTGAATTCTCAAGCGTGATTCGAACCCAGATTGTACGTTGAACATCACCTTTTCTTCAACGAATTTTGAAATGAAACTTTGTAATATATATAAATAAGTTTTGTGGAAACACCACGTAAAATATTTCTTTGCTACTTGAAATATTTCCACGTAAACACCACGTAAAATATTTCTTTGAAACTTTGTGATTTTACTACTGTG
>OZ035999.1:485000-492500 GCA_964035015.1 Corallium rubrum | reverse complement strand
ATTACGAGGACTACCCTATGCCGCTTCAGTACAGGATATCTTAGATTTCTTAAACGAGTTTGGAAAATATGTCATACCCGCTGGTGTACATATGGTTTATAATATGCAGGTAAGGCGTTCATCTTGTTTTGTCATTAAAATATACTCACTTATTGATATATTAAAAACGATAGCCAAAGTTAGTAAAATTGTGGAAGAGATCAGGTATTATCATCGTCATCGTCGTCATCATCGTGATTATCATAATTATCATCATCGCCACCACCACTTTCATCATCACCACCATCATTACCACCAACATTACCATGACCACCACACCACCATCACCATCATCACCATTACCACCACCATCATCATCACCATTACCACTACCATCATCATCACCATTACCACCACCACCACCACCATCATCATCACCATCATTACCATGATCACCACCATACCACCACCATCACCATCATCATCACCATTACCACCACCATCATCGTCACCATCATGATTACCGTCACCATCATCATGATCACGACCACCACCACCACCACCACCACCACCACCACCACCACCACCACAATCATCACCACCACCATCACCACCAACCACCATCATCAGATCACCACCATGACCACCACCATCATTAGTACCAGCAGCTATTCGTTATCGTCTGTTGCAACTTGATCATGCCTCTTTCTCTTCTTACCAAGGGACGGCCATCGGGAGACGCCTTTATTGAAATGAGTTCAGCCGAGCATGCTCAAAAAGCTTCAGAAACGCTTCACAAAAAACATATTGGTGAACGATATATTGAAGTCTTTCAGTGTTCTTCTTCTGACATGGATTTCATGTTAAAATACGGCATCCCAAGTTACAGACACCAACAGCAACATAACTCCTGGATCAACGGACATTACTCACCGCGAACACCCCCTCATGTACATACGGCGTTCACGTATCCCTCAGTATCCTCCTCGGCGTTAAATTATCCCCCAGTACCTTCACCGCCAACTGTGCAACATACATCAAACATGATCAGTGTACCTTCGTCACCAACCTTATCACCAACAGCCAGAGTATTTGTCGCCTCGCCATCACCTGGTTACGTCACATATTCGTCACCACCTTATAACGTCTTTAACTTTACTTATCCTTCGTCAAGTGTTGCCGTGGATACCAGCATGACTCATACGCCACCTGTGATGTCACCAACACCGTATGAGCCCACAGTCTTTTTCCCTAGTTACCAGGTACACAAGAATTAGTTTCGAGACACCAAAATTATAAAAATCCGCATCACCTGGTGTTGCCTGTTGGTTTACGTGAAAAAAATTCGGAAAAAAGGAAGCATTCCAAGAAGTGAAGGAATTCCGAGAAGAAAGTTGAGAATTGCGAGAAAAAACTTGAGAATTTCGGAGAAAAAATTGAGAATTGCGAGAAAAAGTTGAGAATTCCCAGAAAAAAAGTTGCGAATTTCGTGAAAAGAGTTGAGAATTCCGAGAAAAAAGTTGAGAATTCCGAGAAAAAAGTTGAGAATTTCGTGAAAAAAGTGCACCTTGCTACTGAAACGAATCTGTTTGTTGCACGAAAGCATAAGCCTACCCGATACATTGTAACTCGTGTTGTTTTTAAATAGTTTTATATGATGATAACTCGTGATAAATAGACATTAACTACTTCATGTAACTCATTTCTGTAACTCATTTCTTAGGTCAACCCCGAGTACAGCATGGCTCAAATGGAAAGTCCTTTATACGTTCCAGTCAATCATTATATACCACCCACGAACGGATACTATCCTCCGAACGAAACGAACACAGAAACAGGACACATGCCTGCCTATGTTGAAACGTATTCCGGATGATGCACAAACGAAAGCAATTTTTTCAAGAAAGCAATAGATTCTTATATAAAAAAAAGTAATTTTATTTCCGAATTTAAATTATATAAAAACATAATTTACGTTGTAACGAAACGACTGTTGATATTCCAAATTGATATTCCTGAATTCGCATCGCCTGGTGTTGGTTTACAAGAGAGAACTTGACTGGAAATTACGCGAGAAAAAAGTGGAACATTTCCAGGAAAAAAGTGGAGGAATTCCAAGAAGCGTTAAGAATTCCGAGAAAAATGTTGACAATTCCGAGAAAAAGTTTACAATTCCGAGAAAAAGTTGACAATTCCGAGAAAAAAGTTGACAATTCCGGGGAAAAAGTTAAGAATTCCGAGAAAAAATTAAGAATTCCGAGAAAAAGTAGAACATTTCGGAAATTTTTGTGGCGACTGATATTTAATGTGCTTTACAGACGAAATCGAATTTATATTCTTAAATTTATGATGTTTGAAGGAAAGAAGTTTAAAAACACGAAGATATTTAACATGCTTTGCAACGGAGAGATATTGCCGGCAAAGGTTGTAGTGGTGAACGATTTTTAGCGAAACTTTGCCGGCTTTATTTCGCCTTGCGCGTAACTTGTGTAAAGAGAAACTTGTTACAGATAGCGATATTTGTGGTTTTCTAGAAAAGAACAAATATATAAATATTATATTAAGATAATTTTAAGATACTAATTCTTTAACTTTATATAGTTAATTATATTTTATTCTTTTAAAACGTTTGAACACCTGCTCGATAGTGAAGTCTGAATGCTTAGTTCCCAATATCTAAGCGAAAAAATGTATGCATCAATGTATGCATCATTGCCTGGATTAACTCCAAGAGGCAAACTGATCACTTTGAAAAAAGTTGTACAGTTTGCCAGAAAATTCAGGAGTGTTCTAATTCAAACTACGGTAGTTAATCTTTTTTTTTATTTTCTGAAAAGGTAAATGGAAGAGTATATTTATTATTTTAACTTGTATTACTACGTAAACAAGATTTGGTTTGTCGTTTACGTTTAAGAGCATGCTAGCCTTAAAACATCGTGGCAGTCATTTGTAATGTTGAGATTGTATCAGTTTCATATTGGATTTAACTCTTCCCTGTCCAAATTGGTCTTTAGTATTTTATTCTGGCTAAAACGCCAGACGATTTTATTCACCTCCGGGAAGCCCTCGGACAGGAATGCGTTATAAACTATCTCTCTAACTCTTTCCTGTAACGCCAGACGATTTTATTTATACCTCCGGGGAAGCCCTTGGACAGGAATGAGTTAATTATCTTGAAGTAATGGTGGTAAGGTTTGCCCAGCTGGTCCTTGGAAGTGGAACCTTAATGAAAGATAACATTGGAATTAGGTTTAGTTCAAGCTTGTAGCTAGGCGCTCAAGAGTAAACACCCTTGTTACGCCTATGAGCTTGCCTTCCACTACGTTGCGGAAATCTCGTTTATATACATCTGCTGGTTTTTGTGACAGTAATGAATCAGAAATGGTACCTAAAAGCTCCAGTAGATAATGTTTCTTCCAGGTTAAACTCAGCTACTGGAACACCCCTGGTAGCTAACTCTGGAGCAAACCCAGCAGCTGGATACACTACTGATGATGTTCCAACCTGCAGTAGAAAAATATATTGGAACTTAGGTCCATTTGAAAGGTTGCTCTTCTCATGTGCTGGTACCCTGGCCCAATTTCAAAAGAAATATGGGCCAGGTATCCACTAATCTCATGCATGCGTCATCAGGGCTAAATCCACTTATGACGATTGCAGTTTCACTCATAACCACTAAAAACGCGCGAAATTTGAACCAATAGGAAAGCAGACGTCTTTAGTGGTCACCTGGCCCATATTCTTTGATTGGGCCAGGGTACCAGGCTATATTCGTCGTTGGAGCGGCTCTGGAGCAGCGTCGATTCAAACATCGAACTTAATTCGTCGAACCTAATTCCTCAAACTATTTAAAAACCAGCAAAAACCTTGCGCATAATCAGTGACAGCGATAATACATTAAGATAAGTTATGTAGGTTCTATTCATATGAGAAGTTCGACGTTTGAATCAGAGTCACTCCAACGACGTCGCATAATGCGACAGGCCTTGATCTGCCGCACTTACGTGTCAAATGGAAATACCTTCCGCTTCTGTAGTTGGTTGTGTATTACTGTATTATTATATGGCTGGGTTTGATTTCCGGTCCGTACGCAAAACGACGCACGCTGATTGGTTCCTGAGAGGTCGGGATTTTACGATATTGACCGACCGGTCAATACGCTTTTTTCTCGGCCCTGTAAGTTTTGGCGGGAACATTTCTGAGTTGATTTGAATACAAATAAGAGAGAAATAGATATCTTTATTAAAATATTCTGAACAATAAAATGTGTTGGAACATTACTGCTGGTTTTCTTTAAAGCTGTTTATCTAAAAACACGACAAATAAAAGCTGAACTGGTGTAAAAAAGAAGGCCAAGAAGCGACACGAAAAAGTCAACAGGTAAGGTAAACAGCATACTCCGAAGACGAAAACAACGCTTGAAGCTTAAAAATAAAATGAAGCAATAGCCATATAATAAATTCCTTATTAACCTCGTTTGCTCGGTCTGTACTGGAAAGTATTTGCCATCGGTTTTCTCGCACAAACCTCGCTCCTTCGTCGCTCGGTCTGTACGAAAACCTCACGCAAATACTTTCCCGTACAGACCCCGCACTCGGTTAATAAGTCCTTATTCCTGTAGCCGCTACTGAAGCGTGAGGAAAGTCTAGCGATAATTCTACTGATTCTCGACAATTCTTGATGTATATTCGTCTGTTGGTATCGATTTGGGATAAACATCCATTATATTATGATTAAATGCCATTTAAAGCTAAATTATACTATTTATGTACAGTTTTCAGCAAAAAAAATTTTCTCAGGCTTCAGCGGCTACAGAAATGTAGTAATCCGCAATGAACTACAGAAGAAGTGAAAAGGTATTTCACTATTTCCATTAATTGCCTGTAATGCTTGTATTCGGTTGGGCGCATGAGAAGAGCGACGTTTCGGAAACGGGTGTTATTGTTTTGAAATGTTGGAATAATCAATATCTTACCAGTAAACATATATCACATGCATCTAAGCATTTCTGAGTGTTTTCTAAAACGTTCTCATCCAACATTTCACCAAACCATACAACATGAGGGCGCACAAGAGAGTCACACCCTGCTTGGCCACACCTTAAAAACACGTTGGTGGAAATTGTAAAGAGTTGTGATCTTTTTATGTTTGAACTTTTATTTAACAAACAAAACATAACGTTCCGTGCATATGTACTCTTATAAAGGCACGTTTGACGTCATTTGAATACGAAAGAAGTTGAATAGAGGGCACGAGGCGATAGCTGAGTGCCTTTACACTTCTTTCGTGTTCAAATGACGTCAAACGTACCTTTATAAGAGTACATATGCACAGGAGCGGTATGTTTTATTTGTTTTATAAAAGAAGAATAATAAGAAAAATCAAACTGAAAGTGAGGTAGTTTTAGAATTTGGCGGGCTTTCCGGCCAGCTGACGCCATTCTACGCCACTTTACGTCATTCATGATCTATGTACTCTTATAAATGCACGGAGCCCAACCAATCAGAGCGTGCGTAGAGGGCACCTTATTTTATAAACTGTTTTAAAATGTCACTCACCTTGGTAATTGTTCTGGTGGTATTCTAGCATCTTTTGCATTAAAATCAGGTTCCCTTTGGAAGAAAAAATAGAGGAGGATGTTTATATATTATATTTTAAATCATATTTATCATCAGCATCATTGCTGCAATCATTATCATCATTGTGGTTGTTATCATCATTGTCATCATCATCAATAATATCATAATCAATAATTGTCATCATTAACCAATCATCAATAATCATCAGTAATCAACAATAATCACTATCATCATCATCTATAATAATAATAATAATCATCAATAATAATCATCATCAATATTGTCATCAATCCTCAACAACATCAATAATCATCATCAATAATTATCAATAATCATTGTCATCAATAATAATAATCAGCAATAATCATAATCAATATTAACTGTCATCATTAATCAATATC
Organism: Corallium rubrum; assembly: GCA_964035015.1. Classification (NCBI taxonomy): domain Eukaryota; kingdom Metazoa; phylum Cnidaria; class Anthozoa; order Scleralcyonacea; family Coralliidae; genus Corallium; species Corallium rubrum. The sequence continues at coordinate 486,541 of OZ035999.1, read as the reverse complement.
AATAATCATCAATAATCAACAATAATCATTATCAATAGTAATCATCATCATCAATAATTATTGTCATCAATAATAATCATCATTATCAATAATAATAATGAATAATCATCATCATCAATAATCATTATCATCAATATTATCTATTAAATTTGGCAGTACCCTTTTCCAGCCAAAGCTGCAACTATTGGACTCTGTCGATTTTCTTCAATGGTGCCACATTTCAAGCAGCGGGTTTTAAACAGTGACCCTGAAAAGAAACATATTTATTAGGGCCATTTAAACGGGAGAAAATAAGTCGCGACTTAATTAAGACGCGTCCTATTTAAGTCGCAAACACACCCGTATAAACGGTCAATTTCTAGTAAGTCACGACTTATTTTGGACTAGCTTTCAACCCTGTTCTTATTTTAGTCACGACTTACTTTAGTCCCAAACAAATTGACCGTTTATACGGACCTATTCGAGTGTGTTCGCGACTTAAATAAGACGCATCTTAATTAAGTCGCGACTTATTTTCTCCCGTTTAAATGGCCCTATTGATGTTGGTTATGAGATGACTGGTTGTGTCACTAAATTTCCACACATCTACATCACTACGGTTGACCCACTAGCTTGAAGTCACTTCAAATAAGCCACAATACTGAAAACCCTAATATTCTCCTCACTGGCTACATATACATAGATGTACTTGTTAATATGGGGGAGTGGAGCTAAGACCCTGAGTATATGGTTGTAGCTACAAGATCAACTTTCACTGGCTGGATATTTTAAAGTTGTACTGCAGTAATACCATGTAATTCAATGACATTTCTTGAACCAGCAGTTTGATGTAGTCCATCAATATTTTGAGTAATAACATTCACCATCCTTCCTTGCTCTGTCAAACGTTGCTCAAACTCTGCAATGGCTTTGTGAGCATTATTTGGTTGCTTTGAGAGAACAACTTCACGTCGGTAACTATAAAATTCCCAAACTAAAGAAGGATTAGCTTGAAATGCTTGTGGAGTGGCAAGATCAGTAGCTTGGTACTTCCTCCATAGTCCGCCACTTCCTCGAAATGTTGGGATACCACTCTCAGCACTTGTTCCTGCTCCTGTCAGGAACACTACATTCTTAGCTTTGCTCAAGAAAGACTTGAATTCAGTTTTATCAGCTTGGCCTGTGTGTAAACTCATCACACTGAATTTAGAAACAGAGTTAAGAAACTTGATCGTGTGTCTTCCGCGTAACAACATGAACAACAGGCATGAATATTAACAAAAATACTTGGACAGATCCAATGAAGCATGAATAATTAGTAGAATAATTATAGACTCAAGTTATATTTCCCAAATTCATGGAAATACAATAAGACAGAACACTATAGTTTACAATGTTTTGGTTTTTAAACTGACAAATTTTGGTCGACGCGACAAATAAGACGGGGAAAAAATAGCTATTCATGTTCGTACGCAAACTTTACCTAATTTCTAGTTAAATTTGTATCTAATAAATCTTTACCTTAAACCTAACTATACTTCTAATCCTAACTATATTCATTT
>OZ035999.1:472500-477500 GCA_964035015.1 Corallium rubrum | reverse complement strand
TTGCTGGTCAATTCTACCATTCACATCATTATCTTTGACTGTCCCAGGGTGGTTATATTGGCCTCAGTGCAGCCCGCCCTGGCTGTGTTACCTCAGCTAAAACTGGAGTAGTAACAAGAACACCTGGAAAGTTCAACAATAAATGTTCACCATCAGCTATTATATTAGAGGTAAGTGTGATTCATTGATATAGACAGACAGACAGACAGACAGACAGACAGACAGACAGACAGACAGACAGACAGACAGACAGACAGACAGACAGACAGACAGACAGACAGACAGACAGACAGACAGACAGACAGACAGACAGACAGACAGACAGATGGACAGACAGACGGATGGATGGATGGACGGACTAATATTTAAATAGCACGGTTGAGTGATTGAACTGAAACGTTGCTATTGGACAATTCGTTCATTATACTAAAATACAATGTGTTCAGTGACCGTGCACCATGCACAAAAATGCATAAAGGCGAACAAAAAGATAGACCAAAGACTTTAGCTGAGTTTCCAGACCACAGACACAGACAAACAGACAGACAGACAGACAGACAGACAGACAGACAGACAGACAGACAGACAGACAGACAGACAGACAGACAGACAGACAGACAGACAGACAGACAGACAGACAGACAGACAGATGATTTAATTTTGATATATTTTGATTTTGATTAAATGCTGTGTCTTTTTAACCTTTTTTAGCCTTCCAAGGAGTTGGCACAACAAGTAAGGTTTTTTTTATAATTTTACAACTATAACCGACACCATTCACATGTTTTTCCTATTACCTAATCACTGAATTTTCATTACTTTTTAGACTCACAATAATATAAGTTTGTTCAAGAAGCATCTTCCAGCACCTAGTGTTAAGTAAGGCTTAGTGAACATTTTAACATTTATAAGTTATTTTAACTCATTCCTGCCTGAGCTGGCCAAAAACAACTTCTTTATTGTTGTACTCATTCTAACACCAGACAATTTTACTTATCCAAGGGGTAACCCTCAGACATCCTAGGCAGCAATGAGTTAACAAGTGATTAACCCATTCCTGCCTGAGCTGGCCAAAAACGACCCCTTTATTGTTTTACTCTGTCTAACACCAGATGATTTTACTCATCAAAGAGAGAACCCTCAAACATCCTAGACAGCAATGAGTTAACAAGTGATTAACCCATTCCTGCCTGAGCTGGCCAAAAACGACCCCTTTATTGTTTTACTCTGTCTAACAGCAGATGATTTTACTCATCAAAGAGAGAACCCTCAGACATCCTAGGCAGCAATGAGTTAACAAGTGATTAGCCCATTCCTGCCTGAGCTGGCCAAAAACGGTTGCTTTATTGTTTTACTCTGTCTAACACCAAATGATTTTACTTATCAAAGAGAGAACCCTCAGACATCCTAGACAGCAATGAGTTAACAAGTGATTAACCCATTCCTGCCTGAGCTTGCCAAAAATCACCTCTTTATTGTTTTACTCTAACAGAGTTACGTTAAACAGAGTACTGAAAAACTAAATGCGTCGTTTTAGGCCGTCTCAGCCGGGAATGGGTTAAATTCCAATTTTGTTGAGAGAAACCATCAATGGATCTACTCTTTAGAGTTGAATGCTTTTGCTAAATTGTTTTCGTTTCTAAGCTTAATGTTGTAGAAACTAAAAGTATCCTTCTGAACATTTTTTAGAGAAGTTCTTTTGATTGGTGGAGAAAGTGTTAAAGATCAAATTCGACAGTTGCAAGAAGGAGTAAGTTAGCCTTGTAAATATGGACCTACAGAAACTAGAAAAAATATTTACTTATTGTCTGTGAAAACTATAAAGCCAAACACAATTACACAGGATACTTGTGGTTAACCGCAAGACATTACATTGTTAAACGACATGGGGCCAAAGTGTCTCAATGACCTCTTTACTTTCAAAAACGAAGTTTTGAATCACAATCTTCGCGATAGTGCTACTACAGTTTGTTTGCCACAACCATGCACAAACAGTATGAAAAAGAGTCTTATATTCGACGGAGCCTCCCATATGGAACTCCCTACCAGCAAACATAAGAGAGAGTAAATCTCTTCCATGTTTTCAACGAAAAATCGCTAAATAATACTAATTTATACATACTTATGTAAATATTTAAATTACTCTTATACTTATTACTTAACTCTTGATTTGTAAATAATATAATTTTGTTCATGTTCTTATACACGCCCATCATGGAAACCAGCTTTTGCTGGTGATGTAAGCGTGGTTAAATAAAATTATTCTATCTAAATCGGCGCCAGCGGCCGGAATGCTCCCTTGAGAAACTAAATTAATACCTTGTTTGTCCCGTCGCACGATATTTTCTAGGAAAATATTTTTTTAGAAAAGGATATGTCACCACATCAATTTTGTAATTTATTTGAACAGGAACAGAAGATATTGTTACTGGAAGCATTGTTGCCATTTAGCAACTTATAAATTTTACTCTGGCTAACGCCAGACGTTTTTTCTCGTCAAGGCGATCGAGACCTCCTGGTAATCTGCCTGGTAAACGGTTAAATATAGCCATGCAGTAGCTTGGAGTAAACCATCTGTTGCTATTTTCTGATTTCACATATTTTTCTGAAAGGTTGATGTAGTTACTGGAACTCCTGGAAAGTTTGATGACTTTGTGTCGACTGGAAAGATGAACCTTGATCAGGTATAAGAGGAGAGAAATTGTTGTTTTAAATGATTGTACATTATCTGAATGTAGAGTCTTCAGTTTTTACATTTCAATTTTGTTTTGTGTAGGTTCGATTCTTTATTTTGGACGAAGCTGTAAGTCAATAAGAACATTTGTCTGTCTGTCTGTCTGTCTGTCTGTCTGTCTGTCTGTCTGTCTGTCTGTCTGTCTGTCTGTCTGTCTGTCTGTCTGTCTGTCTGTCTGTCTGTCTGTCTGTCCGTCCGTCCGTCCGCCCGCCCGTCCGTCCGTCCGTCCGTCCGTCCGTCCGTCCGTCCGTCCGTCCGTCCGTCCGTCCGCCCGCCCGTTCGTTCGTTCGTTTGTCCGTCCGTCCGTTCGTTCGTCCGTTCGTTCGTTCGTTCGTTCGTTCGTTCGTTCGTTCGTTCGTTCGTTCGTTCGTTCGTTTGTTTGTCTAGTCTGTCTGTCTGTCTGTCTGTCTGTCTGTCTGTCTGTCTGTCTGTCTGTCTGTCTGTCTGTCTGTCTGTCTGTCTGTCTGTCTGTCTGTCTGTCTGTCTGTCTGTCTGTCTGTCTGTCTGTTTGTTTGTTTGTTTGTTTGTTTGTTTGTTTGTTTGTTTGTTTGTTTGTTTGTTTGTTTGTTTGTTTGTTTGTTTGTTTGTCTGTCTGTCTGTCTGTCTGTCTGTCTGCCTGGCTGTTTGTCCGTCCGTCCGTCCGTCCGTCCGTCCGTCCGTCCGTCCGTCCGTCCGTCCGTCCGTCCGTCCGTCCGTCCGTCCGTTCGTTCGTTCGTTCGTTCGTTCGTTCGTTCGTTCGTTCGTTCGTTCGTTCGTTCGTTCGTTCGTTCGTTCGTTCGTTCGTTCGTTCGTTCGTTCGTTCGTTCGTTCGTTCGTTCGTTCGTTCGTTCGTTCGTTCGTTCGTTCGTTCGTTCGTTCGTTCGTCCGTCCGTTCGTTCGTTCGTCCGTTCGTCAGTTCGTTCGTTCGTCAGTTCGTTCGTTCGTTCGTTCGTTCGTTCGTTCGTTCGTTCGTTCGTTCGTTCGTTCGTTCGTTCGTTCGTTCGTTCGTTCGTTCGTTCGTTCGTTCGTTCGTTCGTTCGTTCGTTCGTTCGTTCGTTCGTTCGTTCGTTCGTCCATCTCTGTCTGTCTGTCTGTCTGTCTGTCTGTCTGTCTGTCTGTCTGTCTGTCTGTCTGTCTGTCTGTCTGTCTGTCTGTCTGTCTGTCTGTCTGTCTGTCTGTCTGTCTGTCTGTCTGTCTGTCTGTCTGTCTGTCTGTCTGTCTGTCTGTCTGTCTGTCTGTCTGTCTGTCTGTCTGTCTGTCTTGTCTGTCTTGTCTTGTCTTGTCCTGTCTGTCTGTCTGTCTGTCTGTCTGTCTGTCTGTCTGTCTGTCTGTCTGTCTGTCTGTCTGTCTGTCTGTCTGTCTGTCTGTCTGTCTGTCTGTCTGTCTGTCTGTCTGTCTTGTCTGTCTGTCTGTCTGGCAGCCTGTTTGTAGTTTAAATGTTAGTTTAATTTCTCTTTGCCAGGATGGACTCCTCAGTCAAGGCAATCATGATCTGATTATGAGAATTTACAACAAAATTCCTAAAGTATCAGATGGGAAAAGATTACAGGTTGGCACACCAGAACCATTCTCAGTAAAGAAGTATTTTCATTTTCATTTGCTTTCCATGAATATTAAAGTTTTATGTTTTTAGATGATTGTCTGCTCAGCGACATTGCACTCACTTGAAGTGAAAAAGCTAGCGGTAAGCAAGAAGCCCGTATTGAATGTTAAACGCTTAGTTTACTGGCGCCGAGGGAAGCAGTGTGTTTTGTGGACCCGAGACTGCCGTTGTTTCCCGGGGGCCACAAAACACACTGTTCTCCCGAGGTACCAGTAAATAAGTGTTTTGTTATATATCAAGTGTCAAATGACAACAAAAATGTTGAGTAAAACCTTCAGACATTGTTTTTAATGAAAGAAAACTGGAGAAAACAAAGACAAACTGAACCTGACCATCTACTTCCGGTTTTGATATTTTTCCCTAGGGAAAAATAAATGTATTGTTACCCGCTGCCATGGGTTACGCGGGAAACATCACGATTTTCTGACCGCCACGCGAGTACCGCTCGCCCAATCAGAGAGCTAGAAAAACGGTCTTTGATACTTGATATATATATATATATATATATATATATATATATATATATATATAACAATACATATTCTTATACGGCTGGGTTCGTTTTTTGGTCCGTGAACAAAACGATGCATGCTGATTGGTTCTTGAGCTATCGGGACTTTGATCCTATGATAATCACCCCCGGTCAATAGTCCTGTTTCTCGGACTGTGAGTTTTGGCGGGAAC
>OZ035999.1:430000-467500 GCA_964035015.1 Corallium rubrum | reverse complement strand
AGGCAGGCAGGCAGGCAGGCAGGGAGGCAGGGAGGGAGGGAGGGAGGGAGGGAGGGAGGGAGGGAGGGAGGGAGGGAGGGAGGGAGGGAGGGAGGGAGGGCGGGCGGGCGGGCGGGCGGACGGACGGACGGACGGACGGACGGACGGACGGACGGACGAACGAACGAACGAACGAACGAACGAACGGACGGACGGAAGGAAGGAAGGAAGGAAGGAAGGAAGGAAGGAAGGAAGGAAGGAAGGAAGGAAGGAAGGAAGGAAGGAAGGAAGGAAGGAAGGAAAGATCAATGAGGGCACTAGTATATTTCTAGCAGCCGAAACGTTACAATTTCTCTTTCTGTTTGTCTTTAGGTATGGTACCACAAGTGTTCTAGTCGTGGTAAAAGTTGTAATAATACTAATCTGGTTGAGAGAGGAGGATGTGCTATTTGGTATGACGAGCTTCAGGTAACTATATATATAATACATCATTATATAACACCTTACAAAATTATCGCTATTTGATTGGCACATTATTGATCACGTGGTATTGAATAGAATTTCTATTGCACTACCTACGTCATTCAGCGTGCATTTCTTATTTCTTAAAAACAACCACATATCACACTGATCAATAGCTTGTTAACCTTAGTTCATTTTTTAATGTAGTATTTAGCTGACGTTGAAGAACATCTGGGTGAAAGTATTCCTGAGTGTGCTGTGGATATGAGTATAGCAGTTAATGAGTTTGATGGAAAAGTTGTGTATGGAGCAAAACGGAACACGTCTGGTGAGTTTATGCTGCAGGATTATTTCAAATACACATGACGTTCACAAGAGCTCAGTCGGAGGTCAGTCAGAGAGTTCAGCCAGAGAGGTAAGAAGTCAGTCAGAGAGATCAGAGGTCAGTCAAAGGTCAGTCAGAGACGTCAGAGGTCAGTCAAAGGTCAGCCAGAGAGGTTAGAGGTCAGCCAGAGGTCAGCCAGAGACGTCAGAGGTCAGTTAAAGGTTAGAGGTCAGTCAAAGGTCAGCCAGAGAGGTTAGAGGTCAGTCAGAGGTCAGCCAGAGACGTCAGAGGTCAGTTAAAGGTTAGAGGTCAGTCAAAGGTCAGCCAGAGAGGTTAGAGGTCAATCAGGGAGGTCAACCAGAGGGCAGAGGTTAGTTAAAGGTTAGAGGTCAGTCAAAGGTCAGCCAGAGATGTCAGAGGTGAGTCACTGGTCAGTCAGAGAGGTCAGTTAAAGGTCAGTCAGAGAGCCGGCAGAAGTCAGTCATTGGTCAGTAAGAGAGGTCAGTTAAAGGTCAGAGGTCAGTCAGAGTTCAGCCAGAGAGGTTAGAGGTCAGTCAGAGAGGTCAGTCAGAGAGGTCTGTCAGTCAGTCAGTCAGTCAGTCAGTCAGTCAGTCAGTCAGTCAGTCAGTCAGTCAGTCAGTCAGTCAGTCAGTCAGTCAGTCAGTCAGTCAGTCAGTCAGTCAGTCAGTCAGTCAGTCAGTCAGTCAGTCAGTCAGTCAGTCAGTCAGTCAGTCAGTCAGATTGGTTATTGTTAAATAATAACGTGTTTTTTTTAATAAGGTTGTGTATACGACAATCATGTTCTTGAGTTAGAACCGTCGGTGATTGGTTATTGTTAAATAATAACGTGTTTTTTTAATAAGGTTGTGTATACGACAATCATGTTCTTGAGTTAGAACCGTCGGTTGTGGAGCTCGCAAAGTTAGAATACCAAGCGCAGACGTCTTTCTTAAAATTAAAAAGGAAAAAATGGACGATAGCTCATTGAAGAATTAAGGCAAGTCTTGGAATATTATATCTTTTGAACACCACACACACACACACACACACACACACACACACACACACACACACACACACACACACACACACACACACACACACACACACACACATCAACATTCATCTTGAGGGGCCGCTTTCTTGGTTTGAACAAATTACGCTATGATATATTTTGACCATATGAAGTACTTCTATTTCGCTCAGGTTATAATGAAGCTTTGTTTCGTGGATACAAACTGCAATGTTGAGGAACTGAATTGAATTCCAGCACAGTAAGATGTTCGTAAAGCAGTATTAAAATAATGTTAAACAATAAAACTATTTAAAAATATATATATGGCAGTGAACTGATATATGGAGACAAACATTAACATACTATGTTTTGTTAGTTCTTGCTGTACAAGCTTTGGTTAGTTGATAATACTCAGAAAATCTCTGAGCTCCAGACGGGATTCGAACCTGTAACTTCCGAATATTAGTCAAACACTGAGCCATTAGAACTCAGATGACAGCCCGAGCTTGTTTACAATATTTATAGCTAGTCGTTTTTTGTTAATTTCCAGGTAAATATTGTCCCGTCTAGTGCTCAGAATTTTCTACGTTATAACATCTAAGGACAGCGTGTACAGGTAGATAGAAGTCGCAAAACATTACAAACTCCAAACTGAAAGTACCACACTAACGCACAAAAACTGAAACTTATGTTTTTTCGAATGTTTTTAAACTCAAAATTTTCTCAAGTTAAACTCAGAGAAAAATTCTGAGCTCCAGACGGGACTCGAACCCACAACCTTATGCCACCCCGAAGATCTAACCATTCAGCCACTGGAACTCGCATGGTGGGAACTAGTCAAACCGTACGTGTGTCACAAGTACTTGTTGGGCTACAAATGGCATTGTGTCAATGGTTAGAGCATCCGGCTGACACACAGTAACTTGTAGCCAAGAAGTTCTTGCGACACACGTGTAGTTCAACTCGTTCCCAGGCGTATAAATCTCGCAAATATTCTCAGAGTTTTCTACAACTAACAACAGCTTAGCAGCAAGAAACATAAAACTATTTCGAAAAATATATGTAGACAAACATTTTCCCTTCCCGCCAGTTCATCGTTGTTTTTCATCGATTATTGGAATTATAAGTGTCTCTATTAAAATGTCCCTAGGTGCCCCTAGGTTGCCGTAGGTATCCATAGTTGTTCCTAGACGTCGCTAAGGTTCTCGCACGCAGCCGCGATGACAAAGTCCACTATTGTTTCAAGTTTCGAGAAGTTTACTTTGAAGACGTAACTAGGTTTCGAAGCTATTCCTTCTAATAATTCAATGAAGGTTCCTATCTTTTCTCCCATGCCTACTCCAATTGAGATAATGCTGACATCACCATCATCTTTAAGCATGCCTGCTTCTTGGATCGCGACTTTTGTGTCATGCGCCTCGCCATCGGTCAAGAGGATAAGTACATTTCGTATGTGTGGTCTGTCTCCCCCTGCTCCATTGAAAACCTAGTAAACGAAACAATAAAATGGTCTCAACTAAGCAGAGCCTCGTCGGTAAATTTGAAATCGCCCACTCTTGGTTGACTTGGTACCGGGTGTCCCAGAGCTTTATCACAGAATAGTAATACAACCAAAAGTCCAACTCGAGTGAAAACTTCGCACTTCGTCAATGCGCAGGCGCGATATTTTACGCCATCCGACGCCATCCTACGCGATTCTACGCAATGTCCTACGCCATCCTTTGCCATCCTGGCAAGTTCCCCCGGCAGTTTTAACCTTCTTTTGAAGGTCCAAACTGCCGATGGGATGGTGAGGATGGCGAGGAATCAAGATGCGCGAGGCGACATGCGCGAGGATATAAACTTCAAAGGTTCCGACGCGAGTTGGACTTCTGGTTGTATTACTATTCTGTGGCTTTAGGTACTGTTTAATAAACGAGCAGGAGTGTTTTATCAGATATAATATATATATATATATATGTAGATTGAACTCTCTCTCTCTCTCTCTCTCTCTCTCTCTCTCTCTCTCTCTCTCTCTCTCTCTCTCTCTCTCTCTCTCTCTCTCTCTCTCTCTCTCTCTCTCTATATATATATATATATATATATATATATATAAATGATTACAAGGTTGAGAGCGACTCACCTGTTCTCTGGCTGCTTTCAGCGCTTTGCCAGTGTGTGTAGTGCCTCCATATTGTAACTTCAAATCTTCAATCCTTCTCATAAGTCCGCTTTTGCTGTTGTAATGGTTCAAAGGAAATTCAATAACCACTTTAGTTTTGTCACTGAATTGTATCAATGCAACACGACTTTCATGTCGAGAAATATTGAAACGATAAATGAGTTGTGTTATGAATGTTTTCATCTTATCGAAATCCGTGCTCTTGATGCTGCGAGAACCGTCCACCACAAACAAAATGTCGGCATTTTTTGTTGTGCACGCAACTGCAAGTGAAAAGAAGAAAGAAAGTTTCAAAAATTACCCACGTTAAATATTTTTGAGAATCAACACAGGGAAGTCAAGAAGGAAACAGAGGGATCAATAAGGAAACATAGGGATCAAGAAGGAAACAGAGGGATCAATAAGGAAACAGAGGGATCAATAAGGAAACAGGGATCAAGAGGAAGCGGAGGGATCAAGAAGGAAACAGAGGGATCAAGAAGGAAACAGAGGGATCAAGGAAACAGGCTCAAGACGAAGCGGGGGGATCAAGAAGGAAATAGAGGGATCAAGAAGGAAACAGGGATCAAAAAGGAAACAGAGGGATCAAAAAGGAAACAGGCATCAAGAGGAAGCGGAGGGATCAAGAAGGAAACAGGGATTAATAAGGAAACATGGATTAATAAGGAAACATAGAGATCAAGAAGGAAACAGGGATCAAGAGGAAGCGGAGGGATCAAGAAGGAAATAGAGGGATCAAGAAGGAAACAGAGGGATCAAGAAAGAAACAGAGGGATCAAGAAGGAAACAGGGATCAAGAGGAAGCGGAGGGATCAAGAAGGAAACAGAAACAGAGGGATCAAGAAGGAAACAGAGGGATCAAGAAGGAAACAGGCATCAAGAGGAAGTGGAGGGATCAAGAAGGAAACAGGGATTATAAGGAAACATAGGGATCAAGAGGGAAACAAAGGGATCGAGAATGAAACAAAAGGATCAATAAGGAAACATAGGGATCAATAAGGAAACAAAGGGATCAAGAAGGAAACAGGGATCAAGAACGAAACAGAGGGATCAAGAAGGGAACAGAGGGATCGAGAAGGAAACCGAGGGATGAAGAAGAAAACAGAGGGAGCAAGAAGGATATAAAAGCTGCTTCATGTTGACATTGTAGCAACTTGTTACAAACAGTGCCACAACAAGTTATTGGAACAACCTGTGACCTTCAGCGCGCTGAGGTTTATATTGACTCACCTTTCTCCTTATGGCATTGTTTTCCCGAAAAGTTTTCACCACAAAGACATTTGTAGTCGTCTTCACCGTTTTCTTGACATATGCCGCCATTCAAACACGGCTTTTTTGCACAGGCCCCTAGACAACATCGCGAATACAAAAAAGAATAGTGATAAAGTACATGATGATGATAATGATGATGGCGATGATGACGACGATGATGATGACTCCAAAACTGCTGACGCCACAACAATACGTCATATACGTCTTAATACGTCACGCGCGATAATTACGTAATCTTGCCATTCCTAGAGGTTACAAGGTTAGAAAATCTCTCACCTTTTTTCCTTGCACAATTGTATCCTTCGTAATCTTCAGTGCATTGACATCTGAAGCTAGTTCCGACGTTTATACACGTTGCTCCGTTCCTGCAAGGGAAGGTGGAACAATCCACTGGAAGAGAATTAAGAAATCGTTGAAGTTACTGTTATTGACACGTGTGTTAACTTAGTGAATTATAGTAAGTGGAGGGCTAGGTAGCGACAGACTTAAGTAGTTTTGGATGGTGGGAATGACGATGAAGGAAAGGGAAAGAAAGGAGAGGAAAGGAAAGAAGAGGAAAGGAAAAGAAAGGAAAGGAGAGGAAAAGAATGGGAAGGAGAGGAAAAGAATGGGAAGGGAAGGAGAGGAAAGGAAAGGAAAAGAATGGGAAGGAGAGGAGAGGAAAGGAGAGGAAAGGAATGGGAAGGAAAGGAGAGGAAAGGAAAGGAAAGGAATGGGAAGGAAAGGAGAGGAAAGGAAAGGAAAGGAAAAGAATGGGAAGGAGAGGAGAGGAATGGAAAGGAATGGAATGGGAAGGAGAGGAAAGGAAAGGAAAAGAATGGGAAGGAGAGGAGAGGAAAGGAGAGGAAAGGAAAGGAAAGGAAAAGAATGGGAAGGAGAGGAGAGGAAAGAAGAGGAAAGGAAAGGAAGGAAAAGAATGGGAAATAGAGGAAAGGAGAGGAATGGAAATGAATGGACTGGGAAGGAGAGGAAAGAAAGGAAAGGAATGGGAAGGAGAGGAAAGGAGAGGAAAGGAAAGGACTGGAAAGGAATGGGAAGGGAATGGGAGGAGAGGAAAGGAGAGGAATGGAAAGGAATGGGTAGGGGAGGAGAGGAAAGGAAAAGAATGGGAAGGAAAGGCAATGAATGGAAAGGAATGTAATGGGAAGAAAAGGAATGGGAAGGAAAGGAGAGGAAAGGAATGGGAAGGAAAGGCAATGAATGGAAAGGAAAGGAATGGGAAGGAAAGGAATGGGAAGGAAAGGAATGGGAAGGGGAGGAGAGGAAAGGCAATGAATGGAAAGGAAAGTAATGGGAAGGATGGGAAGGGGAGGAGAGGAAAGGTAATGAATGGAAAGGAAAGGAATGGGAAGGAAAGGAATGGGAAGGGGAGGAGAGGAAAGGCAATGAATGGGAAGGAAAGTAATGGGAAGGGGAGGAGAGGAAAGGCAATGAATGGGAAGGAAAGGAATGGGAAGGGGAGGAGAGGAAAGGCAATGAATGGGAAGGAAAGGAATGGGAAGGGGAGGAGAGGAAAGGCAATGAATGGAAAGGAAAGGAATGGGAAGGAAAGGAATGGGAAGGGGAGGAGAGGAAAGGAAATGAATGGGAAGGAAAGGCAATGAAAGGAGAGGAAAGGAAAAGAAAGGAATGATTAGGAAAGGAACTGAATGGGAAGGGGAGGAGAGGCAAGGAGAGGAAAGGAATGGGAAGGAAAGGCAAGGGAAGGAATGGGAAGGGAAGGAGAGGAGAGGAAAGGAAAGGAACAGAGAGGAAAGGAAAGGAAAGAGGATAAAATGTCATCTTTCTAAGTTTGAACCTACTTTTTGGCTGCACTGCTTCTACTAAACGAAGTTCAATGTCATTCAAATCATCCAGTCCATTCAAAAACACATCATCATCTTTGCTTGACGCCATGTCTTCTAATTCATCTTTGAATTTTTCGACTCTCTTTCTTGGTCCAAAGCCAACTGACATGACGTGAGCTCCCTCACCCTTCATTTCCTTGCTCTCTGCTCGTGCGATATGGGGGTCAGCGGCCTCGCCATCAGTAAAAATCAATAGAATATTTTTGGCGTGAGGTCGATCACCGCCACGACCGTTGAAAACCTAAATGTGGAATGTCTGAATATCAGATAGCCGGCATTTAAAACAGTCAGGCACAGACAGTCTGTGTTCGTTGGTTGGTTGGTTGGTTGGTTGGTTGGTTGGTCGGTTGGTTGGTGGGTGGGTGGTTGGTTCGTCCGTCCGTCCGTCCGTCCGTCCGTCCGTCCGTCCGTCCGTCCGTCCGTCCGTCCGTCCGTCCGTCCGTTCGTTCGTTCGTTCGTTCGTTCGTTCGTTCGTTCGTTCGTTCGTTCGTTCGTTCGTTCGTTCGTTCGTTCGTTCCTTCATTCGTTCGTTCATCCTCCGATCCATCCATCCAATTTAATCACCCACCCACCCACTCACTCACTCACCCACTCATTTACTCACCCACTCACTCCTTCCTTCCCTTCATTCCTTTATTCCTTCCCTCCTTCCTTCCTTCCTTCCTTCCTTCCTTCCTTCCTTCCTTCCTTCCTTCCTTCCTTCCTTCCTTCCTTCCTTCCTTCCTTCCTTCCTTCCTTGGCTCACTCACCCACTCGCTAATCGTACTGGCTAATACAGTAACATGTGTAATCTTACCTCTCTGCGCGCTAACTTCATAGCATAGCCAGTATATGTATATTTCTGTTGATATACCATATCATCAATAGCATTCTTAATATCTTGTTTGTTATCAAAACTATCCAGATTGAACTCAACTTTTGTAAGTTTTCTTGAACTGAATTGTATAAGAGCAACGTTAGTTCCGGAAGGACCTCCAACATTGAACGTATCTACAATTCTCTTTATAAACACGCGAAGTTTGTCAAAATTGTGAGGCTTGACGCTTCCAGAACCATCGATCATGAACAACACATCCTTTGGCATTGAAACTTCACCTGAAGAAGAAAAAATACCACCAAGATAAAATAATTAGCAACGTTTACAAAGCACCCTTGACATTTGACATGTCCTGGGATTTCAACAGGGAGATATATCCGGTGGCGCAAGGGATCAAGAAGGAGGTGGAGGGACCAAGAAGGAACAGAGGGACCAAGAAGGAAATCAAGGGATCAAGAAGGAAATCAAGGGATCAAGAAGGAAACAGAGGGATCCAGAAGGAAACTGAGGGATCAAGAAGGGAACAGAGGGACCAAGAAGGAAGCTGGGAGATCAAGAAGGAAACAGATGGATCGAGAAGGAAACAGAGGCATCAAGAAGGAAACTGAGGGATCAAGAAGGGAATAGAGGGACCAAGAAGGAAGCTGGGGGATCAAGAAGGCAACAGAGGGATCAAGAAGGAAACAGAGGGATCAAGAAGGGAAGAAAGGGATCAAGAAGGGATCAGGAAGGATTTAGAGATACACAGAGATAAAATAATTTGCAACGTTTACAAAGCACTCTTGACGTGGTGGCAATGTCCTGGAATTTCAATAGGGCGAGACATCCGGTAACACAAGATGTTAGCGCGCTTCTTCTGACCACTGTAGTTAAGCCTGGTTGCATTAGGTTAATACTTGGCTGTGACCAACTTATTCCCATGTTAGTAGAGTTATTGGTTTTCTCCTGTGCCTCGATTAAGTATCTCTCACTGGGTTCTCTGGTTCAGTTAAGCCTGGGTGCATTAGGTTAATACTTGGCTGTGACCAACTTATTCCCATGTTAGTAGAGTTATTGGTTTTCTCCTGTGCCTCGATTAAGTATCTTTCACTGGGTTCTCTGGTTCAGTTAAGCCTGGTTGCATTAGGTTAATACTTGGCTGTGACCAACTTATTCCCATGTTAGTAGAGTTATTGGTTTTCTCCTGTGCCTCGATTAAGTATCTCTCACTGGGTTATCTGGTTCAGTTAATCCTGGTTGCATTAGGTTAATACTTGGCTGTGACCAACTTATTCCCATGTTAGTAGAGTTATTGGTTTTCTCCTGTGCCTCGATTAAGTATCTCTCACTGGGTTCTCTGGTTCAGTTAAGCCTGGTTGCATTAGGTTAATACTTGGCTGTGACCAACTTATTCCCATGTTAGTAGAGTTATTGGTTTTCTCCTGTGCCTCGATTAAGTATCTCTCACTGGGTTCTCTGGTTCAGTTAAGCCTGGTTGCATTAGGTTAATACTTGGCTGTGACCAACTTATTCCCATGTTAGTAGAGTTATTGGTTTTCTCCTGTGCCTCGATTAAGTATCTCTCACTGGGTTCTCTGGTTCAGTTAAGCCTGGTTGCATTAGGTTAATACTTGGCTGTGACCAACTTATTCCCATGTTAGAAGAGTTATTGGTTTTCTCCTGTGCCTCGATTAAGTATCTCTCACTGGGTTCTCTGGTTCAGTTAAGCCTGGTTGCATTAGGTTAATACTTGGCTGTGACCAACTTATTCCCATGTTAGAAGAGTTATTGGTTTTCTCCTGTGCCTCGATTAAGTATCTCTCACTGGGTTCTCTGGTTCAGTTAAGCCTGGTTGCATTAGGTTAATACTTGGCTGTGACCAACTTATTCCCATGTTAGAAGAGTTATTGGTTTTCTCCTGTGCCTCGATTAAGTATCTCTCACTGGGTTCTCTGGTTCAGTTAAGCCTGGTTGCATTAGGTTAATACTTGGCTGTGACCAACTTATTCCCATGTTAGAAGAGTTATTGGTTTTCTCCTGTGCCTCGATTAAGTATCTCTCACTGGGTTCTCTGGTTCAGTTAAGCCTGGTTGCATTAGGTTAATACTTGGCTGTGACCAACTTATTCCCATGTTAGAAGAGTTATTGGTTTTCTCCTGTGCCTCGATTAAGTATCTCTCACTGGGTTCTCTGGTTCAGTTAAGCCTGGTTGCATTAGGTTAATACTTGGCTGTGACCAACTTATTCCCATGTTAGAAGAGTTATTGGTTTTCTCCTGTGCCTCGATTAAGTATCTTTCACTGGGTTCTCTGGTTCAGTTAAGCCTGGTTGCATTAGGTTAATACTTGGCTGTGACCAACTTATTCCCATGTTAGAAGAGTTATTGGTTTTCTCCTGTGCCTCGAATAAGTATCTCTCACTGGGTTCTCTGGTTCAGTTAAGCCTGGTTGCATTAGGTTAATACTTGGCTGTGACCAACTTATTCCCATGTTAGAAGAGTTATTGGTTTTCTCCTGTGCCTCGATTAAGTATCTCTCACTGGGTTCTCTGGTTCAGTTAAGCCTGGGTGCATTAGGTTAATACTTGGCTGTGACCAACTTATTCCCATGTTAGAAGAGTTATTGGTTTTCTCCTGTGCCTCGATTAAGTATCTCTCACTGGGTTCTCTGGTTCTCCTCTCTCCGCAAAATCAGTACCATAATTTCCTCCTCAGTTAATCCTACGAATTATCAGTGTCTATAAATACTGTCATATGTTATTTAACAAATAGACTCCATTTTGCCGTTGTCTGTTCAGTTATAGATAGATGCACAGATGACGTCACAACGTGGTAAGAACAAAAAAGTGGCCGACGAGACGCAGTCGAGTCACTGGTGTTCTTACCACGTTGTGACGTCTTCTGTGCATCTATAGGAATTTATTTATTTATTTATTTATTTATTGAACTATATTTAAACACGGTAGCCTATCAACTTAAGTGAGTTACAAATACAATAAAATCCAAGAGTAAAAAGAAACTATAAAATGTTGATTTTCATAGGGCCGTGTAGAACTAACTATTAAAAGACTTAAAAACAGTTTGCTTAATTACGACTAAAACTATCTAACTAAAACACTATTTACATTCTAACATTGTTAAAATTATTAAAAATTATTAAAATTATTAAAATGGAAGGGAAAAATCATTGCTAGTACTTCAAGTTATTTAAAATAGTACAGTTTTCATCCTTAAAAACCTCCCTGAGTTTAGTTTTAAACTTAGTTATAGTAAGGGAAGTGTTCTTAAGATGTAATGGCAGAGTATTCCAGATCTTGGCAGCTTCATAACTAAAGCTGCGTTTCATTGCATTTGACCTGGGTTTTGACAACATTAGCATATTATTGTTGCTTCGAAGATTGTAAACCTGGTTTTCTGAAATTTGATACAGCTCCATAATAGCTTTAGGCGCATCATTGTTGAGTATTTTGTGCATTAACACCAGCAACTGCTCAAGTCGGTAATAATTTAGTGGATACCAATTCAATTTTTTTAAAATATCTGTTGAACGAATTTCATAATTATCTCCACTTATTACTCTGGCTGCTCGATTTTGTAATTTCTGTAATTTTAATTGTAGCGACACATTGCAATTACCCCAGACCAAAGAGCAGTAATCAAAGTAAGGTTTAACTAGAGCATTGTAGGTATCAATCAAATTTTCTTTAGGAATATATGGTTTAATAAGTTTTATGGCTCCAATGCTTTTTGATACTTTCTTGCTAATGCTGTCAATATGTTTTTCCCAGTTTAGTTTCTCATCTATTATCACACCTAGACTCTTAGCAGTTTTTACTCTTTTAATTGATTTACCATCAATAGTAATATTTGGGTCTTCTGTAAATTTTGTTATTTGATTACGAGACCCAATTATCATGTATTCTGTCTTAGAAACATTTAATGTCAACTTATTCGCTACTAGCCAAGTGTGAATTTTTGTTAAATCAGAGTTTAATTTCATTTGAATTTGGTCTGGGCAATTTCCTGTAGCCGTGACATTTGTATCATCTGCAAACATCGAAGGCTTTGAATATTCTAAACAGTTTGGAAGATCATTGATGTATAATAAAAATAAGAGTGGGCCTAGGTTTGATCCTTGAGGTACACCACACTTAATTTCTTTGTTAGAGGAAATTACATTATTAACTTTGCAAGACTGTTTACGGCAGTTAAGGTATGATTTAAACCATTTCAATGGTATTTCAGTTATACCATATAAACTGAGTTTACTGATGAGAATTTGATGATCAACCGTGTCAAAAGCCTTCTTGAGATCAAGAAACAAAACCCCATTTATTAAACCTTCATCAATATTCACAAGCCAGTTATTAGTGGCATTAAGAAGCGAAGTTAGGGTTGAGTGAGACTTTCTAAAGCCGAATTGATGTTGAGTTAGTATATTATTTTCGTCTAGATAGCTAATAAGTTGATTAAAGATTATTTTTTCAAATAGTTTAGCTATCACTGATAGAACTGATATTGGTCTAAAATTTCCACAGTCTTGTTTATCTCCTGTCTTATAAATCGGTGAAACCGTTGCATTTTTCCAATCATCTGGAAATATTCCAGTAGACAATGAAGAGTTAAACATAATACATAAAGATGGAACTATAATGTTGGCCGAATCTTTTAAAAGTCTTGTGGAGATTTTATCAGGACCGGAAGCTTTGGAACATTTAGCAGATGATAAAAGTTTAAAAACATCACTCAAAGTAATAATTCTAAATTTAAAAATGGATTCAGCTGGTGAGACATTACTTGCAAAATTTACATTACTATCTGGTAAATTTTGTGAGAGATCAGGGCCAACATTTATAAAATGATTATTGAAGGTCTCTGCTATGTCCGATTCGTTTGAAATCGTTTTTTCTTCAGCATGAAGACTAGTAATTGTTGTTGTTTTTGAACCCTTCCCACGCAGTTGATTAATATTTTTCCACAGTTCCTTTGGGTTATGCCTATTTTGAGTGATATTTTTAAGATAGTATTCCGCTTTGGTTTTAGCAACAATCTTATTTACCTTATTTCTGGCTTTTTTATAAGCTATATGACAATACTTAGAACCAGTCTGTATAGATTTCTTTCTTAGGTAGTCTCGATGATACATTTCCCTTTTAACTTCGCTTGTTAGCCATGGCGTAAATGTGCTTTTTACTCTACGAGTTGTATATGGTGCATGTTTGTCTGCAATGTTTGTAAAAACTGTTTTCCAGTCATTCCACATATGATTTGGATCAGATTTGCTGCTGAAATCAAGAGTGCAGAAATTATCCGCAAGTTCAGAACAGAAGTTTGTCTTGTTGTATTTCTTAAAATTTCTTGACTGAATCACTTTAGGTTTTGGTCTCTTTAATGCTGTTTTTATACTAGCAAAAATCAAACTGTGATCACTTATTCCTATCGGAATTACTCCAGAATTTAAAATTTTATCAGCCTTATTAGTAATAAAAAGATCAATAAGTGATTGAGAATCTTTGGTGACCCTAGTCGGATCCTGAATTACTTGTTTTAGCTGATAAATATCAATTATTTCAATCAATCGCTTTGTATGCTGTTTATTTGCAGTATCCAATAGATTGCAGTTTAGATCTCCCACAATATGAAAGTCTACATCATCAGCATCAAGGCGACGTACAAATATTTCAAATTTGTCCATTGGTTCCGAGGAGCTGTTTGGAGGTCTATACCAAGTGGCAATTAATAAAGGTTTACTATTCTGTCTCTTGATTTCGACACAAATAGCTTCTAATCCTTCTGGGACTAGATCATGTCTTATTTTTGTATTAAGGGCAGTTTTAATAAACAAAGCTACTCCTCCGCCTTCGCGATTTCTATCTTTTCGAAATACATCATAACCATTGATACTTACATTGTCATCATGAATATTTTGATTGAGTCTTGTTTCATTTATGCTCAAGACATGAAACGGTTGATCATTCATATAAATTCTCAATTGATCGATATATTTTGGAAGACTTGTAATATTTAAGTGCCTACACTGAAACCCTTTAATTTATCTTTTATATCATCAAAAGGGCTATCAAAATCACTTAAACTCTGATTTATTAATGTAGTACTGCTCTGTTTCGCATTTTCCATATTACTCAGATTCTCTACGGATAGTATATGGTCATGGAATACTCTGACATTATTGAAATTTCTACTTACGTTTACGTTTTCCCTACCAATAAGTATAGACGAATCTTCTCTTTGGTAGAACTGATTACTTTCAAGTTCTTTATTTTTAATCAACTTCTCATTGTTCGGCGTACAAGTTCTAGGTGATTTAGCCAAGAGGTGGTCAGGTCTTGATTGTGTGTCATCTGGATTATTTTGTTGGATTGTCTTCTCAGTTGCTGCTGCTGTTGTTTCGGCACTTTGTTGAGCGTCAACTGATTCGAATAAGACTTCTGACTGTACGATCTGTGCTTTGCTATACGGGGCAGACTTCGAGAATGCTGTTTCTCCTGAACTGGCGGATTGTGATTGTTGAATTGCTCCCGAAAATACTCTTGACTAGGTAATCTAATTCTCTGGTCTCGTAAAAACTTACAAAAGTTTTGACCTAAGGCCCTATCTCCTGATTTGTTCAAATGCAGATTAGAGCCATTTAAGTGGGATACATTTATGCTACTATTATCGATAAAAGTAGCATTGTATTTGGCACACATGGCTTGAGTTAATATGTTAAATCTGGAAATTTTACTGTCCGGTACCTTTCCATCTTCCCTTCCGATAACGCCAGAAATACCAATTTTCTCAGCGTATGGCTTCATTTCTTGAACAAGGCATTCAAGTTTATGAGACACAGCTTCAGCTTTACTATACACTAGGTCGTTTGTGCCAACGTGTATTATTACGGCGTCTAATGATCCGTAGGCTGGGACAATTTCGCTCCATTCTGTTTGTAAATCTTGTACCTTTGCTCCACTATGTGACTTACAGTAGGATTTTCCTTGGAATGCTCTTGAGATTTTTCTTGCGTCAATATTCTTGATCATCGAGTCGCCAATTACCACAGCCGTTCCCTTCTTTTTATTCTGCGACTTGTTGTCTTGCAAACTGGCGTTGGCATAGCTGTTGAATTTCTGGTTTTGGGTGTCGCGATAACAGTTGATTTGATCTTCGTATTTGTATTTTTTTGGGCTCTTGTCTAAAACTGCCTCTTCATTTCGTAGGGTTTCGAAAGGATTTTGATGGATAGGTATTTCATTAATTGTTGAGTCTTCAATAGACGATTTCTTGACAGGATGTTTTGGAGATAGCCATGCACTAGAAGCCTCGTTAGTTGATCGTTCATGCGGATCGATCGCACGTGTTATTTGTGAAATATCTTTCCTCAGGAGATCGATAGCGGTCCGAAGTGAATTTCTTTCTTGTTCAGTTTCGTTCAGTTTTTGTTTTAGGTTTTCAGCGTTAGATTGATTGTCGGTTTCACCATCATCTTTTGGCTGACTCGGTTGGTGTTGTTGACGCTTCTTGATTTCAGTCACATCTTCACATAGAGTGTTTATAAGTTTCGTATTACAAGCTATTGACTTTTCAAGTCTTGATTCAATTATGACCAGCTCTAGTTTGATACCCTCGATGTCTGTTAAGAGCTCTTGACATCTACACGAGCAAAAATTACCTTGCTTCACCACTGCGGAGGTATCGGTCGCTTGTTTGTCAACTGGATGGTCTACCATTTCCATGTACTTATAAATTCTGTCCTGTAGATCTTTCTTAAGGCCTGACTTTTTCAATCCTCGTGCCTCCAGCTCGTCCTTCAATTCATGTACTTTTAGTTGATTTACTGGCTTTCCATTAATCGATATACATCTACTTAGTATTAGGATGGATTCTTTCTCAACGTTATATTCTTCCAAGGTTCGTTCGTCTTCGAGTTGATTCTCGGCGAAGGTAAGTCGCTGTTCACAGGGCAGAATTCCTTCTTTATTATAGATCTTGGTCTTCACATTATCGATCGTATCGCTTGGTTCTACTTCGAGAATAATAGTCTTTCCTACAAAGTTGTTCACAGAGATTTGCATTTCGAAAATTTATCGAGATTCAGAGCTCATTCAAACACGTCCGCACGCCGTGACGACAAGCTGTATAAGGAACTTTAGATCACAACCTCAACGACGAACGTCCTTTAAACAAAACTGAATTATTTTTTTGGAAAACAAAGAAAATGAATAAGTTTTAGTCCGTAGAGTAATCTCAACACCGTCTTCGTTCTTTATACAACGCCACTTAGAGCATTTTCACGTCTTCAAGCACGACGTCAACGGCCAAAAGATGAGAACAGTTGCTTGAGATTGACTTCAATACAGACACTACAATCATTTAGCAATACTGGGACGTTTTGGAAGTCATTAAACTAGCTTCAAATATCAAATATAATAGTCAGTTAACCATGACTTCTTTAAATTGTAAAACTTAACTTGCCGTTTTAACCGACGTCGCGTCCTAGCATCTTTAAGCCGGTTTTCCACTAGGCGACTTTTTTCGCGCGAAGCGACTTTCTTTTGTTCGAATTCAATAGATTTCTGATTAGTTCCAGCTCAGAGCTCATGAGACAAAAGAAAAAGTCGCTTCGCGCGAAAAAAGTCGCCTTGTGGAAAACCGGCTTAAGAGGGAGCTTAAGCAACTACAAGGCGAACGTCAAGGACAACGTCCTTAATACAATAGATTTTTCCTCACACAACAAAGAAAATGAATAATTTTTAGCCCCAAGAGTAATCCTAACGCCGTCCCCGTTCTACATACAACGTTATTCAGATCATTTCACGTCTTCACGACGACGGTAACTCTTGAAACGGCGAAACCTGTTAGTTGAGTTTGACTTCAAACTGTGCGACAAAAATCTTTTTGGAACTCTGAAGCTTTTGAATGTCGGAAAACATAGTTTATGTATTCAATACTACGTAAATGATTCGTGGTTTCTGCTAGATACTGAACTTTAGATTGCCGTTGCCGTCCTAGCTTGCTTAAGCTCCCTCTTAACTCTTGCCGGATTTGGGGGCATGAAGAAGGAAAATAGTAAGTTAGCAGACGTGATCTGATCTTGCTTGTGTGTCTTTGATTCCAAAGAATTGTTGCTTTATAACGACTCTTCTCACATGTGGCCAAAGTGAAAGTTTTTTTAAATCTGATAACTGCGTCGAGAAAATAATCGAAGCCGGGTCACAGAGATGAAAGGCGCGTGCGCTAACCACTGTACCACCACGTCCCTATTTAGCCTTGCAATCCATATATTTGGCGTCAAACGCAACGGGAGATATCATCGTGGAAATTAATGAAGAAAGTAGGACAGATTGGGTACAAAGAGCAACGTTTCGGGTTGTTTTTTTTGCGTTGGAAGTTCCCGTTTCCATCATTGAAGGCAGTACATTTAGAAGAACAATTATATGTTTTGCTTGTTGATGAGAATTGTTTTCTTGTGACCGGGAATTGGGTATTTGAGCAGATTTAGGTTGCGCGCCGCGGCAAATGGAAGGCACAACATTTGCGTTCGACATCGTTGTTATCGTAGTTGTGCGCGCTATTGGGCGTGGTTTCTATTAGATAGTAAATTACAACTTTAGCTCTTCCGATTTATCGTCTTTTACTATCACAAATGCGAACAACTTAGCCACAAAACTAAAATCAAATGGCAGACGTAATCTAACTCTGGGCCACAGTGTCCTACTTTTCAATTAAGTTGATATCACTATGGCAATATGGAGTTAAATTACCATATTGTCATAGTGATATCTCCCGTTGCGTTTGACGCCAAAGATATGGATTAATTCCTAGTTTATCATAAAATAATTTCCTGACAGACTTTAGATCACGTTATCTTAACATGTATAAGAAAACTTGGAACCGTATTTGGCTAACCTGCGCAACTACGTCTGATGAAATTGATGGTTAACAATAACGATAGCAGGATGATGGAACGTCGAATTGCCATGATCTTTAAAATTAGAATGATTTATCCTAGAACGAAAGAAAACAATAGAATGATTTTATATTTTAAATTGATTTCAAAAACAAAGGAAATCAGTACCATGTCCCTGGTTTTAGATCTGATAAAGAAACCTGATTTACATAAACTTTAGCTTTGATTTTCTTGGCTTAGACAACGTTGTTTTTCAAACTTACTACGCCCAATGAACTTACCAAATGGGTCGTTTTTGAAGCTATTTAAGGTGGCTCCACACAGTTTCTTGAAAAATGGGAAATACAAGTTTGAGAGTCCAAAACACGTGCATAAACAATTCCAAAAAAGAAGAAAACTAAATGTTATGCATCATTAAACAGCCTGACAATCAAAAACTGTTACCAAATAAATAGCAACAGTTGTTGCTATGGCAACAATGACGTTTCAAAATGGCTGCCAATTACCCTTCAAACTAATTTAATTCGAAAAAAACTTTGGTGACCCCCAATTTTTTTTTCATTAAAACTTTTCTTGAAGTATGAATAATCAATAGGCCAATTTTAAAAAAATTCTGTAGAAGGAATAATTTTTTTATCGGAAAAATCATGTTTGTTAATTTTTAAAAAATTTCGTTCTACAGAGTTTTTTTAAAATCAGCCTATTGATTACTCATACTTCCATGAAAGTTTCAATGAAAAAAAAATTGGGGGTCACCAAAGTCTTTTTCGAATTAAATTAGTTTGAAGGGTAATTGGCAGCCATTTTGAAACGTCATTGTTGCCATAGCGACAACTGTTGCTATTTATTTGGTAACAGTTTTTGATTGTCCGACTGTTTAACTATTCATAACATTTAGTTTTATTCTTTTTCCGAATTGTTTAATCACGTGTTTTGGACTCTCAAACTTGTATTTTCCATTTTTCAAGAAACTGTATGGAGCCACCTTAAAACATTCGCAGTACGTGTTTTATCACATCTAAAACCTCGGCTATCGCCTCGTATTTTAAATCTGATAAAACACCGCTGCTCATGTTTTAAATATTACGTAATATTAAACTCTTTGCCTTTTTTTAGTATTTAATTAATTTAACTTAACTCTGTCTAACGCCAGACGATTTTACTTGTCAAGTGCGCAGTCCTCGGTAAAGAGTTAAAACATGAACAGCAGTGTTTTACAGATTTAAAACACGAGACGATATAGCTAATGGACGAAATAGAAGATGGAAAACGCCCAGGTGGCAGACCCAGGAAACTGGGGATAGATTGTATAATGTGACATGATGAAGATTCAACTTTAGATCAAGGAAAATGGAATGCTGTGACAAGGAGACCTGACTTCCAGTGAGGGTTTCTTAAGACGTTACTTACCCTATTTTAGGTTTCATTGAACCGTTGCTGCCTAGGATGTCTAAGGGTTCTCGCTTTGACCAGTAAGGCATTAGACAGAGTAACACGATAAAGGGGGCCCAGCTCAAGCAAGAATGGATTAATCACTTGTTAACCCATTGCTGCCTAGGATGTCTAAGGGTTCTCCATTTGAGGAGGGGTGAATGACTAGCCTGCGAGCCGGCTCTTGGGTAGGAGCGGCAGGCTAGTGAATGACTGGCGTCATCACTTAGGCCCTGTTTACATGAAGGGAGGGCAACCCTCCCAAGAGGGCTCACGCGATTAAGATCGTCCTGTGGTTTTAAAACTCGCATAAGCTACATTTACAAAGAAGAATTGGTTTAGTTTAGATGTAAACGAATCATAACGCTAATTCAAATCTCCTTTTGTGGCCGAGGAAAGAATTTCGTGACACGAGTTAACCCTCTTAGGAGGGTCACCCTCTCCCTTCATGTAAACAGGGCCTTAGTCAATATCACATGGACGTGTAAATATTTAATGATTTACCCTGCAGTGTATACATACTCTGGTTTCACAGAGTTTATCACTAGTGTAGAGATCAGTGGGGTTTACCTGCAGTTCACGCAGCTATCCACCTTGATCACATCAACACATCATTGAACTGACAGAGCGTGCTGTGTGTGTGGTTGGAGGTGGGCCCGTAGGAGAGGGCTGAGTTTGGGTGTTACCCTCGTCTTTCCCCGCCACGTTTAGATAGATGGATAGATAGATAGAACTTTTATTTAACCACGCTAATCCCGTCAACCGAAGCTGATTTCCACAAGGAGCGTGTAAAAAGGAAGTACAGAAGATCTGTTTAATGAATCATTCATGCATATGAACCCTTACTTAATCCCTGTCACTTGATTGATTGGTAGACTATTGGTTCACGTGATGTTAATACTGAATGTAGAATTTCCATTGCATCGAAAATGCTTCATTACCCTTCCTATACAATTCACCATTCAATTAGTTCCATTCACAATGGTATATATTTAATTAATATTGTAATTTATATACTTATAATGTTTACAAAAACATTTGTGGTTGCTTTTTGAGTGCTTCGAGTTAGGTGTCAAGTTTCCACAAGGAGCGTGTAAAAAGAAGTACAGAAGTATAATATTTAAAGCTATTTACAAAATATGAGATATAGGGTCAGATAAGTAACATAATTTATGAGTAAGTAATCTATTTACAGGGTTTTTTTGTTTTATATGTTGTTACTAAAAATATGAGTAGCAATTTTCTTTTGAGAACATGAAAGGGATTTGCTCTCCCTAATTTCGTTTGGAATAGAGTTCCATAGGTGAGCACCGTCGTACAAGAAACTATTTTTCATATTATTAGTACGCGGTTGTGGTAAACAAAGACTACTTGAAATGTCCCGAAGTTTATAGTTTGTCATCTCACTTTTGTAAGTAAAAAGATTAGTGAGTGACTCAGGACCCATTTTATTTAAAATTTTATACATCATTTTTGCTTTTGGCGACATTGTTTTTGCTTTTTGCGTTTGGCGACATTATGAGTAAGGTAATCAGTATGTGAAAGCAAGTTAAAAGTTGATATAGCTTAAACCAAGAGGTTTAGCTTACACTCCCCTCTCTCACTGTCGACCCACCCACCCCCATTTACAAGGAGACATGGCACACGATGCATTTCACTCTAGCACCATTATTCGGACCGAAGGTAGCATAAATTACTAGAATTAACATTTTTGTCATAAGAACTAATTATAATACTGAAGGTAAGGTTTATATTTGCCTAAACAAATAGGATAATGTCAGTGACCGGATGAATGTGTAGTGGAATACTTCCCTTCCCCCAAAGATATATTACCTTCAAGCTTCTTAACACTTTGAGGCCTGGACGTCTCCTTGAATTGTGCTGAATAAAATCGTCTGGCGTTAGCCAGAATAAAATACTAAAGACTCGTCTTCAGGCTTCAAAGTGTTAAAGAGATAGGTTTACTTTTAAAGAGATAGGTTTTAACCCTTTGAGGCCTGGACCTCTTCCTGTGCTGAATAAAATCGTCTGTCGTTAGCCAGAATAAAATACTAAAGACTCGTTTTCAGACTTCAAAGTGTTAAAGAGATAGGTTTTAACACTTTGAGGCCTGGACCTCACCCTGTGCTGAATAAAATCGTCTGGCGTTAGCCAGCATAGAATACTAAAGATTAATACCATATTTCTATTATCACAAGCTTAGGTCATGTATAGTATGTTATGAATATTGCGCTAGATATAATTGCCATGTCTTGCAATGCAACTATAATCCTCATATCTGTCCATTCGTTAGCGCAATCTTGATTCATATCAGCTTGACCCTCACAATATGCCGCATGCTTTACTTTACAAATACCTTATCATTAAATTAGGAAATATTTTAGGATCGTCTTTCACTTTGAGCTTTAGATACAGATCTATTTCATTACCTAAATAAAATATTTAATAATCTGAACAAGAAACCTTACTGAAACATGGATGCAATTCAGGTGAATACCCTTGTTACCGCTACGATATATATCAAATAATATAGAGACACTGCAGAATTTAGCTGATTTTGAACACAAGATTCCTATTCTTATTAAATGAACATTCCAACTGAACAGTCTAATGTAAACAAGCCAAACAAATCCAGCTGCTTCTTGAAATGTTTCTTGAAATGCAGGCTTCTCATCCCTGTTCAGAGTATATCGTGATCTCGTGATTTACCAGAAACTATTAAATGAATATTTAAATAGGTCTCCCGGTGTCCTTGGTAGTTTTTTCATTGAATCAAAACACACTGAGCATTAATGGTCGTTAATCACAAAAGTCTCACCTTGTTCCTTTGTACTGACACTCAGCCGTGAAGAGATAAAGATTTGGAGACCAATCTGTACACTCCTTGTATACACCAAGCTCCGAATCCAACTAAGGCAGTCTGCGCACGCGACTGTTACTTCTAAATAGAGTACACAGGAAACCACGAAGGAAATCTTGCGCTCCTTTGAAAGATCCTCTTTTGGTCAGAGGAAGAAAAATATGCGCTTGCTATGAAGGTCGCGGTCTGCGTCAATCACAGTTAAATCATTGCGGTCATGCCCTCGTCTTCACAGCCAGGAGCATTTGTTGATTGACGAGATGTAGCTACTTGTAAACACATCTGTGCTCAAAACGTTTTGGCAAATGGCTTGCGCAAGTGAAACGTTAACAAGTCTTAAAATAATGATAAAAACCAGACAAGTGATTTGTTTATTTATTAAGAGATTGTTAAGTAGAATAGGCTTTCAACAGTGCAGGGATTTACATAAAAGGAAGCAATCTGGAGATGAAAATAGAGATTAGAATTCATGGATTAACATAGATGGTTGAGAACAACCCAACATAATTTTACTGTGACCCGATCAATTTTTTTAAAATATAAATTAAATTATTTTTCACAAGCCTCGGTTTCCTTTGTTCTTTAGGGGAATATATTCAGTAGCCCCTGGCAAAACACTAGATTATTATTCCCCTCTAATAGTCCCCTCTAAGGCTCTAATATTCCCCTCTACCATTCCTCGCTATAATATTCTCCTCTAAACTTCCCGTCTAATATCCCCCGCACCACTCCTTATCTTATGAAATCCTGCCAACCTCGCCATGTGAAAAATAAGTACGTTATTTTGAGGCCCCTCGGGGATATGTGTTTATTCACGGAGGGCTTCGTGGTGAATAAATCACATATCCCCTCGTGCTCAAAATAACCTATACTTATCCACCTCCCTCTTTCTTCCTATTATGTACTTAGACCCTACCCACACGTATACGTTTTCCTAGCGTTTTCATATTGTTTCGGGTCATGAGACCATTGTTTTCTGCTCCCCTGAGGACCGAGAACAATATAAAAACGCTATGAAAACGCATACGTGTGGACGTGGCCTTAGTCTTGGGTAAAAAATATTAACAATTGTTTAAAGTGCTTATACAGTGGATACAGTGGAACCTCGTTAACACGACCACCGTTGGGCCAAAAAAATAGGGACCTTAAGATCTACGACGGCAACTTCGAGGACGACGTCCTTCAAACAAAAGCATTCTTCTTGCAAAACAAAGATAATGAATAATTTCTAGTCCCAAGAGTGGTCTGAACACCGTCCTCGCTCTGTATAATGCCACTCAGAGCATTTTCACGTCTTCAGGACGTTGACTTGGTGAGAACTGTTGTCTGAGATTGCGTTAACACAGACACTGCGACCGTTTTAACACTTTGAAAATTATAAAACAAGCTTCAAGTATTGAATACAGTAGTCAGTTAACTGTGACTTCTTTTTAATGCTAAAATTTGAATTGCTTTTTAACCACCGTCGTCGTCCTAGCATCTTAAGATCCCTAATGTGGTGAGAACTGTTGTCTGAGATTGCTTTAACACAGACACTGCGACCGTTGTAACACTTTGAAAATTTTAAAACAAGCTTCAAGTATTGAATACGGTAGTCAGTTAACTGTGACTTCTTTTTAATGCTAAAATTTGAATTGCTTTTTAACCGCCGTCGTCGTCCTTGCATCTTAAGCTCCCTAACGTGGTCATAATAACGGGGTTCCACTGTAAACCCAGCCATATAATAATACTGCATATGGATTCTATTTAATGAGTATAGTTGAATGCTAAAATATTTTTTGATTTGAACTTTTATTTGTTGTTATATCGAGGTTTGTATTTCCAAAATGGTAATGAGGATGACGCGTATGTAGGCATAATTTTGTTCCGTTACAACAGTAATATTACCCAATTCACATATTAATGGATACTTGAATATTATATTCTGTATTTTATCATTTTTTTCATTAAAATGTTCAAGCGGTTTATCATAAGAAAAAAACACACACAAATGCCTACATTGACGTCATCCTCATTAACATTTTGGAAATACAAACCTCAATATAACAACAAATAGAAGTTCAAGTCAGAAAATATTTTGGCATTCAACTATTCACGTTACATAGAATCCATATCAGTAATATCTTACTTGAGTTTATAGACACTTTAAGACAAGAGATGGATATGCTAGCTCGAATATGAGAATGGGTTGAAAATGGTCTTTAAATTCTATCACTCAGAAAAATATTCTGAGTTCCCAAACGGAACGCGGAACCCACAACGTTAAAGTGCTTCTCACCTCTACAGGGATTTAATATATTTAAGATATTTGGAACATGCTGAGAAGAAATGTAATATATCTTCTCAGACAAAAACTTCATCTTCATGGACTTTTTCACTGTTAAAGTTACCGGATATGATGTCAACCAGAACTTGCAAACCAGAATGGCGAGATAAGCGTTTTTCAACATTCGGTTTTCTTTTGTTTCAATTTCACAAGTAGTCCTGGTAGACGTCACATCGGTAACTTTGGCAGTGAAAAAGTCCATGAAGATGAAGTTTTGGTCTGAGGGGATATATTACATTTCTTCTCAGAATGTTCCAAATATATATTAAATCCCAGTAGAGGTGATAGGCACTTTAATCTGATCACTGGTGGTGATGCTCTAACTATGCCTGGTATCTATGGTTATTGGCACGTACTCAGATGATTTTGTAACTATGTTTGCCGATGTATGACAGTATATACTTAATGTGCACGTATATAATTAACAAATAGAAAATCTCTTGCGTGTGAAACTGACATCAACCCACAGCTTGATTGCAGTTTTAATGGTCTATTCGCACAGTTTGGTACAGAAGAATTTCACTTATTTTAAACTCTTGGCGTCACATTTAGACACCCTGTTGCCTACACGGTGCAATTTTTCATGCAATGGTGTTCACGTAATCGATTTGCGAGACAAGTATATGAACCATTGCAGCGTGTAACATGTTGTACAATGGCCAAGATCATTGTGAGACAAGTTGTATGAACCATTGCAATGTGTAACATGCTGTGCAATGATCAAGATCATTGTGAGACAAGTTGCACGAACCATTGCAGTGTGTAACATGCTGTGCAATGGTCAAGATCATTGTGAGACAAGTTGCATGAACCATTGCAGTGTGTAACATGCTGTGCAATGGTCAAGATCATTGTGAGACATACTGCAATCGTTGCATGGGTAGAACTCGATTTAAAAACTGTCGCAACTTGTCTCGCACGATTTTCTCCATTGCACAGCATGTCACCCGCTGTGCAATGCTGACCCCGCACACGCGCTGTGCACTCCGTCTCGTAACAATCGTAAATATCTTGACCATTGCACAGCATGTTGCACACTCCAATGGTTCATATAACTTGTCTTACAACAATCTTCGTGCAACTTGTCCCACAACGCTATGTCAATGCCGTTGCATGCAAAACTGCGCAGGACCTTAATGATCATAAACAGCTCGTGACATTGTTATTTATGACTACACCCTGAACACTTCTATAGAACTACTAACTTGTCCTGAAATTCCTCTATCCTTTTTTATCCCATTTTGTACATGCATACTGATACACTGCCCTTAAATATCCTTGTGTCGGCTTATCAAGGCTTTTCTTCAAGGCATTCTCTGTTCTCTGTCTGTCCTTTGTTCAAACAATACACAAGTCTTCTCATATTTTATACAGTTCCTAAAAATATTATTTCTTCCATCACGAACTCTCTGTTCCAGACTGCTGGTTATTTTCAACACTCGCTAGTTTCTTTGCTCTCGTCATTTTCTCGAGTTCTGCCGCCGCGTCTTGTCGGGCGCTCGTCTTATCTCCGGTGGCCTGTCGGCTTCTATCGCCGCCAGCTTGACCGCTTGATTTCTTGTTCAGTAAACTGTTAAAGAAATTAGCGAGAACTCCTTCTCCTGGACCCCCTGCACCAACCTTGACACCATCCTGAAAAAAAATATTAAAGACTTATTAACCGAGGGCGAGGTCTGTACGGGAAAGTATTTGCGTGAGGTTTTCGTACAGACCGAGCGACGAAGGAGCGAGGTTTGTGCGATAAAACCGAGGGCAAATACTTTCCAGTACAGACAGAGCAAACGAGGTTAATAAGGAATTTATTATATGGCTATTGGTTCATTTTATTTTTAAGCTTCGAGCGTTGTTTTCGTCTTCGGAGTATGCTGTTTACCTTACCTGTTGACTTTTTCGTGTCGCTTCTTGGCCTTCTTATTTACACCAGTTCGGCTTTTATTTGTCGTGTTTTTAGATAAACAGCTTTAAAGAAAACCAGCAGTGATGTTCCAACACATTTTATTGTTCAGAATATTTGAATAAAGATACCTATTTCTCTTTTATTTGTATTCAAATCAACTCAGAAATGTTCCCGCCAAAACTTACAGGGCCGAGAAAAAAGCGTATTGACCGGTCGGTCAATATCGTAAAATCCCGACCTCACAGGAACCAATCAGCGTGCGTCGTTTTGCGTAAGGACCGGAAATCAAACCCAGCCATATAATAAATATGAATACCAGTCAAGTGGAGAAAACTGACCCCGCGAACCCGCGACCTTCGGTTAACACGCCCCACTTTCTTTCATCACCTTTTACTCTGATGAAGGGCTCCGCTCAAAACGTCAAAACTATTTTCATCAGGCAAAAAAAAAATATACTTGACCTGGGTTTCCTATTTCTCTTCAAAAAAACTTAGGTAGGGTAGGTCGGATTTCTTTTTTACTTTTTTTTAATTTAGTGCCTCGGAATAACAATATTCTTTCCAACACCAAATGTCAATTACGCTAGCACATCTATTAAAGCTAATTTTGAGCACATTACTAGGTTCTGACGCCACGCTTGCTATCCCAAGATGCAAATCATGCTGCAACTCGGGCCCATGCTCCTTAAAAAATCAATAAAAAGATTAGGGTCGGGAAACCAGAAACCCAGGTATTTTTTTTTTTTTTGGCTTCAGTACTATTCTCGGGGCAAACGAAAATCTCACCTTTGCTTTAATGGCGCTACCAGTACTACCGGAGCTTCTAATACCCGGAACAATGCGACTAGTAGTAGGAGACCCGGTTATCCTTGACTTTGAAATATCCTAAAAATAAACAAAAAGAAATTACTTTTGATTGTATTCACACTTTTTTAATCCCATTCCTGCCCGAGCCGGCCAAAAATAGCCCTTTTATAAGTTTATTGTTTTACTCTGTCTATTGCCAGACGATTTTACTCATCAAAGGGAGAACTGTCAGACATCAGTGATTAACAAGTTAACAAGTGATTAACCCATTCCTGCCAGCTGGCTAAAAACAATACTTTATTGTTTAACTCTGTCTAAGGCCAGATGATTTTACTCATCAAAGAAAGAACGCTCAGACATCCTAGACAGCAATGGGTTAAAGTGCTTATATCACTTGTGGGGGTTTAACGTATTTGAATAGAGCAAATGAAGTTAGTTAATAAGTTATTTTGCCGTTTTTGATTTACTTTAATAGTTTCTGAGATATAAGCCTTTAAACATTGCCAATTTCGGCTTTTCGCCAAAAATTTCCGTCGTTCATCTTTAAGCACGGGGGCCTGGGACTCAGGAACCTAAGCCGACCATCTTCTTAGTTGGAACTCTCATGCGTACTGGAAAATGGGTGTGAGATTTTTCAGTCAAATATATGTGTTTTTGTGAATCAATAAGCCGAAACGTAGTTGTTTTGGAATGACTCGTTCCTGAGTCCCAGGCCCCCAAGGTGTTAAAATGAACAACGGAATTTTTTGAGAATTGGCATGTTCAGAGAAGCATGTCAGGAAGTGTTTGACTAAATCAAAAACGGCAAAATAACTTATTAACTGATTTTTTCTGCTCCATTTAAATACGTTAAAACCCAGTTTAACGTTTTTTTTCTGGAGAAGTTTTCTGATGTGTAAAGAACGTAGTAGTAGATGGCATACCGTCAGGCCAGGCGGTCTTGATAAGCCAGCAGGTGGTGGGTTTTTGAGCAGAGCTTGCTGAGGAAGAAAGAAAGAAGGAAAGAAACGATCAATCACACAAAGCATGTCGTTAATCTGCGTTGCAACCAGACGTTATTTCACAGTGATGCACTATGGTAGTGATGGAAAATTTCATGAGATAATCAGCCAATTACAGTAGTCCATTCAATCACCTGATTGACGTTGGATACGCCAGGAAAACACGCTAAAATCGTATACCACTCCAGATATTAGATGAAAACCGGTTTTCATCTAATTCTTAAGATCTTAATTATCGATGCAAAACAAACAAGTTGCTGTATGAATAAATTTTACACACACTCATGAGATAAAATCTCTTTTTATTTTAATTGTATTTTTCAATTGAAATCACTCGATTGAATGCCATATCAATCAACTCGTTTATGTGTTTCATCAGGAAACTCAGCACTAAAGTCTTTAGTCCACTCTTTCGGCCTCGTGCTTTTATCATGTTTTCTCGTGTTTGGATCCCTGATGAAACATATTTGTTGATATATTACGTATGCACTATGGTAGTGATGGAAAATTTCGAACGATACAAATAAAAAATCTCAGATTACTTGTTGTTTCTCCAGAAATGATTGCTCTTCTTCACATTCAATCTCTTTGTCTTGAATTGGCTACAAACACAAGGCAGCAACACATGATTCAGAATGCTTCTTTTATATATATATATAGTAGATATGAGCTTCATGTGGAAATAGTTCACCTAAGTGGATACCGCCCATCAAAACACGTTCTATGTCAACGTCAAACATAAAAGTTTTCCTTGGAAACATATTGTTTCCCTTCGATACATACATGCTTGTGCTCTAAGCCAATCACGTCTTGCCAATCTCACAGTGTCAATTTCAAAACGGTTAACTTCTGAACATGTTTTGACGGGCGATGTTCCCACTTAGGTGCAAACGACAGTATTGTCAAAAAAAAAAGACTTCTTTCGGTAGCTCGAGTAAAATTAGTGAACTATGGTCAACGATCGTTTTCACATGCCGCGCCTAAACTGTGGAACGAACTTCCCGATTCAGTACGCCAATCTGAATCATTATCTATTTTTAAAACTAAATTAAAGACATATTATTATTGTGCTTTTATGAGATACATACTCTCCTGTATTGTGGCTTTTTTATATGCTCATCAAACACATCTTCTGAATTCATTATTTTCATTTGTTCATTCAGAATACTAATCTTTGATACACTATCCCAACCACTTGGACTGAAACAGGAAGATTAACATTTTAGCAATTATCTTTGATATTATCATCAGTTTCATTATAATTTTCACCATAATCACCCCAACCACAATTATCCTACTCCCTATCATCACGACCACTATCTCCATAACACAATCAACATCACTACAAGTACCATCACCATCATCATCACCACCATCACCAGTATCATCATCATCATCATTACCAGCATCAACATCACTACTACCAGCATCACCACTACCAGCATCAACACCATCATCATCATCACCACTACCAGCATCAACACCATCACCACTACCACTACCAGCATCAACACCATCACCAGCATCAACACCATCACCACTACCAGCATCAACACCATCACCACTACCAGCATCAACACCATCACCACTACCAGCATCATCACCATCACCACTACCAGCATCAACACCATCACATCATCACCACTACCAGCATCACCACTACCAGCATCAACATCACTACTACCAGCATCACAACCATCACTACTACCAGCATCACCAGCATCACCACTACCAGCATCACCACCATCATCATCATCACCACTACCAGCATCAACATCACCACTATCATCACCACTACCCGCATCAACATCACCACCCGCATCAACATCACCACCGTCAACATCACTACCATCAACATCATCACCACTGCACCAATATTACTACCACCATCATCATTATCACCACTACCATCACCATCATCATCACCACTACCACCACCACCATCACCACCATTACCATCATAACCACCACCATTACCATCATCACCACTACCATCATCATCACCACTACCATCAACATTACTACCACCATCATTATCATCACAACCACCGTCATCATCACTATCATTTTCATCATCATCATTATCATCACCACAACTATCAACATTACCATCATCATCATCACTATCACCACTACCACCACCACCACCACCACCACCACCATCACCACTACCATCAACATCACCACCATCATTATCATCACTATCATTGTCATCATCATCATCACCACAACCATCAACATTACCATCATCATCATCACCATCACCACTACCACAACCACCATCATCACCACTACCATTATCATCATTATCACCATTACCATTACCACTATCACCATTACCACTACCACCACCACCACCACCACCACTATTATCAACCAAACTACCACATCCACTCACATAAAAATAGATTCTCTATCAAGGACTGAAACTGGGAGTTTGAAAGGAAATCCATATATTCTGTGAAGAAGATACTTTTTTAATAAAGAACAGTTTTTAGATTCTTTAACTGATGTATAAATTAAACCAGCACCATCTGAAGACATTGTTAAGAAATGAAACCTTGAACAAAACATCCACATACTGAATCAACTGATTGATGAAATGAATATTATTGGAGAAAAAATTAATTTATATTACAGGAGTGACATGCACTTTTAATTATCTCTAGACAAGGATACATTTCAAACAGAATCTTCTAATCTGTTGTTGAATGAAATCAAAATGTTCATTCTTATAATCCCGTTCTTTTTCTAAAGTTAACATGCAATCTGTCTGCAACAAAAAAATTTCAAAACTAAGTAAAAATTTCTAAAATTCATTAGCCAAGCAGAAAGCATGAATCAGAGTTGAATAATCCCATTCATTTTCTCTCTGTCTCATCACATTTTCCTTACCTTGGTACAAACAACAATAATAGGAAAACCAAGGTTATCTGTTAAAACATTAGAATCTAGTGGTAAGACAACACTTTCCTCATCGCTTCCCATCTTTCGTTTTTCCTCTGACAGTTCTGGATCAACATATTCTTGGAACTGCTTCATAACTAAATTAAAATGCAGACTAAAATCAAAACCAGGCCCAATGTGTAATGCTGCATGGCTATGGATCGTTTTCACTCATGTAATTGGGGCCCCATTGAGGTGGTGAAACAATACGAAATATTTGAATAAGAATAGAGTTAAATTCCCATAGGATAAAGATTGTGCACCAATATTGCCACCATTTCATTGTTTCTATGCACCAATATGGCCATCGTGATCATATTCATCGAGAATTGAATATGGACGTGTGAATGAACAAACAGACAAACAGACAGACTTTAAAATGTACAGTACATTCATGTACCCAGTATTTGGAACCTAACACAGAAATCCCTAACAAGTATATCTCTTTGCTGTAAAGTCTACTCAATAATACAAAAAATCAAATAAAATTGTCCATGGAGGTATGGATCTTTTCTGGAATGACCCAATAGAAAATCCTTTACAACTTTTTCGTATCTTTCTGCGTTTTCAAGATATTTCAATTTGTTTGATATGTAAATGATGAGATGGTCTCTGACGTCAGGAGTGGGGTAAAATATTTTCATACAGAGCAAAATCACTTTAATACATATCTAACATGAAATGTTCAGCGTCGCAAGGAGTTTTTATATGCACAGTTTCAAATGATTTCGCTGAACAAACTTAGAGATATAACTGGTTTTGCTACATGTGAAAATATTTTACCCCACACCTGACATCAGAGACCATCTCATTTACATATCAAACAAATTGAAATATCTTGAAAACAAAGAGAGATACGAAAAAGTTGTAAAGGATGCTCTATTGCAATTTTATGAGTTCTTTCAAATTAGACAAACTTAATTTTTAGTGCTATTGCCCTTGCTATTACCCTTTAAACAAACAAAAATACATATTGGATATTGGACTTAGCATGAGTAAACATTAAAAGTCTTAAAGATCAGTAAGTCATTTTAATAAGAAAACATGTTTATCAGTTTATTATTTTCCCCTTAAAACACAGTGAGAAAGAACTTGCCAAAATCTTTCTTGCATTTCAATGAAAACGCATCAATGATAGAATTTTTGTACAATTGATGTACTATACGAATAAAATATTCATTAATTAGACAATGTCAAAGATTTTATCCTAAATATTTAATATACTTACTATTATGCTCCATTTCATTTAATTCTTTTGGAGATAGATTTAAGGAATGAATATGCTCTCTTAGAACATGAATCCAGGAATTTAAGGTATCCATAATCGTCCAAGGTTTCGACATATCTACAATAATGATCACAGTAGCGTCCTTGGCCGATTTCTTTGTCATTGCAAACTTTAAAAGATTTTTATACGTAACATCACCGTCCATTATCCAAACGTTCAATCTTGTACTATCTAAAGAAGACAAGCTTGGGTAAAAAACTATCTGTAAAAACGAGGAAGGTAGTATATTTTATTGATAAATGATGTTTTACCGTCTCGATCTTCGTCATAAACATCAATATAGGTGTATTCCATGGCATGACCTTTCTTCACTTCTGCTAAACCACTTTGCATTTTGACGGTAAGACTTGTTTTGCCAGTCCCATCGTTACCTTTAAAAGATACGTTGTAAGTGAGCAGCAATCGAGATCACAGCTTGATTTATATTTTATTTTAATATACCTAAAAGCACCAAGGATTTATTCGAAGGCAATTTTCTCGTAGCTGACGATGAAACATCATTCAGAATTGAAGACCTGTGCAGAAAGTAAAAGAATGGAAATAGTGTAAAAATTATTCGTATATTTAAAGCTTTTATTTTACAGTCATTTACCAAAGATCTTCTTCTTCTTCGTCTTCTTGATGTGAATTCTTTTTCCCGTCAACATTATCCTCGGTATCCGCCATTTTGATTCCCGAGCCGTCGCCCTTTGCTAAAAAGCTAAATCGTATACACGACAAGTAGGTTTCAACATGGCGGTCAATATGATATAAAGATTATTCATTTCAGAAGTTAGAACGAAGATTTTAATGAAGATAAATTTTATTAGGATAAATATTTCGATTAACTTTAAGGTAAGGATTGGATTTCACTAACCTAATGTGACAAAGTACTTCTTTCTACTCAAAATCTGTTTCTCTTTGTTTAAAATTGTATATTGGTGAAACGGCGGCCATCTTGAAAAGCTACTTCTCGTGTATAATTTTTAGCCACGGTCGTGCTGGGAACTACCTTCGGGAAGTGTCGGATTTTCTCGGAATTTTCTTCAATGGATTTGGACTGGTTTCAAAAACTTTCTTTTCTTGGAAAAAATATCAATTATAACTCCAAAAGGTTTTTATAATTTTTATGGAAGGAAAATACAGTGAAGATATGCTCAACAAACCTCAGAGTCACATCTATCTTACTAAAACTTACAGTACGCATTGATATAAATTATTTATCAATTTTATTTTATGAACTTAATAAAATTTGAATATTGTTCGCTGTCAGTTTCAAATAAGTTAAACTTTATCTAATAATTTATTTCAATATAGGAACTGGATAGCATAAAAATGAGGTCAAAAATTTGAACTCATTTTGGAAATTGGTAAGATTTTAACCGTAATTGTAATTTTTTTTAAATTTTTTATTGATATTTAAACTTTAAAAAAAAAAAGTAAGTAAGATCTTAAGTTTATAGAAATATATATATATATATATATATATATATATATATATATATATATATATAAATATAAAATATGTATTTATATAGAATGAATATATATATACATATATATATATTCATTCTATATAAATATATATTTTATATTTATATATATATATATATATATATATATATATATATATATATATAGCATGTTCTAAGGATTTAGGGTGAAGGAAAATTCGAGTGTAGAATATATACATTTTAAGACCAAACCAGGAGCAGTTGCGAAAAATGCAACTACGCAGGCCCTCCGGCAGGAATTGAACCCACGACCTTGCGATTCTAGTGCAATGCTCTGACCACTGAGCCACGGAGGCCGTTGCCGAGAGCTCGATCGCGAGTTCTGTATATATAATAAGGTGGTAATGCCAGGAGAGAATTGGGTATATTATAAATGATATTGGGCATTTTCACTCGATTACACAGCATGTTCTAAGGATTTAGGGTGAAGGAAAATCCGAGTGTAGAATATATACATTTTAAGACCAAACCGGCAGCAGTTGCGAAAAATGCAACTACACAGGCCCTCCGGCAGGAATTGAACCCACGACCTTGCGATTCTAGTGCAATGCTCTGACCACTGAGCCACGGAGGCCGTTGCCGAGAGCTCGATTGCGAGTTCTGTATATATAATAAGGTGGTAATGCCAGGAGAGAATTGGGTATATTATAAATGATATTGGGCATTTTCACTCGATTACACAGCATGTTCTAAGGATTTAGGGTGAAGGAAAATTCGAGTGTAGAATATATACATTTTAAGACCAAACCGGGAGCAGTTGCGAAAAATGCAACTACACAGGCCCTCCGGCAGGAATTGAACCCACGACCTTGCGATTCTAGTGCAATGCTCTGACCACTGAGCCACGGAGGCCGTTGCCGATTATATATACAGAACTCGCGATCGAGCTCTCAGCAACGGCCTCCGTGGCTCAGTGGTCAGAGCATTGCACTAGAATCGCAAGGTTGTGGGTTCAATTCCTGCTGGAGGGCCTGTGTAAGTTGCATTTTTCGCAACTGCTCCCGGTTTGGTCTTAAAATGTATATATTCTACACTCGAATTTTCCTTCACCCTAAATCCTTAGTCAACATGCTGTGTAATCGAGTGAAAATGCCCAATATCATTTATAATATACCCAATTCTCTCCTGGCATTACCACCTTATTATATATACAGAACTCGCGATCGAGCTCTCGGCAACGGCCTCCGTGGCTCAGTGGTCAGAGCATTGCACTAGAATCGCAAGGTCGTGGGTTCAATTCCTGCCGGAGGGCCTGTGTAGTTGCATTTTTCGCAACTGCTCCCGGTTTGGTCTTAAAATGTATATATTCTACACTCGAATTTTCCTTCACCCTAAATCCTTAGAACATGCTGTGTAATCGAGTGAAAATGCCCAATATCATTTATATATATATATATATATATATATATATATATATATATATATATACATGAACTAACGGATATATATATATGATAAATATGAACTATTACGTCGTTTAGATTGAGATTTAACAATCACAAAAGCTCTCTAAATAGGTATGGGCAAGGTAAAAGAAATGTTAGTGGTCAGCACTTGTATGAGCATTTTTTTGGGGAGGGGCATTCGGGTTTAAGTGACTTTAGGGTTCAAATTATTGATAATACTGATGTTATCAACCCTACGGAAAGGGAAAGTTATTGGATAGAGAAAATTAATTGCTATTGTCCGTTGGGATTAAACATGAGGGATGAAAGTAATTACTAGTTTAATTTATGTAAATTTTGAGTGTAGAGGACTATAAAAACTGTGGACAAGGCCTTTGTAAGGTAATTTGATCGTTTCTGAAGAAGGGGCTTGCCCCGAAACGTTAAATAAATATATTTTTTTCATTATTATAAGCGCTGTTTTTTTCATTGACACTTATATAATGCTTTTTGAGAGGTGGCTCCTGATATATATATCTATATATATATATCTATCTATCTATCTATATATATATATATATATATATATATATATATATAGTATATATGTCATGTGTCTTACCTGTAGAATCCTAATATTCTATTGGAATTTGGGACTCTATGGAATATTCTATAGGATTTCTAAATCTCAGGATATTATATATAGAATATTCTGTGGCATTCTAAAATTCTATAGAATCCTATAAATTTCTATAGAATCTGTCCCAATTTCTTAGTGAATATTCCATAGAATATTCTATAGCACATTTTCATATGCAATGGACAAAATTAGCATAAGTAACTGAACATTTTTTTTTGTTTATTTCAACAGTTTTTATTGTTAGACTATTGACTAGTGTTAATTGTTTTACTGTTATTATACTGTATATACAATTCATTACAAATCTGTTCATTTTGTTCAAAAAACACTTAACACTTTTTTTTACATCACATTGACACATTGTCTGCGTATAAACTT
The DNA here is from genome assembly GCA_964035015.1 of Corallium rubrum. NCBI lineage: Eukaryota > Metazoa > Cnidaria > Anthozoa > Scleralcyonacea > Coralliidae > Corallium > Corallium rubrum. The sequence continues at coordinate 431,287 of OZ035999.1, read as the reverse complement.
CTGGATAAGTGATGGTGTCTGTTTGTATTAACACTTTATACATCAAACTATTTTAGTGCATTGTCTTTAGGATATTCTGACCTTGAATTAATTATTTTGTGTACAACTTATTCTTTAATTTTTGATTCACTGTGTCTGCATTCATATTCCAGTTTAAGATACTTGTAAGTGCTCGGGCAGTCAGTTTTATCAAAGAAGATTGTAGATGCAGCAAGCTCACATGCATTTTCATCTTGGCACTGATTTCGAACTTTTGTCATTGTATTTGACTCATCTTGTGGACACATGGCATCAGTCTTTAGTCCTCGGGCGACTGCATTATTGGTACACGTGTCACTGTTATCACGACCCCAGAATGCTGATTTGATGTTGATTAATTTATATTTCTCACATTCTAACCATTCCTTCTCACCTTCACATGTTACAACTGTTTTAACTGAACTGTCACCCTGAAATGAAAAGAAAGGAATTTGGAACACATGAAAACATTATAAAGACAAATGTTTGGGAAAAGATACTCATTATCATCATAGTCATTATCAACATTCATTGATCATCAACATCATTATGATCAACATCATTGATCATCATCATCATTATGATCAACATCATTGATCATCATCATCATCATAATCAATTTATCATTATTATCATCATCATTGATTATCATCAATTTATCATTATCATCATTGATCATCATCATCATTGATCATCATCATCATTGATCATAATCATCATTGATCATCATCATTTTCATCATCATTATTATCAACATCATCATCATCATAATAATAATCATAATTATCATTATCATCATAGTCATGATTGATCATCATTATCATCATAATCAATTTATCATTATCATCATCATTGATCATCATCATCAATTTATCATCATCATCATCATTGATCATTGATCATCATAATCATCATTGATCATCATCATTTTCATCATCATTATTATCAACATCATCATCATCATAATAATAATCATAATTATCATCATAATCATGATTGATCATCATCATCATAATCAATTTATCATTATCATCATCATTGATCATCATCATCAACTTATCATCATCATCATTGATCATTGATCATTATAATCATCATTGATCATCATCATTTGCATCATCATCATTATTAACATGATCATTATCATCATCATCATAATCATCATCATCATCATCATCAACATTGATCATCATCATTATGTACATCATCATTATCATCATCATCATCATTATCATCACCATCATTATCATCATCATCATTATCATCATT
>OZ035999.1:275000-427500 GCA_964035015.1 Corallium rubrum | reverse complement strand
TCTGCTTGTTTCAAAAAGGAACGACATTTTTTACGGTATCCAAAGAGCAGGCCTGATGAGAAGGAGGGTGAGCCTCGTTAACCAGGGGCCGCGGTCGAAAGGGGCCCATTTTTAACGAAACGAAGCAAAAGAATACATTATCTGGACTGTTGAATGATGAATTTAGTTTTATAATAACCAACAACTGAAGTTTTAGTAATGAGCATTGCATTGCATTGCATTGCATTGCATTGCATTGCATTGCATTGCATTGCATTGCATTGCATTGCATTGCATTGCATTGCATTGCATTGCATTGCATTGCATTGTATTGCATTGCATTGCATTGCATTGCATTGCATTGGGCCCCTAATGGATTTGTCAATGTCACAGCGGCTTTTGTACAGCTTAATTAGTGCCAATGGAAGTTTTGTGACTTTGTTATTACCGTCATGGGGCCCTCTATAGCCTTTTCAATTCACTACCATAGGTTCCTTTTATGGTTTGATTAAATAAGACAAACATGAAGAGGGGTAGGGCCCCAAAATTTCGTGTATACTATAGTTCGGCTTATGTACGCATTGCGTACCTTGTTTCCAGTACGCAGTGACTATGTTTTGTCACAGTTAATTATTTGGTATATATATGATACTTACAGCCATTTGTAGCAAGCCAGAGAAGACAATAAGCCATGCCAGGCTCTTTGTTAAACTCATTACCTATAGAAAAATTGAAGAATACAATATAAACACACTTTGCTACTAAAAGTTAAAACATAAATTTACTTTTTGCATATCCCATGTAATTTTGAATGTGTTTCAAAAATATGGAGTATCAATAAGTTGATTATTATTATAATAAATTTACGCTACAACCATGTGATGAAAAGTCTTCTATTTTGCTGAGCTTTTGTCCTGGTTAACTCAAGACTTTTCCCTAGCAAGGCAAACTAGTACACGTCAATAAGTTTATTATATTCTGCCAATGCTGTCGTATCTAATCTAATTGACCTGCGCCAAACTAAACTATTGTCACTTAACTATTGTCACATCATCTTATTTCGGCTAAGTCCAAGACGATTTTATTCTAGTTAACGGCAGATAATTCATCAAAATCGTACAAAAACTTACAATAACAGTTTTAAAAGATATATAAAACCACAAAATAGATACTAGAAATCTGCACAGAAGGTACGGATGGTTAAAATTGAACGAGATCTTGAAACGGATTCAAATGCGACATTTTTATATTTGTTGGCCCGGTAGCAATCCAGTCCACTGGTCAATTTGTGTGTAAACCTGGTATTTTAGTGTATATTGTACAAAATACAAAGCTTACTAAATGTACATCTGGATTAGATTAACTGGACGAATGCGGAAACTTCATAATACCTACTTCAAGTGTATCCGTAAAACTTCAACTGCACGGCACGATCTTTCCTTACTAATGTCGTGTTGATGTATCTGTTTTTTACTAATCACAACATTTTCTGTCTATGATTCACTCGCAAATGTTTCCGAAAACGTTTTCTCAAAACTCTTCAAACTCAAACGGATTCGTCAGGATAGTTAACATTGCAAGGAAAAATCGTTTTGTGTAGTTATATATACATAGATGCCGTTCAGATAGACTTTACAGGTAACGTTAACTGGTTCGCAAAATATTTAATCTACCCACAACACGCGCTAAAATGAATTATCTAAGTATTTCTTTTTACATTAATGTTGTTGCTTTACTTACCATATATATTTGAAATTCTTTTTCGAAGCTAAAATACAGAGGAGATTCCAATTTTAAGAGTAATATGAGGATATCCCAAAACGGAAATTTTCAATTCGAAGCGTAAGATCATCAGCTTGTAGAAACATTGCGTCATTGAAAAACATTTTGTTGTCAGGTTGCTAAACCAACATAACGCGCGTGGCCAGTGGACCGTGAACTCTTCTCGATTTGGGCGAAGAAAACTCTCCTTTACTCAACTGAAAGCGAAACGCTAATTAACGTACCCTTTACTGCATGGCTACAGTTGCTTTTTGTCTACTTCATTTTACTCTTGCTAACGCCAGACGATTTTACTCCCGGAAACCTGCATGTCAATAAAGGTTTAAACTAAGAAACACAAAAGTCTGGCGAGAACAAACACACAGTCTAAGCGTATAGAAGCCGTTTTAACTCTTTTAAGCTTAAAATGTTTGGGTTTTTTTTTTGTTTTTTCTTCTCCCATCGTTTTTGGTTTATTTTCTCGTTTATACTTTTGTTCTTGGCATCCGATGTATCGTATGGTAAAGACATATATGTCACCTTTTGCGCGCGACGCTTCACACAACGCATGTCTTTGGAAGCATAAACTGCATGAGCTTTACACTATACAATTTTTTTGTGCACCTTGTCTCGCAATTTTGTTGCGGGAGGAATTTCGTGGCGTAGCATAGCTCGCAATCGCCAAGTCTCGTTTTAGTAAATTGCCCTTTACTAAGAGGGTTGATCAACGACAGACACGACTTTCGTTAGGTTGCGTTTATTGATTGCTCTCACTCACGTTCACTCGCTAGGACGTTCGCTTAGTCACTGTCTCATTTTTCTAAAACTCTCTCTTATCATATAACTCACACCTATAATAAATCTATTTAATTGCCTTAAAAGTTATTAATTAAATCAATCAGTGTCCCATAGTAATTATTTCATAAAATCCCAATTATCTTGAATATTGAAAGACATATATCCATGCAGTCTCCGACACACTCCCCCATGCAACTTTGCATAGAAATGTTGCATGTAACGAAGAAGACTGCGTAACTATTGTCCACTAAAACGTCAACATATAAAATTTGACAATTAACTGTCACAATTGGATGTTCAGACACATTGTTCGTTTTTCTCTGCATCCTCTCTTATTCGCACCATTGCTTCTGCAGCTGCAGCGCGTCTCGGTACGAACTCACGAGCGTTTGGATTCAGCGTTTGGTTTTCTTCATCGTTGTCATCGCATTGTAACTCCAATGGATACAGGTGTTGTACTGGTCGTTCTATGATTCCATTTTTGGTTCTAAGTTGAACTGCTCGCGTGTGACCATCAGGCCCTGGAAAGAGTTGTTGGACGATGGCCAGCGGCCACTTTCCTCGATTCTTGTTGTCGGTTCGCACGATCACTGCGTCTCCTGTCTTGACCTGGTACTTTGGCGTCTTGTGGACGAGGCTGTGACGTTCCCTCAAGGCGGTCAAATACTCACGCTGCCATCGCTTCCACAGGTTATTCTTGCAGGTGATCAGATGTTTCGCGCGTTTGCGGAGTTCCTTCTCTTCAATTCTCCACGGCTCTTCCTCCGGCAACTGGTTCGTGCGTTGGAATAGGAAAGTCGTAGGAGTTAAAGTGGGCAACTGTATGTCGTCTTCTATGTAGCTTAAGGGGCGTCGATTTATCTGTATTTCCACGTCAAGCAGGACTTCGCTCAGCTCGGACCAGGTCAGCGTAGCTCCACCAATAACCTTGCACATTGCAGACTTGACTATTCCGATCAGCCGTTCGAACTGTCCTCCCCACCATGGGGCTCGACTCAGGTTGAACTTCCAGGTGACATCGTGTTGTTGTAATAGGCCCTGCACGCGCTCGTCCTTTTGCACTCGCTTCAACCACTTGGCTGCCTTCACGAATGTCGCACCATTATCGGAATAAATCACTTTAGGACGCCCTCGTCTTGCGATGAGTCGTTTGAGGCATGGAATGAAGGTGGTTGTTTCTAGGTTGTGAACCAATTCCAAGTGTATGGCTCTCGATAGACTGCACGAGAAGATCACAAGGTAACTCTTTCCTCCACGTTGGTTGTTTGTCTTGTAACGAATTGGGCCCGCAAAATCGGTTCCAATGACTTCGAATGCCGCTCCACCCTGGGTACGATCTGTAGGTAGTTTCCCTGGCGGTGGTTTCGCTATTGGTACTGCTGTGAACCGTTTACACCCCGGGCAGTCTGATCTGATGGCTTTTACCACTTGTCTGAGAGTCGGAACCCAGTAAGTTTCTCGCACCGCCGCCATAGTTAGAAGGACGCCCCCATGCAAGGTTTCGACATGAGTTCGCTGTACGAGCTTCTTGGTGAACGTTGAGTCAGCTGGTAGATACACTGGGTGTTTTCCTTGAATTCTTCCGTGGCATTCGAGGATTCCGTCTGCATTCTGGACGAGGTTGAGCGTTTGACTGGTCTGCGCAAAGCGAGGTGTCCGAGAATCTTTTTCTTGGACTCTTTTTATCCACCAATTCTTTGTTTCACGCAGGTCTTCGGATGTCAAGGGGCCTTTTCGCGCTCGGTTGGTGGTAAAACGACGCACCCAGGCTTGAACACGCAGCGCTCGAAGAAGGTCGTGACGCACGAGGAGCTGCTCGAACTCGTTCACCGGCACATCGGGTTTTCGTTGTGCTAGGCTCAGCACATCTTTGATGATTTTCGCTTCAGCCTCGGAGCCTTGCGATTTCACTGCGACAGGGTTTTCTGGCCACCGGTTGGGATCTCGCAACCATGCTGGTCCGTTCCACCACAGCTCGGAATTTGTCACATGACCCCCGCGGCTGGCGACGTCGGCTGGATTTTCGCTGGTGGGTACGTGCCTCCACTGGATTTGGGGGTGATCTCTTATCTTCTTCACCTGGTTTTCCACGAACTGTCGATACTGTCCGTTTCCCAGAATCCAATGGAGCGCCACGGTACTGTCTAGCCACCCGTGAATGGTCGGCTTGGGTAGATCTTTCAGTGCGTTGGCAACGTTTACAACCAAATTGGTGGCCATATGGGCGCTGACCAGTTCCAATCGAGGTATTGTTAAACTTCTCTTGGCAAGTCGGGCTTTGGCTGCAACCAAGGTCTGGGTGACTCCTCCTTGCTGACGCACGATCGAATAGACAGCGGCGCCAACTCCGTGGATCGAAGCGTCTCCGAATACATGGAGTTCGGTGGAATCAATTGGTTGTTGGTAAGGTGCCAATGGTCGAGGGGTGGTTGTCTGTGATGGGAGTGACTGTTCAAATTTCTCCCATCGTTGTCGAATGTTCTCTGGCAGGGGAGCATCCCAGGCAACCTTCGAGTCACAGGCGTCACGATAGATTATCTTCCCTTGCAAGGTGGTTGGAGACACCAGACCAAGGGGGTCGTAAATTTTCGCCAACGTTGCCAACAGTTCGCGTTTGGTTGCCGTACGGGTTGTCGTCGGAAATTCCACGGCTATCGTATCTGCAGACTTGTCCCACCTGAGGCCCAATAGCTTCGACTCGTTTGGCTGGACTTGTAGTTGTTGTTTGGCATAAGACTGTTCGTCGATAGTCGTAGGATTGGCATTGTCTTCTAACTTAGGGCAATTTGAGTTCCATTTATGTAACTCGAATTTCGCGTCCTCCATGATCTCGATGGCCACACTTTTGCGTTGATGGGCTTGCTTTTCATCTTGACCGCCTGTCAAAATGTCATCTACGTAGAGGCTTCGGCGCAGTCTCTCTGTCTCGTCTGGGTATTTTCCTGACCAGGCATCTAGATGGCAATCGAGGACTCCCCCAAGCAGGAATGGTGACGGCGCGAGCCCGAACAACACTCTCGTGAACCGGTAGGTGTCGATTCCTGAGTTAGCATCTGGTCGCCAGTGAAAGCGGAGCGCGTCTCTCTCGCTCTCGTGGATGCGAATTTGAAGGAATGCTTTCTTAATGTCGCCCGATACAACCACTGGATAACCCCTCTGTTGAACGAGGACGTCCCACAGTTTGTTTTGCAGAGCTGGCCCGGTGTACAGACAGTCGTTTAGTGATGGAGCTCCAAGCGATGCTCGAGCTGAGGCGTCGTACACGATCCTCATTTTCGTGGTTTCGGCAGACTTCCGAATCACGCTTTTATGTGGAATGTAGAACTCCTTTGGCTGGGCAACGGTCGGTACTTTCTCGATCACTCCCTCTTCTAACTGCTCTTGGATGATCCCATTGTACTGTTCGGTTAGACCTTCGCGTTGAAGTTTCCGGGTCAAACTCTCTAGCCGTTTGAGACTACCTTGCTCGTTGTTGGGCAGATGTGGATGGTTGGCTTTCCATGGGAGGGTTGTTTCATACCAGCCTTCTGGAGAGCGGGTTAATCGTTCTTTAAACTCGTCGAAAACGACTGTCTGGTCGTGTTCTGGTGCGTCTTTCAGGCCGAGGACGTCCAGTCTGCACAATTCCTCATAATCGACGTGGGTTGTTTGGGTAAGCATCATCACGTTGTGGTTGAACTCTTTACCAGGAGACATCAGGAGCCATCCAAACTTTGTTAGTTCAGCGACAGGTGCAGGCTCCTTTCCGATTCTTGGCTTCGTCTCCGTCTTTATTCGCGCGTATTCTCCGCACCCGAGGACCACGTGAATCGGAAGTAACGCTTTGGTGTCGTCATCATTCACCGACACGCCTTCCAAATGTGGGTGTTTCTTGATTAGTTCACTGTAGTTGGGATTCTTGATCGACAATAACTCCGTCTTGTTAACTTTCGTTGCTCTCACGGGCAGGGTGAACTGTTGATTGACTGATTTAAGTTCCAAGTCGTAGACCTCGAGTCTCGCGACCTTGCAGGCCATTAGCATGTCAATGTTTTTTGTTTCGATCGTTGATGGTTTTGCTTCAAGTAATTGGATCAATTTTTGCCGAGACGTATGAACTACCAGCTCCAGAATCGACGAGAGCTCTGCATCGAATGCCGTTTACTTCCAGGACAACTACGGGAAAGACCCCTTCGTTATTCTCGCACGCGGTCAGAACGCGTTCCGTTTCCGTGGAGTCGTCAGTGGATTTCGTTTCCTTTGTCTCGCATATGGAAGTGTGATGTCTTTTTCCACACTTTTGACAAGAGGTTTTACTTAGGCACTCGGAAGCTTTGTGATTTCCGGAGGCGCAATTAAAACATAATCGTCGCTTGGCCAATATCTGTTTGCGCTCTGACGTCAATGTCACTTTCGTGCACTCGGTAGCTTTGTGGTTGTCATCACAGTAAGTGCACCCACGTGGTTTTGATTCCCGACTACGGATGTGAAACAGCTTCTCGTTGTTTTTCCTCTTGAAAGTCGGTTCTTGCTCTCTATCAGACGGTTTGGCATCGATCGGGTTTCTTCTAGTCCATTGTCTCAGCGCTTCGGCTAATTTGGCGAAGTCCCACTTTTCCCAATCTGGATCTGTGCGTACCAAGTCTCCCCGAATGCCTGGCAGCTTGTCCAAAGTCATTGACACCGCGCCATTGACTTGTTCAAGTTTTTTCAATGTTTCTAATGCTTGCACGCAATACATTAGTTTATCACTGAAGTCGTGGATCTTCTTCGGGTTTGCATTGTGTACGGTTGGTAGATCCAAAATCTCTCGAGTGTAGACTTTAACTATCTCTGATTCTTTTCCGTACTTGTCTTGGAGAATGCTTTTGGCGCGATTATAGCCTTCCGGTGTGAAGGGCAACGCTTCTACAATGTGTCTCACCTTGGTGTCGAGTAACTCGCGAAGGTACGCAAACTTCGTGATGGGAACAGCCATGGTTTTGTCAATGTTCTCCGTGAATTGTCCCCAAAACCTCGGCCAATCCATGTATGTGCCTTCAAACTTTGAAATTACCAGCTTTGGTAATTTTGCTTGTGTTCCGATCGCAGTTCCGGTCGACTTCGCGTTGCTTTGGCTTTGGTTTACGGTTTCGTGTTCGGTTTGAAGTTTCAGTTTTGTCTCAAGGAGTTTGACCTCGAACTGGATCTTCTCTTCACGCTCGATCGTCTCTTGTTTCTTCTTGTTCTCCTCCAGCCATTGCTTCGTCGCTCGGACGTGGCTGTCTGCCTGTTCTATTTCGTTGTTGATCTTATTGTTCCATTCAGTGATGTCGTCTTTCGCTGCGATTTTCTTTGCTTCTACTGTAAGGCGAAGATTGTCCACTTCGTTGGTGATTGCTCGAAGGGTCGCTTGGTGTCGCGCAATGCTTTCTTCGTCGGCTTTCGCTAGAACTCCGTCGGTTCGTTTAGTCGTAATCTGAAGTTGAGTTAATTTTGTCTCAAGCGCAGCGAGTTGCGCTGTTGTTTCCATTCTTGTCGAGGAATCTCCTGGATCCCGTCGGAGGTGCCACGTTTAGTAAATTGCCCTTTACTAAGAGGGTTGATCAACGACAGACACGACTTTCGTTAGGTTGCGTTTATTGATTGCTCTCACTCACGTTCACTCGCTAGGACGTTCGCTTAGTCACTGTCTCATTTTTCTAAAACTCTCTCTTATCATATAACTCACACCTATAATAAATCTATTTAATTGCCTTAAAAGTTATTAATTAAATCAATCAGTGTCCCATAGTAATTATTTCATAAAATCCCAATTATCTTGAATATTGAAAGACATATATCCATGCAGTCTCCGACATCGTAACATTTTTGGTTGCAGCAAGCATGGCACGAAGAAGAATCAAGTTCTACTTTTCACAATATTGCGGCAACGCTGCAACGGTTTGTTGAAGCATTACACCGTGTAACGCCCCTCAGTTGTCTTGCAACAATTAAAGTGCTTATGTCACAAAAATATTTTTTTTAACTTTTGAGTAGAGGACAAAAAGTTAGTTAATAGGTTCTTTAACATTTTTCGGTTTTCTCTTTTCATTCGCGAGATATGCGGCTCTAAACAGCAATTTTCGTGAAAATGTCGCGTATCAACAAGAGTCTGGGACGAGCGTGGTGTGACGTAGCTTAAGGGACTTATTAATTTCGACATGAAGAGAGATCCCTCTCTGCGTTTGCTTGGTTTGAGCAACCAAAAACGACACATCTATCTGGCATTTTGCTGTCTTCTCAATAGCTTTTTAGTACTCCTTCACATGTGAATTCGAACCTCCGTCCCTTAGCTACGTCACACGGCTGTCGCCCCAGACCCTTTTCCGTTTTTTTCTCGGGCGCGACAATTTTTTGCTAAAAGCCAATTTTTCAAGGTTTAGAGCCGCATATCTCGCGAATGAAAAGAGAAAACCGAAAAATGTTAAAGAACCTATTAACTAACTTTTTGTCCTCTACTCAAAAGTCAAAAAAAATAAATTTTTGTGACATAAGCACTTTAACCGTACCGAAAAAGATGGCGACTTGTACTTTTAAAATATGGTTTTATAAACGATCAACTTTGGTAGGAATGAAGTTCTTGCTTACTTAATCCATCTTAGCATGATAAACAATGTTTAGTTGTTATTGGAGCTGATTTGAGGTCGCAAAACATTGTGGTTAAATGTACCGCTGCCATCTTTTTTGGTACCGTCAATTTGCTTCATCAACAATGAAAATACGCTTTGTACTTTAAATAGGCGAATTTCAGGGTGTTGCGCGCGCATCATTTTTCAAAAAAACTGGCAAGCTCCCCTCAAAGTAAACATACTGCTTAAAATAAACAAAGTATAGATACAGTTTCTGGATGTTTAACACTGTTATTCTGCTGCTGTTGGCTCGCTAGCAAGTCTGTTTGCCATTGCTTACTTTGTGGAGAGCCCGCCAAGAGCCCGCCAATTTCTTTGCAAAACGATGCGCGCGCAACACCCTGAAACTCGTCTATTTGCGGTTCAAATTATTAAGTTTGATAATTATAAACAGTAATTGAATATTGTTCTCTGTCAAGTTTCAATAAACTAGACTATGTAATAATTTATTTTAATATAGGATGGCGTAAAAATGAAGGCAAAAATTTTGACTCATTTTGGAAATTGGTAAGTTTTTTGTCAAATCTTAATTTATATATGGTATATGTATTTCAAAAACTATTAATAATTCATGAGGAAGACACAAAGGAAATCAGTACCATGTCCGTGATTTTATTTAGCTTTGATTTTCTCGGCTTATATACAACGTAATTTTTTTCTACGCGAATGAATTTACGAAATGAGTCGTTTTTGAAGCTATTAAAAAAATTCGCAGTATACGTGTTTTAAATCTGATAAAACACTGCTGCTCATGTTTTAAATATTACATGACAAATATTGCAAATCGGATAGAAATTTATCTTGATTTACAAAACTCTCCGATCGATTTTATGTTGAACAGTAAGTAGTTCCTACCTTGTGTTTTGGTTGTGCCTGAATTCCTGACGTAGCAGCTCCTCCACCACTTGCAAAACCACTTCCAAACAACGTGATTTTTTTTTAAGGAAGGATATTCCGATTGGGTTGCGAGGGCGTTTTAAGTGGGTTATACGAGGGCATTCCGAGTGAATCATGAAAGCATTCCGAGCAGGTCACGAAAGCCATCCGAGTGGGTCACGAGAACATTCCAAGTGGATCGCGAGGACATTCCGAGTGGGTCCCAAAGGCATTCCGAGTGGGTCCCGAAGGCATTCCAATTGCGTCCCGAATCATTCCGAGTGGGTCCCGAAGGCATTCCAATTGCGTCCCGAATCATTCCGAGTGGGTCCCGAAGGCATACCGAGTACGTCCCGAATCACTCAGAGTGGGTCCCGAAGGCATTCCGAGTGCGTCCCGAGGACATTCTAAGTGGTTAAGAGAGCATTCCGAGTGGGTCCCGAGAACATTCCGGGTGGGTGGCGAAATAGTTGGAGCCCGTAAAAGCGTAAAAGAAATAGAGATCCCGTGTATTGAATGCATGGTTTATTATTTCTGTGGAATACACCCACGCTTGCACTGTCTGCACTAACATCGCTGGCTGAGCTACATGTCCCAGTCAGTGATCTGAGTTCGTTTGTTTGCGTGGACTGGCGTCGTTTACTTTAAACAATTCCTCGCGGTCAGCTCGCTGTATTATTTTTATTTATTTTATTTTATTTTATTTTATTTTATTTTATTTTATTTTATTTTATTTTATTTTATTTTATTTTATTTTATTTTATTTTATTTTATTTTATTTTATTTTATTTTATTTTATTTTATTTTATTAACTTCGCCATATGTAACATACATAGAAATAAACATATAAATAACAGTAGGTTTAACAATGGCAGGGGAACCACAACAGCGTTAGCCAATTACTGTGGGCCCTAAACATACAAAAGATATAGAGAGATAACTATGAATACTAAAATTACAGCACATTATAAGTATTACATAATTACCTCCAACAAGAAATTGGGATTATGGGTAGGTGTGACCCCCACCACCACCACCACCACCACCACCATACAACGAGATCATACAGAGAAGACAGATCAGTGACTGGGATCTAGTCTGGAATTCTTGAAAATAATCGCACATGATATTCTTAACAAAATAGTTGATTTAATTGCACAGTTTGCCAGCAGTGGCTCAGTTTAATTGCTTGTAAAAACTACTGACAGTTAACAGGATTTCTAAAGGCATCAAAAGATGCGTAATATTATGAATAACATTTACACTCGAAGTTCAGCCTTGAAAAAATCGTCTAGACCTTGCTAGTTATGATGTAATATCTATATATAAGTTATTACATAACTTCATAACTTCTAGTTTGCGTGGACACCCAGTACCCAGATACCTGGGGCCGAATCATATCAGGCATATACTTTTTTATTAAAAATGTTCATTCACTATTGGAACAGTAAAATATAGTTAGAAATGCAATTTACATTATAGACACAATTTGGCTTGTCGTCGTATGTTCGTGATTTTTCTGTTATGGTTAATGGTTTGTTCAATGTTGTGTGCTTTATGTAATAGTTCTTGACGTTTACTGATAAACAACTGTTATTTTATGTGCTCCACAATACCCCCGTTTCAACAAAAACGACTTTAGAAGAACTTCTATCAGTGTTCGCGAAAATAAGTTCAAGTTTCTTGTCCAGGTGGTCTAGATGTGGTGTTTTTGTTGTTCTTGCTGTCTCAACATTTCGGCGTGTCTCTTTTCTTTTGCCGCTCGTTTTCTTTTACGTCGTTTGCCGCCGTCTCGTAAAGCGTCGACGACGTTCGCTTCGTCCGGAACACACTCGTACCAAATCTTCAGATATTTATACGTATTCCCACAACTCTTATCATCGAAGAAGATATTCGAGGCAACGACCTCGCAAGCTTGTTGGTCCTTGCACTGCCCGTCCACTTTCTCTTTCGTGTTTTCGTCGTTGGTCTCACAAAGGTTTTCGATTGTAAGGCCAGTTGGAACCTTGGGACACGTCACGTGATCATCACGTCCCCAGAAAGACTTTGTGATCTTGATAAGCTCGTATTGTTTGCACTGTACCCAACCCTTCTCACCTTCACAGATAACTGTAAAGTTCTGTGGAGAAAAAAAGATATAAAAGTTATCAACATGCTGTATATCTTAATTTAGGCGTATCTACTGTGAACTTAATATGCTGTCGTTTGAATACAAACCTATGATCATACATTTTTGAGAAAGTTGCTCGTCTGGGTTAGTGTAGTCTTGAGAAAGATTGTTGGTGGTGCTAGTGATGTAAAACATTGCTACCAAACGTTTGTGCATGTGTGAGTTTGCAAGAGTAAACACTGCAACTGTGAGAAATGTGGCAAATATAGCGGCGGCAACAACAACCTATTCATTTGTATATATAAATACGTTTTGTGGAAACACCACGTAAAATATTTCTTTTCGAAGCTTTCTTCTTTTTTTTTGCTAGCTTGTTTATATTACATTTTCGCTATGAAAGCTTTCAAAGAATTAACTATTCATTTGTGTTTAAAAAAAAAGGGTCAGGAAAATTACGGAGGGGCCATCTTGGAATATTTAAAGATATTAATACTGCAGGTATACAGCGAATATGAACCTTACAATTTCAGTAGTTTTCTCAAAATTTGCAAGAAACGTGTGGCAGTCTCGTTGAATTGGAATAACAATACTCTCCCACTCTATTTTTCGTCTGGAGCTTCCTCAGTGTGTTAAGTGAAATGTTTTTTGGTGTGAGTTTCGCCTATGTGTCTGCTTCAATGATGTCATTTATGAACGGCATTTACAGTAGTAATTACCACCATCAATCTTAACACTTTGAAGCCTGATGACGAGTCTTTAGTATTTTATTCTGGCTAACGCCAGACGATTTTATTCAGCACAGGGAGAGGTCCAGGCCTCAAAGTGCTACAACCTATCTCTTTAACACTTTGAAGCCTGACGACGAGTCTTTAGTATTTTATTCTGGCTAACGCCAGACGATTATATTCAGCATAGGGAGAGGTCCAGGACTCAAAGTGTTAAGACTATACGTCTTATACTAACCTAGACGAGCAATCTTTATTGCTTTAATTGAGTAAACATAATTGTAGATATTCAGGTTGACACGGAATTTACAAAATGGATGTCATGCACACTTACCGGCATGATAGGTTCTGGACCCGGTGGACCAACAGCTCCGGGAGATCCCGGCAATCCGGGCGCCCCTGGAAGACCAGCTGCACCAGGAGCACCTTGCTCACCAGAATCACCCTTTTCACCAGGAAGTCCTGGAGGTCCTGGAGGACCCGGAGGTCCCGGGGTTCCCGTTGCTCCCGGAGCACCATCTTCTCCCACATGACCAGGAGGACCTGGTGGACCCGCAATGCCTGCTGGACCAGGTTCACCACCGCCACCAGGAGGCCCTGGAGGTCCTGGGGGACCATTTAGTCCTTTCAAGAAGAATCCTAATGTAAGATTCTGTTCTAAAAGTTGCGAGACCATCAATTGATCGAGGAAAGGTTGAGTGATTCTATCGCCAATCTTTGGCCAGTCCGGTAATATTCTTTGAGAGACCTGTGTAGCAAAACGAAATTTTGTGAAGATTAGAATAAACTATTAGTTTTTACTAAACTAACTTTATTTATACTGAATAACCTTATCAGTCATATCTAAACTGTTCTCCCTAAAGCTCCAGTAAGGACCATCCCTCATTGGTCCAGTGTTACTACAGGAGGAAACCAGAGTAAACTAAACTAACTTTATTTATACTGGATAACCCTATCAGTCATATCTAAACTGTTCTCCCTAAAGCTCCAGTAAGGGTCATCTTTTATTGATCCAGTGTTACTACAGGAGGAAACCAGAGTAAACAAAACTAACTTTATTTATACTGGATAACTCCATTAGTCATATCTAAACTGTTCTCCATAGAGGTCCAGTAAGGACCATCCCTCATTGGTCCAGTGTTATTACAGGAGGAAACCAGAGTAAATTAAACTAACTTTATTTATACTGGATAACCTTATCAGTCATATCTAAACTGTTCTCTATAGAGGTCCAGTAAGGACCATCCCTCATTGGCCCAGTGTTACTACAGGAGGAAACCAGAGTAAACTAAACTAACTTTATTTATACTGGATAATCCTATCAGTCATATCTAAACTGTTCTCCATAGAGGTCCAATAAGGACCATCTTTCATTAGTCCAGTGTAATTACTACAGGATGAAACCAGAGTAAACTAAACTAACTTTATTTATACTGGATAACCCTATCAGTCATATCTAAACTGTTCTCCCTAAAGCTCCAGTAAGGGTCATCTTTTATTGATCCAGTGTTACTACAGGAGGGAACCAGAGTAAACAAAACTAACTTTATTTATACTGGATAACTCCATTAGTCATATCTAAACTGTTCTCCATAGAGGTCCAGTAAGGACCATCCCTCATTGGTCCAGTGTTACTACAGGAGGAAACCAAAGTAAACTAAACTAACTTTATTTATACTGGATAACCTTATCAGTCATATCTAAACTGTTCTCTATAGAGGTCCAGTAAGGACCATCCCTCATTGGCCCAGTGTTACTACAGGAGGAAACCAGAGTAAACTAAACTAACTTTATTTATACTGGATAATCCTATCAGTCATATCTAAACTGTTCTCCATAGAGGTCCAATAAGGACCATCTTTCATTAGTCCAGTGTAATTACTACAGGATGAAACCAGAGTAAACTAAACTAACTTTATTTATACTGGATAATCCTATCAGTCATATCTAAACTGTTCTCCATAGAGGTCCAGTAAGGACCATCCCTCATTGGTCCAGTGTTACTACAGGAGGAAACCAGAGTAAACTAAACTAACTTTATTTATACTGGATAACTCTATCAGTTATATCTAAACTGTTCTCCATAGAGGTGCAGTGAGGACCATCTTTTATTGATCCAGTGTTACTACAGGAGTAAACCAGAGTAAACAAAACTAACTTTATTTATACTGGATAACTCTATCAGTCATATCTAAACTGTTCTCCCTAGAGGTCCAGTAAGGACCATCTCTCATTGATCCAGTGTTACTACAGAAGGAAACTGGAGTAAACTAAAGTAACTTTATTTATACTGGATAACTCTATCAGTCATATCTAAACTGTTCTCCCTAAAGCTTCAGTAAGGGTCATCTTTTATTGATCCAGTGTTACTACAGAAGGAAACCAGAGTAAACTAAACTAACTTTATTTATACTGGATAATCCTATCAGTCATATCTAAACTGTTCTCCATAGAGGTCCAATAAGGACCATCTTTCATTAGTCCAGTGTAATTACTACAGGATGAAACCAGAGTAAACTAAACTAACTTTATTTATACTGGATAATCCTATCAGTCATATCTAAACTGTTCTCCATAGAGGTCCAGTAAGGACCATCCCTCATTGGTCCAGTGTTACTACAGGAGGAAACCAGAGTAAACTAAACTAACTTTATTTATACTGGATAACTCTATCAGTTATATCTAAACTGTTCTCCATAGAGGTGCAGTGAGGACCATCTTTTATTGATCCAGTGTTACTACAGGAGTAAACCAGAGTAAACAAAACTAACTTTATTTATACTGGATAACTCTATCAGTCATATCTAAACTGTTCTCCCTAGAGGTCCAGTAAGGACCATCCCTCATTGATCCAGTGTTACTACAGAAGGAAACTGGAGTAAACTAAAGTAACTTTATTTATACTGGATAACTCTATCAGTCATATCTAAACTGTTCTCCCTAAAGCTTCAGTAAGGGTCATCTTTTATTGATCCAGTGTTACTACAGAAGGAAACCAGAGTAAACAAAACTAACTTTATTTATACTGGATAACTCCATTAGTCATATCTAAACTGTTCTCCATAGAGGTCCAGTAAGGACCATCCCTCATTGGTCCAGTGTTAGCCTACTACAGGAGGAAACCAGAGTAAACTAAACTAACTTTATTTAAACTGGATAACTCTATCAGTCATATCTAAACTGTTCTCCCTAGAGGTCCAGTAAGGACCATCCCTCATTGATCCAGTGTTACTACAGAAGGAAACTGGAGTAAACTAAACTGGGTTACATGCACTATATCAGTCATGTCTAAACTGGATTACTCTTTTATTATTTGTTATTATGCACGAATCAGTCTTCTGTGGAGCTACATTATAAATCAAAGCTTGTCACTTGTCCGAAAACGAGAAAAGGTTTTACGTAAATACAGTTTGAAAAATTCAAATGAACTTATTGGAAGAAAACAACTTATAATATCATTATATCTAAGTAGTACACAAAAGGGGATCAATCTTAAACTAATATTCTTAAGTGTTTGTTGGCTTCGTATGCAGGTACTACCTGTTGTTGTTTTTGATATTTTGACATGAAAATAAAAATATATATACTTCTATATACTACCAAGATTCTACCTTAAAGTCCAAGGTTAAAGACCTAAATATATTTTAAAAATTGACTTAATTCTTCTGTAAACCTTGTTCATTAGTGCGAACATAAAAACTAGAAAATAGATGTTTGTTATAACTCTCGTTGTCTGGAACAAACAAGGAAAGAATTACTTCTGATAAACAACATGATATAGAAACTGTTTCATGACTTTGGTTTTAATCTGGTCTTAGACAAGAGATCGGTCATTCTACATTACTTCAAGCTTCTTTCATTTAAACAAAACAAAAGTCTTCATGGTTTAACTCCACTTGCATATACTTTTTTAATTTACCCAACAAATATTTATGTTATATGGAAATAATCTTTGTGAATTGAACTTTCTGATTTAAACAAAACTTTAATAGTAGTCGTGTATTTAATCTCGAGGTCAAGAGGTGAATGATAAATATATGAAAGCTGTTATTGACCTGGTGTTTTCTAGACATCTAGACTAACCGCTCTGTACCGCGGTCAATATTTTAAAAATACTCACGGTACATCCTATGTAGAGCGTTAAAAGGCCAACTACGAGGCTTGGGAAGCCTGTGCCTAAACAGCGTCTCATATCCTAACCAAAAGAAAAGAGAAAAGAGGATTTTAAAAAACAAACGTTAGAAAGATTATCTAATTAAATAATTATAAAGTTCTCTGACTTCACAACCTTTATAACACACTTCAGAAATAAATAAAAAAGACAAATGTTTATATACAAATTAAGACAAAAATATATATGGCCTAATTTAAAAATATATAAAGTATTTTTCTTTAATATTTCAATATCTCAAATATCCCCTTTTCTGATTTTTACATGGCAGTAACTCGATGACTTCATTTCATGATAAATCCTCGCTCCCAAATCAAGACACATATGGATTAAAGAGTGTTTTATATGTAGTTGATCACCCAGATAAAACACAGTATAGTTTTCCTCTTGTTTTTTCCCACTGATATTTCAAGCGTAATCATCCGACGTTCCTCCATTTTTTTTGCCATCCATTTCACGATATCCCCTTCGGTTATAACCTATCGTAAGCTTTTCAATAATTACCTCCTAATTATGTCTTTTCCTCGGGTTTTCTGGGGTTATATTTAATATAAAAATACGTTTGGATCAAAAGAATTTTCCAAACATTGCGTCGAAGCTCTTTAGATCTTTCTTAGCGAACATGACATAACTATTATTGTAATAAAGTCATCGTTTTAAATCACGTGACCAACCGGCGTATAATTTTGTTCGGTTAAAAATTTCCCCAAAAATTAGAAAAATAAATTGATATGAAGTATGCATAAAATACTAGGTTATTATAGTGTAACGTGTTATTTTTGTTTGAAAATTTTTGGGTAAAAAGATATCAGAGGGTCATTGTAATAAAGTAAGTAATTTTGCTACAACTGAAGTGTGACCAGATTACATAAATGATTCAACGCACCGCAGTCGAGAACGATTATGATCATGTTACTATTTTTCTCCTTGGATTTAATCCAAAGTGGGGGTTTTTAATAAGAGGTATTACTTTGTTATTTTACATACCTTAATCCTAGTTCTGTTTGATGGTTAATGATGATAATATTTCCTTCCTACACGATACTCTTCCCGACGTGTAGATTCTTTGTACGAACGAGCGATCTTTCCGAGTTCACTGGTGTTTTTCATGCATGCCTGGATCAACCAATCGCATCGCTCTGACCTGCTTCACGTGGTTAAACTATGCAAGTAATGTCTCTCAAGCTGACGTCACTCAACTTTAAAAAGACTCAAATGTGTGGACCAATAAGGATCGCTAGATTTATTCAAGCATGTAGTTCTGTCGTCTATATAGCGATGATAACACCACGACGACTTCTGCGCTGCGATCACTTCTTGAATATATTTTATAAAGGATGCGTCTTTGTTTGTGTCTTAACCTTCATGTCCACCTGAACTCTTTTGTTGGAGACTCGTAACGTTTATTTTACGACATGGCTGCGATCCCTCTTTGCTGTATTGAGCAAGAATCGTCTTCTTTTAAAGTAGCATAAATTTATAAATTAAGTTTCTGTACTAGTTTTACCTAAAATCTGTGAGTTACTAGGGGTTTTTTAGATTAAAATGACGGCGTATTTAAAAACAAAAAGTCAATACCAATGTTTATATATGTTCTTTTGACTGAAGCGTGTCGGTACCCGCTCATGCGTTAATTGTTCTGTTTATTTGTTATTTTTACACCAATGTTTCAAATTAATCATAATTAAGACTTGTCTTCTGACACGAGACCTGGTGAACTGTTACGATATACCGCAGATGTGATTCATCTGAGTTAGATAACCGCAGTTGGTCGCATTAAGTAGCAACATACATGATAAAGACTGGAGTTGATGTGGCTTTACATTAACTGATGACTTAGAAACAGTGACGTTCCAACGGTCTGCACTATGCAATTTTTCCTTTCGTTTCTTTTTGTAACAGTGTATTGTAAAACAAGTTTCACGAACCATTGCAGCGTGTAACATGATGTGCAATGGTCAAAAGCTTATTGCAGCGTGTAACTTGCTGTGCAATGGCTAAAACTGTGCAAAATTAAAGTTGCTGCAATTGTAGCACATGCAAACCAGAATTGTCTCACAACGGTCTTGACCATTATAAGTAATATTGGGCATTTCACTCGATTACATAGCATGTTCTAAGGATTTTTGGGTGAAGGAAAATTCGAGTGTAGAATATATACATTTTAAGACCCAACCGGGACCAGTTGCGAAAAATGCAACTACACAGGCCTTCCAGCAGGAATTGAACCCACGACCTTGCGATTCTAGTGCAATGCTCTAACCACTGAGCCACGGAGACCGTTGCCGAGAGCTTGATCGCGAGTTCTGTGTATATATAATAAGGTGGTAACGCCAGGAGAGAATTGGGTATATTATTAGTGATATTGGGCATTTCACTCGATTACATAGCATGTTCTAACGATTTTTTGGGTGAAGGAAAATTTCCCTAGTGTAGAATCCATATACTCGATGGAGCACGCTAAACCATGAGCCATTTCTTAATTGTCTCTACAACGGTCTTGACCATTATTACACCGCTAGTCTGCTGGTAGTAGTCTGTCAGGCGTAGTCTGTCAGGCGTAGCCTGGGTACAACTGGGCCGCCTTAACACTGGGTTCACGACGAATAGGTACCTTAAAATTAGGTTTGCGTGTCGAGACTGGGTACGAGTTTGTCGGTAATCAGTTTTCATGCCCTGCATGAATATATATATACACCAATCAATTCCTAGGTTGGAGTACAGAGTTTGTGTTGGAGGTCACGCCTACATATTTTCGAGAAATGTCGATCACGATTTAAACGTGATCTTATTTTAAGATATGTCCACAAGTGTTGGAGTAACTTTAGTTTAGAATTACGTAAGCAATATTGTTGTTATTTCTATCAGATAGAGTTGTTGATTGTCTCCTGTGCCTTTTCAAAAAGCACAGTTATTGTGCTGTGTACGTACGACTGCCCTTTTCAAAATTCCACATGTCATGTTCCAAAATCACATGTGATCAATGTGAACCATGTGGTTCACATGTGATTTTGGAACATGACATGTGGAATTTTTATAAGGGTAGTGGTCATACCACATTGCATGGAGATAAGTTCTGAGACGACGGGATCAGTATTTGGCCATAAACTAATTTTTGCGAGACTGGAGAAAAGCGTAACAAAACACGAGCCGTAGGCGAGTGTTTTTAGCTTTTGGAAAGTCAAGCAATTTCCCAAGTGTTCGGATAAGAGTCTCCAAACACGGAAAAAAACATTTGGTATTTCTTTTATAAAATAATCACAATTGAATATGATATACTGTCCGACATTTTCAAAAAATCGTTTTGGCGGGAATTTTCCGTGTTTGGATACTCTGGTCCAAACACGGCAATTGACCAATCAGGGCTCGCCTTTCCACTTATTTGATAACATCTATCTGATTTTCCATTTGATTTTTAATCGTTTCCACCTGTTTTATGTTTTTCATTCACGCGCCCTTAGTATCCTGACTAACTGGATAAACAAATAAACAATGTAAACAAATGAACAAACTTACAGACTAACATTCTTCATCAAATGTTTATGTTCTAATTGCAGTTAAGTTCGACGAAATAGAATATATGCGTTGAGGAAGATAAATAAACAAACAATATGTTCAATACTATATCGATGAAACATTGCAATATGAATGAAATAAAATGCGCGGTATTTACCCAAAAGATTAAAAGAGGAAATTCAAATTGTAAAAGGATCTTGTAAATACAGTTTGAGTTTAGTTATTTGTTTTAAACAGGTTTTCAGTTTGTGTTTTGAGTTCGTTTTTGCGTTTGCTAAAACGTCTGTTTGTGTTTTACTCGTGGTCAAGTACTGTAACTAACATACATGCACTGTATAGAAGTACAACATTATTCAAGATGTCCGCAGGATGATCTGATCTGACTCTCGCAACATTCCCTTCAAGCAGCGTGGTTTATATCACAGCGTGTTAAGTTTCAACCACCTTCCCTTCTCGTCTACGGCCTGTCTCCGTTTTTCCTGTAAAATTTGAACAAGAGAGCGAGCGAAAGATCAAACCAAATCTGGGGAGCATTTGTGATTTTGCTTTCGAACCTGTTTGCAGTTTACGAATTGGAGCAATCTGATTGGTGGAGAGGGCGTTGTTATGAATCAATACAGTGAAAGAAGAATATAGAACCCGTTGGGTAACAGGTAGTTGACATTACGGTCGACTACGTTATTTTCAAATACTTTTCCAATGAGACAAAGTTAATTTGAGATTCACAGCGAGCTCGTAATGCGTAAACAATCGTCGATCCATTAAGTCACTACTGAAAGGTAAATTTCCCTGGCTAATGTCGTTCTTCGTTTAACGCGTCTTCTTTCTGGAATTCAATATACTTAAAACCATTATAATATTGTAGGTTATGGGCGTCTTAGCGGCAACTTTGCCATTTCTTCTCGGGATAACCCTCATAAAGCTCTCGGTAAGTAATGAAATTATTCCTTATCTACTCAAGCTTATCGTTGACAAGTAGAACATTACTTCGTAAATCTCTAATTATATGCTAGAAACTAAGTCTTACTATCTTACTATATACCACTGTGTGTAAATCATTATATACTATACTCAGTTGAAATTACTGGTGAAATATACTATAACCAAGCTTTATCAATATTTTTTTAAATGTGTTATGGTGGAACATTAAGAAATTGATTCCCAAACTCGTTGAGCGTGTTAGAAATCATTTTCTAGTGCGCAATCTCAAAAATATTGTTTCATTTATTTTATGTGATTAAATATTATACTCTGCGAAAGTAGTATATGTGAAGAAAATACGGAAAAAACCGTTTATTGCTTGTATTTTGTCATGCGAATAATTTTCCAGATTCTTACCTGTCGCTTGGGTTGTGAATCGAGTATTAACTGAAATTAGAAAGAACTTTTAAAAAAAATAATAGGTAGAAAACCAAAAAGAGCAAAAAATTATGTAAATGAAGCTATGTGATTTTTTATCCTTTTTCCACTGACCATTTTTGGCTACTTGTATGATATTGCATGGTCATCTCTCGTCTAGCTTGTTTTTAGTATCCATTAAGTACATAAGAATATTTTTAAACTATTGGTTTAATTTGAATAATTTGTCTGCAAGCCGAATACGTTTTATCTGAATTTAAAATAGTGAATTACAATGAATTCTCGAATATTACTGTGCAAGGCTAGCTGGGCAAAAAGATGGCGAACTGCTGATATTTTTAGCAACGAAATGTTAACGTTTCGAGCGAAACTTTTTGCTTTTACTTTGACAAAGGGCTCCGGACGCACGAAACGTCAAAATTTTGTTGCTAAAATTCTCAGCAGTTCACTAACTATTTGCTTTTCAGTTTATCCAAAACACTGTCTATGCACCACTCAACCTTTTAACACTCATAGAAAATAGAAATATTTAGGATAACAAGACGTTTTCAGATATAATTATCTTATATAAACACATTTTATTTAAAGTCTTATATGGCGTTTATTGTAGCCCTACAATTGTATAAATTTAATCAAGTTTAAAAGATGATGTACAGTCGTGACGAAGGGAACGGTGTTTCGAGCAGAGTGATTCTTGAAACGACCTCAGTACAACATCTTTTAAACATTTGTGTATCAAATACACTGCCTACACTATCCACTACTTAATTTAGGGGCCGTTCGTATGAGGCTGGCTGACCCAGTTACTGGGCTGATTTAATGTCACGAAAATCTTATTACGCGACTATTGTAGTCAAATAAAGATTTTCGTGACATAACATCAACCCTGGTAACCGGGCCGGCCCGCTTCATATAAACAGCCCCTTAATCAACCGCTTGTGTTGTACACTGTATAATCAATTTTAAGATTGATGTTCTTTGTTATTATGATTGCACGAGAAAGTTAGTTTGTTAAAACTTGGTTTAAAGCCCTAATTGAACAAGAACGCAAGTTGGCAGTCACGCTATCTCAGCCAGTCGCTCTGAATAGTTTCCCGAAAATATCATGTAGCGTGACAAAGTTAAAACTTGTTTAAAACACTCAAACTGAACTACAAACTGAAAACTGAAAACACTATTAATATGCAAAAACGTTTACTGAAAATAAACTGACACAATGCGACTTGTAGCCCAACAAGTACTTGTGACACACGTACTGGCACGAATACCTAGACATTGTATTTTTCTACAAAAGTAACCACGGCATCAACATCCTCAACAAGACCACCCTACCAACTCCTCAGCATCATAAACAAACAAGATCATCCAACCCTGACTGCGACAAATATCAAACCAAAAAATGTAATACTTCGACCTACCAAAAATCATACACAATTCGGACAACAAGAACATGGAACATACTACCAAAAACTATTACAACAAAAAACATCACACTCTCAAACTTCAAGAAGTTACTATTCAACTACTACATTAACACACTTAACAACACATATGACGTAGGCGACCCACGAACATGGAAAAGCATATGTTTAAAATGCAACACAGCTCGGAGCCTTATGAACCCGCCATCGTGTTGCTTTTAGTAGATTTCGTAGTAAATTTAATGTATTTAATGTATGTTGTATATCGTTATGTATTTTTAAAGTAAAATCGTACTTGTTTTGGGGCCGCAGTAATTGGCATTAGCTGTTGCGGTTACTCAGCCTGTTGTCTTAATGTCTGTATTTATGTTTGTAACGTGTATGGCAAAGTTATTAAAATAAAATAAAGTACGATTTGACTAGTTCCCAGGCGTATAAATATCGAAAACAAGCTCGGTCTACCTTCTGAGTGCCAGTGACTCAATGGTGAGAGCGTCCGGCTGGCATTCGGAAGGTTGTGGGTTCGAGTCCTGCCTGGAACTCAGAGTTTTTCTCTGAGTTTAACTTACGACAGCTTACACAGCAAAAACTATGTGGTCCTATCAGTGTAAGGACCACCCACCCCCTTTATGTAGCAGGCCACTGAGCCCACAATTTGTGTGTACGACTGACCTAGCAATGTTTTATGGGTATCAGCCTATTATAATCTGGAGTCGAAAATATTGTGTAGTGGGGGTACTACGTGGTCAACGTTTTCTTGCTTCTCCTCCTCGACTATAAGACGTATGCTTTTCTGCTGTAGTATTTTTTAACACTTTTCTAGTCATATATGTATATTCAGTCTTTAATAAATATATAAACAGAGAACGTAGGAGTCTAACGTTTCGAGCGAAGGCCCTTCGTCAGAGAGCAACGTTAGACTCCTACGTTCTCTGTTTCGGCAGTATATCTAACCTTACTATATTTCGATTGTTGTTTCTACACTGCCCACACAGCACGCTACGTTTATTACACTATTTACCTTTACACTATTAGTCTTTAGTTGTTCTTTTTTTCTGAATTTTTCTTTATTTTAGACGTCCTTTCCCGTATCACCAGTCCCACCGTTGCTGAACAAACTTTTAAAAGATCAAAATGTCACTCTGGGTTTCATTCTGAAAGGCCTGCAGGGACCACCAGGTCATGATGGTTTGTCAGGCATGTCGGGACCTCCAGGACAACAGGGTCCACCTGGAGATAAAGGGGACGCTGGGCTACCTGGTATGCCTGGGGAAGCTGGTATGTCGGGACCTCCAGGTCTTCAGGGTCCTTCTGGTTTGGATGGTCAACCAGGATCACCGGGATTACCAGGACCTCCAGGGTTAACTGGGGGTAGTGGTATGCAAGGACCTGCTGGACCACCTGGGTTCCAAGGACCTCCTGGAGTGGCTGGACCAACGCCTATACGATACGTAAGTAGAGAGTGTTGATGTTATTTCTGTGTGTTAGTTACCAAAAGTACTTTGTCCAAGGACGAACAGAGTGAGCTGACCCTGACTCAAACACCTGGTTTGAGAGAGAGAAGGAAAAGGGAGGGAGGGAGGGAGGGAGGGAGGGAGGGAGGGAGGGAGGGTTAGGGAGGGAGGGGTTAGGGAGGGAGGGGTTAGGGGAGGGAGGGGTTAGGGAGGGAAGGAGGAAGGAAGGAAGGAAGGAAGGAAGGAAGGAAGGAAGGAAGGAAGGAAGGAAGGAAGGAAGGAAGGAAGGAAGGAAGGAAGGGAGGGAGGGAGGGAGGGAGGGAGGGAGGGAGGGAGGAAGGAAGGAAGGAAGGGAAGGACGTACGGGCAGACTGACGGACGTACGGACGGACGGACGGACGGACAGATGGACGGACGGACGGGCGGACGGACGGGAGGGGAGAGGGAGGAGGGAGGGAGGGAGGGAGGGAAGGAGGGAGGGAGGGATGGAGGGAGGGAGGGAGGGAGGGAAGGAGGGAGGGAGGGAGGGAGGGAGGGAGGGAGGGAGGGAAGGAGGGAGGGAGGGAGGCAGGGAGGGAAGGGTTAGGAGGAAGGAAGGAAGGAAGGAAGGAAGGAAGGAAGGAAGGAAGGAAGGAAGGAAGGAAGGAAGGTAGGTAGGTAGGTAGGTAGGTAGGTAGGTAGGTAGGTAGGTAGGTAGGTAGGTAGGTAGGTAGGTAGGTAGGTAGGTAGGTAGGTAGGAAGGTAGGAAGGAAGGAAGGAGGGAGGGAGGGAGGGAGGGAGGGAGGGAGGGAGTGAGGGAGTGAGTGAGTGAGTGAGTGAGGAAGGAAGAAGGAAGGACGGACGTACGGGCGGACTGAAGGACGGACGGACGGGAGGGGAGAGGGAGGAGGGAGGGAGGGAGGGAGGGAGGGAGGGAGGGAATGAAGAGATGAATGGGTACATGAATCAATCAACCAGTGAACACATAAGCACATAAACAAATAACTTGCTGTCCTTTTTAGAATGGTACAGTAAAATGTGAAGAGGACACTGCTTGGCTAAGGTGTAATGAATACAAACACATAAGCATCATCTCCGCCTTCTGGGGTCGACGAAACTTTGGTTTATGCACAGAACACACTGGAAGCTTACTCACAGACAAGTACTGTCCAACCATGCCCAAGTTTTTGACGAAAGTGAAAGATGCTTGTGAAGGCACCACGATGTGCGAAGTTAGAGCTACGAAATCTTTCTTTGGCGATACCTCGTGCTATGATGTGTACAAGTATTTAGAGGTCTATTACAAATGCATTGAAGTAATCAACGGTCATGAAGTTGTGAATGAGGACAATCTACTCAACGCTAACTTCTTGGGTTAAAAACTCTCACTATAGTGGACTAAGGACACTCGCGTTGGCCACACTTGTTTGTGTCTTAATATTTCTGAATCCTATTCAGTTACCTATATATAAATATATATCGCGCAAACAGGCATCTTTCCTGTATAACATGGTATACCAATAATCCCTCGAGTTTTTAAACGAGTAGAGTGTTCATATTAAGCAGGCTACGTTGATTTTGCGATGGTGTCCAATTCGTTCTTTGACATAGACATTTTTGCAAACAAACGTTCGTTCTACAACACCCGACGTCCGTTAGACTGATTTTCTTAGCATCCTGACATTTCTACTGAAATAATGTAATTAAAGATAAACTTTACTGTACGATAGTTCATTTGTTGTCAGTGATTCATTTTTCCAATATAATTCATGTAAATAACATGGTCAATAGTAAATATGCATTACTCACTATTGTCTAACTCATTGTTCTTATACTGTACTTCTAATAGCACGACATATAACTATATTGATATTCAACTAGTAACAATTGTGATATCCAAACAAGGATTGCCTAATGACTACATTTGTTTTCTTTGTTCACTTTATTTTATTTAAACACGGTGGTTTAGTGACTACAGTTTAAACAAAAATAAAAAGTTGTTTTTTATTTGGCCGTGTGGTCTGAAAATATTGCAATAAAAGTAGTGTGCTGTGTAGGCAGTGTTGAAATACTGATCGAAATATAGTAAGGTCGGGATACTGTCGAAATTATTGAACGTAGTTCTGCTTTCCTATTGGTTAGAATTTTCGCGCGTTTTTATTGGCTATGAGTAAAACTACAATCGTCATCAGGGGATTTAGCCCTGATGACGCGAGAATGAAATTAGTGTTACCTGGCCCATATTTCTTCTTCGGGTATCAGGCTAAGTGCAGAACAGCCTCGCTTATGTAATAATAATAATTTCTTTATTTTAGCAGGGTATATATAACCTCTTCAGCATAGTTGCTGGTATCAATGAGGGCCCTGGCGTAGATTTAAAGACCTAGGTATTGATTTTATGGATGGGGTAAAACCGGAGATCCCAGCGAAAAACCCTCGAAGCACAGAAGAGACCAACTAAACTCTACTCACATGGATTCCAAGCTCGAGAACGGGGTGGTTCCCAGATGGTCACCCATCCAAGTACTAACCCCGTCCAACTGGGCTTAACTATTCGTGAGAGGCAGCGCCCTAACAGGACACGCTGTGTGTGGAGGGGGGGGGGGGGGGTTAAAGAAGCCCTGGACTAAATATTTTGCCTTCTCCACTCTCTCTCACTCTCTCGCTCTCTCTCTCTCTCTCTCTCTCTCTCTCTCTCTCTCTCTCTCTCTCTCTCTCTCTCTCTCCCTCCCTCCCTCCCTCCCTCCCTCTCCCTCCCTCGCTCGCTCGCTCACTCACTCACTCACTCACTCACTCACTCACTCACTCACTCACTCACTCACTCACTCACTCACTCACTCACTCACTCACTCTCTCTCTCTCTCTCTCTCTCTCTCTCTCTCTCTCTCTCTCTCTCTCTCTCTCTCTCTCTCTCTCTCTCTCTCTCTCTCTCTAATTTGGTTTCGTCGACTTCCACCCTTTAACGTATAGTACTTTGCGATCAGTAGATGTGAAAAGCTTGTGAGTCGAATTGGCTTAATCGAGTTGACTGACTCGATTTGAGTATAGCCATTGACTTGACTAGACCAGGCACTTAACGTGACCTATGAGTCGACCAATACAACTATACTACTTTTATGATAAGTTGTACGTATACATGCAGTGCATTTGGTACAATTTATCATATATCACTTTAACTACATCTCATATGCAAAAGCTACCACTTAGGGGCACATAAATAGAGGATATTGCATGGTGGTGCGAAGTTATGGATTTTATCTTCGAGTGGTGAAAACAACATTTTACGAATGAGCGTAGCGAATGAGTAAAATATCGTTTTTACCACGAGAAGATAAAATTCATATCTTCAAGCCAGCGTGTAATTTTCTTTTTATTATATAGATTCAATACAAAAAGAGGTAAAATTCTTAATGACGTCATCGATATCTTGACTAGTGATCGAGGATATGGAAAATACAACACTGCATATTTTCTAATAAAACACTCGCATCTATATAATAATAATGACTATGTATTTGCAACCTCAGCTTTCCATCTGGGCCTCAGTGGCTCTCAAATGAATCAGTATTTTAAGTAAAACTAACTTGAGATAAAAGTTAATGGATTAGAGCATCTAACCAGTCATTAGAAGGTTGCAGCTTCGAACCCTGTCTGGGGCTCAGAAATCTTTTCTGAGTAATTGCGAAGCTTGATGAACGTCCACCAAACGTCTGTTAAACTACTTTTGTTTTGCAAAATTTAGACTACAGGAATGAGATAGGACCAGAGAACTCAATTTCCATAACTGGAACGCTAACTTCAGGGCAGAAAGTGAAGTCAGCTATATATTACATCGCTTTCAGTCCCCCTACAAACTGTTTCCTACGCGGTCAAAACGTAGAGCGTAAGGGACTGAATCCGACCGTGATATACGAACATCTTGACTTCACTTTTGAAGGGTCATCACGTACCTATACTAAGAAGGCTTCTGATTGGTTTAGATAACCTAAGTCAACACCTTCCCCTAATCTTAACGTGCAGGGGAGCACGGTTGGCGTGTGCTGTTAGCGCGCTGCCTCTCACCAAAGCTCGGTTAGACGGGGTTAGTACTTGGATGGGTGACCGCTTGGGAATGACTCCGTTGTCGAGCTGGAAACTAATGTGAGTAGAGTTGTAGTTGATCTCTCCTGTGCTTCGAGGGTTTTTCGCCGGGTTCTCCGGTTTTCCTCCCTCCGCAAAACCAACACTTACATCATAGTAGTCATGTTCAATTGGGGCATTTCGCTCTGTTTGACCACCAGTTGCAATAGGCAATAGAGTTATTAAAACAAAACCTTAATCAGTAAGGAGCATGGGAACGAATTGATAATCGACAATGTGATTGGTTACTTATAGCCAATCAGGGACGTAGTCAGGATTTTGAAAGGGGGGAGCCGAAGTCAAAATAAATTTTTAGGGGGGTCGGGGGGCATGCTCCCCCAGGAAATTTTGAAATCGAGAGTCGCTGAAATGCCATTTCCTGGCTTTTGGAGGAAGATTTTACAGACTCTAAAGGTTAAAAAACGTCATATAAAATACTCAAAACACGCAAACGTCACATAGATTCTCAAAATGCATACACTCAGTAGATTGAATACACTGTTTACAGTTTATTTCCTGACACAATGGCATATTGCATCAGTTTTGTAGTTACATGTCTGTTGTTTTATATCTAAAGGGGGGGAGCCGCGGCTCCCACGGCCCCTGGCTACGTCCCTGTAGCCAATCAGCAAACTCGTTGATATTAGGTAGGTCTTTACTGCTTTCGAAGCGTGATAATGTCTGAATCTGAAGAATGCAGTTCACTAGGCAGGACATACTATAACAAAACATTAAGCTTTAACCCCAACAGATTAACATCAATCGGTTTTTGAATAAATAGATCCAGTACTTTTGTTGCAAAAGTAATAAAAACAAAACAATGAAACACCAGTAATCTTGTTAAACAACACACAAACAACCTGCACGAGCAGCGAAATGATTACATGAAAAATTTTTATTGCTAGTTTACTCTGCTAAAATGAACAAAATAGACCATCTTTCACTCAGAAATGTTCTCTTTATTTTATATAAAGATCCCACATAATCAAACGTTTTGTTTTTTCCATTAATGTTACACAAGTTAAATAAAAAGTGTTTTACTAAACAAATATGTTATTTTGGTGGTCACGAGTTTCTTGCCGAAACTTGTAATCGTTTAGATTTAAGAAGCTATCTACATGTATTATCCTTGTAGTGTTGTGCAGTATATCTACATATTTGTTATAGTGTAATATATTTAATAGCGATGAGAAACATACTGCGCATGTGCTATGATATAGTCATGCTTGATTTATTTCATTGCCGAATGGTTACGTCATGCACAATTTTTTAAACACCGTCGTTCTTCTTTAAATTTTGGTTTAAGTCTCACCAAGAGAAAATCATCTGTTTTTTTGTGAAAAAATATTATTAAAAGGTACGAGTATAGCTTGCTTTTATAATTATCGTTGTGTTTTGATGTTTTAATCTGTTAATTTATAGTAGATGATTAACGGAATATGTTTTGGGCTGACTCCATTCAAGTGTTCTGCTTCAATAAGCCTGACGAACTACCTTGATCTTAAGATTTTATTAGCAAACAAGAATATTACTAGAAAGATTTTTGCGTTTACAAAGCCTACATATACATGAAGAAGTGTCTTCTAATTTCTTAAATGCTTTGGTTTTCTTAGAGTATCAGTCAGTTTTTTTCCTGTGTTCATTTTTCCTCTGACATGGGATTAAAATCTTAACGCAAAAAGTGGTTGATTTGAAGTTGGCGGACAGGTTCCAACGGTATGTCATTGCTATGTTTATTAATATAACTTCTTAAACTTCGAATATTATTTTAACCTATCCTTGGATAATATTGTAATAGTTTTCTAATGCGCCGTTATTGTAAGTATTCTTATAAGATGGTATTGTTCACTCTCGTTAAAAATATACAAAATATAAAGAACGAAATAAAAATGGTTGGTCTTTAAAGCAATGGCGTGAATGAACTGATGTACTATAGGAAAACTTATTAGATACAACAAAATATATTATGGTTATTTTATTTATACAAGCCTGTTGCTTATATCGTGTGTAGAATTTGATAAATATATGTACGTATTTATATCATAGATATATATATATTATATCGTATATATATTAAATGTATATATAATATATTATATATATATATATATATATTATACAGTATATTGTATATATTATTTATTGTATATATTATATATCAAATATATTATGTATT
Organism: Corallium rubrum; assembly: GCA_964035015.1. Taxonomy (NCBI): domain Eukaryota; kingdom Metazoa; phylum Cnidaria; class Anthozoa; order Scleralcyonacea; family Coralliidae; genus Corallium; species Corallium rubrum. The sequence goes on along the minus strand of OZ035999.1, from coordinate 396,427 downwards.
GTAGAGAGGAGAGACTAAATTACTGATTGTTTCTCTTATTTAGAAAATGCATTTCAGAAACTTCGGTGTTCTTTTAATTCCAACTTTCTTATGTCTCTCTCAGGTAAGTATTGCAGCATATTCTTTTATTAATTCTGTAATCAAAGACAAGTGAATTGCTCTGACTTTGAATAGAACTATATACTGTATAAAATTTGACATTTGAAATGGATCGTTTAAGCAACATACCAAGGACTCATTGCATGTACCATTTGCAAAGTCAAAATTCTAATGTTGACTGTCAATATTAATTGGTCGCACAGAAAATAACATTAGGTTTGGCTGTAAGCTAAACTAGCGTTAAAGTAGCGTCTGATTCTTCACCTGGCTACGTTGGAAATCTTTTTTATTGATCTTCTTACTAATCAGAGGTGTTGTCTTGCTGAATTTAAACTGTCTAATGGCAATAACAACAGAGCAACTTTATAGACTAATGTTTCTCATTGAAAAATAAAAGATCAAGAGACGCTTATCTATGATTTTCTGGTTGCTTTCGTTTTCTAGATCGTATTTTCGCTTGGTATTGATGCTGATCTTGACTTACAAGAAGCTCTGGCCAGTCTCGCTCCTCTTGGAACCCCCGACGCTCACCACGTTGAGAAACGTGAAGATCTACACAATGAGGAATTCGAAAGATTTCGCAGAAAAGCCGAAACAGATAGTGAAACGTCTTTAGATAAAAACGAAAAAGAAGTCATAAATGACTTCGATCTTAAACGAACATCTAGGTCTGCTGACTCTTCTGAGTCGTCACCCAGCAAGAATAAGGAAGAGGTTTCCGTGAAACCAAAGAACATTTCTAAGAAAACAGTCTTGAAGCCAGACCAAGCTGCGTTTATGGCCGGTGTTGATGCTGCAGGCAAGAATAACACTCATGAGAAATTAGTCGGAAGTGATGGAGCCGAAAACGACGATGACGATGATTATGGTGATGAAGATGATGACAACGATGATGATGATGATGAAGAAGAAGACGAAGCAAAGAAGTCTGAAGTTACTTCTAAGAAATTGAAGGAATCTTCCAAGGATTCTGATTCCAGTGATGCTAAAACGAAAGCCTCTCTTGTCGATGAGTCGAAAACTAAGGATTCTGGTAGCAAGACTTTGGCTTCGAAGGAATCTGACTCGAAGGAATCAGATCAGAAGGATTCGGATTCGAAAGAATCTGACGATAAAGATTCTGACTCGAAGGAATCCGATGGGAAGGATTCTGATTTGAAGGAATCTGATGAAAAGCATTCCGATTCGAAGGAATCTGACGATAAAGATTCGGATTCGAAGGAATCTGACGATAAAGATTCTGTCTCAAAGGGATCCGATGATAAAGATTCTGCCTCGAAGGAATCTGATGATAAAGATTCTGCCTCGAAGGAATCTGATGATAAAGATTCTGCCTCGAAGGAATCTGATGATAAAGATTCTGCCTCGAAGGAATCTGATGATAAAGATTCTGCCTCGAAGGAATCTGATGATAAAGACTCTGCCTTAAAGGAATCTGACGATAAAGATTCTGCCTCAAAGGAATCTGATGATAAAGATTCTGCCTCGAAGGAATCTGATGATAAAGATTCTGCCTCGAAGGAATCTGATGATAAAGACTCTGCCTTAAAGGAATCTGACGATAAAGATTCTGCCTCAAAGGAATCTGATGATAAAGATTCTGCCTCGAAGGAATCTGATGATAAAGATTCTGCCTCGAAGGAGTCTGATGATAAAGATTCTGCCTCGAAGGAGTCTGATGATAAAGATTCTGCCTCGAAGAAATCCGATGATGCAAATTCTGCCTCAACGGAATCCGACGATAAAGATTCTGCCTCAAAGGAATCCGATGATAAAGATTCTGCCTCAAAGGAAGTCGATGATAAAGATTCTGCCTCAAAGGAAGTCGATGATAAAGATTCTGCCTCAAAGGAAGTCGATGATAAAGATTCTGCCTCGAAGGAAGTCGATGATAAAGATTCTGCCTCAAAGGAAGTCGATGATAAAGATTCTGCCTCAAAGGAAGTCGATGATAAAGATTCTGCCTCAAAGGAAGTCGATGATAAAGATTCTGCCTCAAAGGAAGTCGATGATAAAGATTCTGCCTCAAAGGAAGTCGATGATAAAGATTCTGCCTCAAAGGAAGTCGATGATAAAGATTCTGCCTCGAAGGAATCTGACGATAAAGATTCTGCCTCAAAGGAATCCGGCGATAAAGATTCTGCCTTAAAGGAATCTGATGATAAAGATTCTGCCTTAAAGGAATCTGACAATAAAGATTCTGCCTTAAAGGAACCTGACGATAAAGATTCTGCCTTAAAGGAATCCGATGATAAAGATTCTGCCTCGAAGGAATCCGATGATAAAGATTCTGCCTCGAAGGAGTCCGATGATAAAGATTCTGCCTCGAAGGAAGTCGATGATAAAGATTCTGCCTCGAAGGAATCCGACGATAAAGATTCTGCCTCGAAGGAATCCGATGATAAAGATTCTGCCTCGAAGGAATCTGATGATAAAGATTCTGCCTCGAAGGAATCCGATGATAAAGATTCTACCTTAAAGGAATCCGATGATAAAGATTCTACCTTAAAGGAATCCGACGATAAAGATTCTGCCTCGAAGGAGTCTGATGATAAAGATTCTGCCTCGAAGGAATCCGATGATAAAGATTCTACCTTAAAGGAATCCGATGATAAAGATTCTGCCTCGAAGGAGTCTGATGATAAAGATTCTGCCTCAAAGGAATCTGATGATAAAGATTCTGCCTCAAAGGAAGTCGATGATAAAGATTCTGCTTCGAATGAATCTGACGATAAAGATTCTTCCTCGAGGAAATCCGATGATCACGGTCCGGTTTCGAAGAAATCTGATTCAACAGATTCTGTGGCTACGAAATCAGAAAAGGAAGATGGCGATGAAGCTGGATCTGACTCTAGCTCTGGATCAGGTGATGTTAAATCAGCAGACGATTCAGAAGCCTCCAAAGAGTTAGAAGATTCAGGTTCTGGTTCTGAAGATGGTAGCTCAGCAACTCTTGGTCGAAGTGGTCCCGGAAACTCTGAGGATTCCGAAGGCGAGGCTTCGAATAAAGAAACCACTAGTAGAAAGGACAATCTTCCTTCCACAACAAAATCAGATGATTCGAGCCCTGGTTCTGGTGAAGATGATTCCGAAACTGCTGAAGAAGATTCTGAAAATGATTCCAAGAAGCCAGCTGAGAAGCAAGATGATTCAACTTCAAGCGGCAGTGGAGTAGATGACATTGAAGTTCTCGCTGGGTCCGGAGCTGAATTTTATTCCGGTAAGCGCTCAGGTTCTGAACGATCAGACGAATCGTCTGGTTCAGGAAAGGAAGATGATGATAATGATAAGAATGAAGAAGGTCAGGAAGAAACTTTACCTGGTGGTACAGGGGGGTTTGATGCTCCGATGAAAATGCCGGAGGGTTCTGGACCAAAGAATAAAAACGCGACCGGATTTCATTATGATTCTAGCGATAACAAAGGATCGTCTGAACAGGACCATACAACGTCAAAAAACGCAACAAAGAAAAGCGAGTCTACCACAACATCAGTAAACAAAAAGAAAAACGAGTCTCCTACAACATCAAAAAGCGAAACAAAGAAAAGCGAGTCTGCCACAACATCAAAAAGCGAAACAAAGAAAAGCGAGTCTGCTGAATCTGAAAAGAAGACACAGATTAAGTCTGATGATGATGATTCTGCAAGTGAGGATGACGCTGCGTCTGGATCTGGTAAAGAAATTGAGAAAGAAAACGATGATGATTCCGGATCGAGCGATGATGACATTCTTTCGTCGTCTTTAAGTGCACATGATGATGATTCTTCTGTAGACAGCCAAAAAGCCTCGAGTAAAGTTGCGTCTGCTTCAAAACAAGACGATATTGATTCGCTTGGTTCGGGTGAAGTCAATGATGAATCGTCTAAATCAGATGATGATGATTCGTCTGGGACTGATACAGACACTAGTGATGCTACAAGAAATGATTTATCTTCGTCAAAAAAGAACGACGTTGCTTCATCTGGTTCAGGTGAAACAAATGATGAATCATCTGACGAAGATGACGATAATTCCTCCGGATCTGGTACAGATACCGGTTCGGTTACAAAAAGTAATCCGTCTTCTTCGAAAAAGAACGACATTGCTTCATCCAATTCAAGTGAAACCAATGACCAAGATGACGATTCTTCTGGCTCTGGTGGAGAAGACGACGACTCTTCATCTGATGATAGTGACGAGCATGCTACCTCGAAGACGAATGATATTGAATCAAAACCAGGTTTTTTATCCGATACTCCGTCTCATAACGATGTTAACAAAGATGCAGAAAATACAACCAGTTCTACCTCGAACTCAGGAAATTCCAATGATACCATTGAAACGACTGATACTGGTGAACGAGAAGTCGCAAATTCCTTGGCCTCATCGAGTGCTGTTGTTGAAGCGAGACGAAAAGCTGAACTGGCCGCAAAGAAATCCGTAGTCGGTACCAAGGCTTCTTTACCTGTCAAGATGAATACGAAGATTAAATCCGAAAATGAGAAACTTCCAGGTAGTTTTGGATTTGGAGATAATGGAGGATCTGGTTATGATTACGATGACACTGGATCACCTGCCTTTGACTCTGGATCACGTTCAGGATTAGATTTCATCTCAAGCTCTGGAGTAACTCTTGCTTCTGGTCTTGGGTTTGGCAAAAGTGGAAACATGTTTACTGAAGAACTTGCTAAGAATGATATCCTTGTTCCGTCTCAAGATAAAAACTCGAAAGAAGGTGAACGAAAAAGCAACACAAAGGGTCAAAGTGATGATGATGATGACTCGTCAGGATCCGGAGTGAATATTGAGTTTGGATCTGGAGATCTTACTGAGTCAGACGAAGACGATTCAGTAAGTGCCAAAAATGTTTAAAATGATTAAGTTGTCGTGGTCATTGTTATCATGGTCGTGGTCATGGTTATGATCATGGTCATGGTCATCGTCATGGTCATGGTCATGGTCATAGTCATGGTGATGATCATGGTCATTGTCATTGTCATGGTCATGGTCATGGTCATGGTCATGGTCATGGTCATGGTCATGGTCATGGTCATGGTCATGGTCATGGTCATGGTCATAGTCGTGGTTATGGTCATGGTCATGGTCATAGTCATGGTGATGATCATGGTCATGGTCATGGTCATGGTCATGGTCATGGTCATAGTCATGGTGATGATCATGGTCATGGTCATGGTCATGGTCATGGTCATGGTCATGGTCATGGTCATGGTCATAGTCATGGTCATGGTCATGGTCATGGTCATGGTTATGGTCATAGTCATGGTCATGGTCATGGTCATGGTCATAGTCATGGTGATGATCATGGTCATGGTCATGGTCATGGTCATGGTCATGGTCATGGTCATGGTCATGGTCATGGTCATGGTCATGGTCATGGTCATGGTCATGGTCATGGTCATGGTCATGGTCATGGTCATGGTCATGGTCATGGTCATGGTCATGGTCATGGTCATGGTCATGGTCATGGTCATGGTCATGGTCATGGCCATAGTCGTGGTCATGGTCATAGTCATGGTGATGATCATGGTCATGGTCATGGCCATGGTCATGGTTATGGTCATGGTCATGGGCATGGTCATGGTCATAGTTATGGTCATAATCATGGTGATGGTGATGGTCATAGTCATGGTCATGGTCATGGTAGTCGTAGTCGTAGCCGTGGTCGTGGTCATGGTCATAGTCATAGTCATAGTCATAGTCATAGTCATAGTCATAGTCATGGTCATGGTCATGGTCATGGTAGTCGTAGTCGTAGTCGTGGTCGTGGTCGTGGTCGTGGTCATGGTCATGGTCATGGTCATGGTCATGGTCTTGGTCTTGGTCATGACCATCATCATCATCATCATCATCATCATCCTCATCATCATCATCATCATCATCATCACCATCATCATCATCATCATCATCATCATCATCACCATCATCATCATCATCATCATCACCATCACCATCATCATCATCACCATCATCATCACCATCATGATCATTATCATCATCATCATCATCATCATTATCATTATCATCATTATGATCATTACCATCATCATTATTGTTCCGAGATCTCAGATAATTTTGTTGTTGTTTTTCAGAATGACGATTCAGACGATGGTACATTCAAGTGGCCAAGCTATGGTGATGAAGTCACTCAAGAAATGTTGGATCATTTTATGATTGCCCAGTTACTTGAACAGAATCTTACTCTGTTCTACGGTGGTTTGACAGGACGACCAGGACCACGGGGACCACAAGGACCTCCTGGGGATCCAGGTGATGCTGGTCCTGATGGTCCCCTTGGTCCCCTGGGGTCAATGGGTGAAGAAGGAGCGCCAGGAGAACTGGGATCGGAAGGACCACCAGGTCCTAAAGGAGATCTAGGTCCTGTGGGCAAGAAGGGTAGACAGGGTGTTGTGGGACTACATGGGTTACCTGGGGAACCAGGGACTCCTGGAGGAAGAGGCAAACCTGGAGCATCAGGTCCTTCAGGTCCTGGGACAGAACTTCCGGTAAGGCTTCGTTTTGTAGAGAAAATTAATTTTGTTGCTAGTAATGTTATTTTTGTTCTTTTAACTCGAATTTTAATAGTGAGACTCAACACTTTCCCTGATTTTAAACACTTGTCTTGACTTTTATGGCGAACACTTGATCTAACTATACCAACACTTGCACCAGCACGAACACAAACTTCAACATTAACTCCAACTGTAACATTAACTCCAACACTAACTCCACGACCACCATCAGCACCAACATCAACTCCAACACTAACTCCACGACCACCATCAACACCAACATCAGCACCAACATCAATACCATGCACTAGCACATACACCATCACAAACACCACCACCACCACCACCAACACCAACACTTCCACCAACACTACCACAACAACACCACTAACTTTAACACCAACACCAACACCAACATTAACAACAACAACAACAACAACAACAACAACAACAACAACAACAACAACAACAACACTACTAACACCACCACCACTGACACTAATCAACACTAAACGGCAAAACTATCACCATTGAGCACCAACAGACAACATTAGCATCAACAAGAGCACGGGTGGCGTGTGCAGTTAGCGCGCTGCCCCTCACCAAAAGTTAAGCCCGATTAGACGGGGTTAGTACTTGTATGGGTGACCGCTTGGGAATGACGCCGTTGTCAAGCTTGGAAGTCATGTGGGTAGAGTTGTAGTTGATCTCTCCTGTGCTTCGAGGGGTTTTCGCCGGGTTCTCCGCTTTTCCTCCCTTTGCAAAATCGACACATACATCATGGTTAGTCATGTTCAACTGGGACATTTCGCCCTGTTTGACCATGCACCAATTGCTATAGGCAATAAAGTCATTAAACCTAAATCTAAATCTAAACATCAAAATGATAACACTAACACCGACATTTTATTATTCCAGAGTTGTATGTACTTATGTGAAGGAGAAAAGGCCTGGTTACAGTGTCAACAGTTCCAGTTGTTAAGAATCAAGAGAGTGTACTGGGGCAGAGATAATGATAAAATGTGTCCCAAGATCCCACCTGGTCTTAATGGGGACAATTGTGACGCCGAAGAAGAAAATTCTTTCGATAAAGTCGAGCAGCAATGTCGTCACGACCAGGCTTGTGAAGTGGTCGCTTCCAACGTTTTCTTCGATGATAATACTTGTAAAAATACCTACAAATATTTGAAGATTTGCTACGATTGCATTCCGGATTCACTGAGCAACAGAGCAGAGCTCCTGAGAAGCACAAGAGAGCGGCGAAGAAGAGGCAAGCGAGGGGAGTTTGGAAACCAAGGGAAATTCCGAGGCATGTCATCACGGCAGATTCAAGAAGAGAGAATGATGGACTCAATGTGGGAACATCCTTTAAGAGCTCCATTACTCAATGGACAATAAGATTAGATTGCTCTTTATACAATACCCTGGTTGCTATGCGTGTTTTCATTGGTTGTTGCCCATGATCTATTAGAGGACAGACACATGGATCACGTCAGCTGACTTGCTTTTTTCTTTCTTCATGCCCCAAAATCCGGCAAGAAGTATTGTAACTTTATATTGTATAAAACAAATAGATTCCATTTTTTGTTGTCTGTTCAGTTATAGATGCACAGAAGACGTCACAACGTGGTAAGAACATCAGTGACCCACTCGACTGCGTCTCGTGGGCCACTTTTTTGTTCTTACCACGTTGTGACGTCATCTGTGCATCTATAACTGAACAGACAACGGCAAAATGGAATCTATTTGTTAAGTAGTACATTACTTTGTCTGTACAGTTCATCACAAGAATGGTGGGCGTTGTTTTTTAAAGTCATCACACGCCACGTCGAAATAAACAATTGGACTGATATTCTTTTTTCACTAGCGAAAGCATTCCTTTAAATTTGTATCTTTACAGTAAAATGTTATCGACACAAAGAGAAGTTCGATTATAGTTACGAATCTGGCATTCAACTGAACATTGATGGGATGATAACATTACTATTACTATTTAAGTAAGCGTAAACCACACTTATTGACCTTCATAGAACATGAAAAATGAATTTCTATAAGCTGAATACTTCAGCGACATTTTGTAGCTTGGCAATATTTCCTAAATTCTACAAATTATGAGATTTTATTTAATAATTACAAAGATATATATGATCTGTACATAACTTTATATCATAGTTTATCACTTTCAAGAGATCTTGGAGATGAAACAAAATTAATTTCTTTTTCATTTTTCCCCTTTTTAAACAATACTTTAACTACGATAGCAATGGGAAACGTCTGGAGACATTTCTCCAGAAGTCTCCCAAAATGTCTCTAGAAGTCTCCCATTGCTATAGTAATTCAAGTATTAATTGTTTAAAAAGGGGGGAAATGAAAAATAAATTAATTTTGTTTATCAAACTCATATCAAACTTAGTTATTTATAATTCATGAATTATCGTAGCCAATGCATGAACGTATACGATATATACCACATCACATGTATGAATTTTGACACCCAATGAAAACCTGTAGGAAACTTCCTAGTGAACTGGATCACATTTCTTAATCTGCATATTGAAATCAATGAAGAACACGCTGCAAATCGCGACGCGAATACTCGTTTGAGAAGCAAGATCAAACCCTCGTTTATCGTGTTTCATCAGGGCACTCCAAACACTCGAAAACAATAAAAACGTCGGGGCTAGGCATAGGAGCCCATCTTGGCAGCACGTGGGTGTCTGTGGCGGACTCGAAAGACGCGCGGTGGCAGGGGATTTAAAAAAAATACGGAAAACGGTTGCCGGAAGCGAGGAAAAAACGGGGGGAAAGGGGGGGAGGGAGAGGAAAAAATATAAGGGATGAAACACCAAACGTTCAACGTGGAATGTGTTCCGCAAGTAGCCAGGACATCTCGTATCGTTGGGAGCCACCGTTGGAATACTGAAACCGACTGAAACTTAGAGTCAGATGAATGTGCAATAAATCAATAATCCTGAGACTTCCCGCTTTATCCGAAAAGCTTATCGTAGGATTTCGTAGCTATCCGAAGTGTCAACGATGATGTAGTGTCCTAGCTACTTGCGGAACACATCTCCCGAAAATACGATATGTAATTTAGCTGCAAAATCACGGCTAAAAGGTGAGATTTTGCCTTATTTTGATTATATTTTGATAAATGAATCATTATCACAACTACTTCGTTCAATTGTCTTACAATTTTAATACCTATAGCCGCTTAAAACGATGTTCAAAACAAGGAAGAATTCGTGTTTCATCCCTTTATTATTTTCCCAAACACACCACAATGGAGTGTGCCACAGGTGCCCACGCTCTGCCAAGATGGGCTCCATGTGATAATACACAAGGAGGAGTGCAGGGGCGGACTGGCAGCAGAAAACTAGTTACCAGGAAATTATATGAAAGGGGCGCCTGGCTGAGCGCAAAGCCTCAATACTCTAATGGTCCCGGCTGGGGTGCGCGCCTCTGTGCGCCCGGGGCGTTCCAGCCTCTAGGAAATGTTTGAGCCTCTGAAATCGTATTTCCTCGATTTTGAGAGCAGCATTAATAATTTTAAGCACAATTTTATGTATTGTGTATGCCCATTGTGACTATACAATATTTAATGGACAATAATATATAATATACTATGTATGAGTATATAGTCACAAGTGGATTACTGTTCGACGATTCAACTATACTCTTACGACTAGTAGCCTAGCAATGTAACTAGTAACAACTGTATTTCATAATATTTATGCGAGGAGCTGTATTTTGTTAATTGTCTTTGTGGGGGCTCCTGAAACGCAAAACAAGGGGGCGCACTGGGAAATTTCCCGGTCCCGGTGGCCCAGTCCGGAGGAGTGTATAATTCATCAGGATATCCCAACACCCACCAGGCCACCAAGACGTTTGTTGAAACGACCAAATGCATGTCGAGGTGTTTGGATATCCTGATGAAACACTCTTTCGAGTATTTGATATAGCATCTTAAACCAACAGTATTTATACCAACAGAAAATCGACGTAAAAGATTGCTTAATTTATGTAATCGCTTGCTCTGATATCCAAACCACAGACACGGTACCAGGGGCGCCGGAAGCTACTTAAGGCGGCGGTGGCAGCCATATAATAAAAAGGGCACTTTTTCTCAGCATTAATTTTTGCACGTGGTAAATAATGTTTGCCAATCTTTCTCTATAGCATAAAATAACCAAAAAGCGTAACGGTATAATATAATGAATGACAATGTATTGAGAAAGACTGAATTGTACATATTGATGCTACATTCCTATTTACCTTTAAGAAAACATGGCAACTTTAATGAATCAGAAAACACCCACCACGTGAAAAAAGTCTGGGCGCAAGACACCGCTCAACCTGGGCCTTTTTGAAATTGATAAGGTGGGAAAAGGTTCTGACATATCGGCTGTTGGATTCGGCATTTTCATTGGTTGATTGCTTATCTTAAAGACTGCCATTACAATGAACTTCTCCCACGGGGCTGCCATTACTCAGAGTGATTTTGCATACTAAATTAATTGCTAATTTATTACACGCAGGGCTTTTTTCCACCCTCCAAATTTCAAAAACGCCCTGAGAACGAGGTTGGACACAGCTAACCCAAGGCAAAATTAGTTTGCTGCCTCTGCATGGTCTGCAGTAATAAGTTAGCTTATGAGTCATCTGAGGTATTAATACAAAAATCATTTATTACAATATATAATACAAATGGCAATCCCTGTAGAAAACATTCCTCTTACGAGAATGGGCAATTGGTTGCCCCCGTGCTGCCCCCGCGCTGTGAGGGCAGGAGGGGCAGCTGCCCCTGTGGCTCCGGCGCCCCTGCACGGTACTGCAGATTTCCTTTCTGTTTTCCTCTTGAATTATTAATGAGTTTGAGCTGGCTATATATCTTGCACACTGCATTAGTGGAAGCTCATTTAGTGCTTGTTGACATGAATGTGACAAAGGTGTCTTCAGGCTGTCTTGGCCGACAGTATTCTATACAGGTTCACACCATTATTCATCAGATTTTAATGGCCTCTGGTGTCATTTCTAATACTTTACTATTGGTTGGACTCATCAAAGATCCTCTAAAGTGCTTCAGAAACTCGTCATCGTACTTAATAATGAATTTGGCTTTCTCTGACATTTTCTCTTGCCTCTACAGAATTGTCAAGTATTACTGGCGATCTTGTATCGGTGGTGTAAGTTTCGGTAAATTCTTAAACACCCCAGTTATTATATCTATTCTGAGTATTTTCTTTTTGGCTTTGGACCGTTATTTGAGCGTTATCCATCCGTTTAAATACAGAATTTACATTAACGGCAAGAAAACATTCTTGGTTATTGTTATTGGGTGGATACTTGGACTCGCTTATTCAGCAAGTCTTCATTTTTATGGCAACTTTATTCCAGGTTCCAACTTTAAACTTGTTATTGGTATTGGAGCTATTCTTGGCGGAAGTTTATGTTATGCTAAGACAGCTTTCGTTTTAAACAAGGAGGAAAAATACGTGATGTCCCAATTGGATCAGTCATCCAATAAGAATTATGTATCCCGAAGGTCATGTGTTTTAAGAGAAAAACGTTTTTTACGAACAGTTTTTTACATCTCTGTTGTTACCATGATAACATTATTTCCATTGTTAATATATGACTTAGTTATGACCAAGCGTGTTTCCAAGGCATATAATTCACAAAAATCAACCGTTAACTACTTCGCCGAGTTTTTGTATATTTTGTTTTGCATGAATTTTATCGTAAATCCGTTTATTTATTGCTGGCGTTTGGCAAACTATAGGAAAACTTGTCGTATGCTTTTTTGCTAGATTAATACAATATGCATGCTGTAAAGAAGAAAATCAAGTTGATGTAAAGTTAGCTTGCGTGCAGACACTCCGTACCCGAGATCCGAACGTATGCGTAGGCTAATGTAAAGTTTATTAATAAAAAGATCTAATCTTAACCAACCCTACAGCTGTTTTTAAAAACACTTTGAAACCTGAAGACGAGTCTTTAGTATTCCGGCTAACGCCAGAGTATTTTATTCTGGCTAACGTCAGACGATTTTATTCAGCACAGGCAGAGGTCCAGGCCTCAAAGTGTTAAAACCTATCTCTTTAACACTTTGAAGCCTGAAGACGAGTCTTTAGTATTTTATTCTGGCTAACGCCAGACGATTTTATTCAGCACAGGGAGAGGTCCAGGCCTCAAAGTGTTAAAACCTATCTCTTTAGCACTTTGAAGCCTGAAGACGAGTCTTTAGTATTTTATTTTGGCTAACGCCAGACGATTTTATTCAGCACAGGGAGAGGTCCAGGCCTCAAAGTGTTAAAACCTATCTCTTTAACACTTTGAAGCCTGAAGACGAGTCTTTAGTATTTTGTTCTGGCTAACACCAGATGATTTTATTCAGCACAGGGAGAGGTCCAGGCCTCAAAGTGTTAAAACCTATCTCTTTAACACTTTGAAGCCTGAAGACGAGTCTTTAGTATTTTGTTCTGGCTAACACCAGATGATTTTATTCAGCACAGGGAGAGGTCCAGGCCTCAAAGTGTTAAAACCTATCTCTTTAACACTTTGAAGCCTGAAGACGAGTCTTTAGTATTTTATTCTGGCTAACGCCAGACGATTTTATTCAGCACAGGGAGAGGTCCAGGCCTCAAAGTGTTAAAACCTATCTCTTTAACACTTTGAAGTCTGAAGACGAGTCTTTAGTATTTTATTCTGGCTAACACCAGATGATTTTATTCAGCACAGGGAGAGGTCCAGGCCTCAAAGTGTTAAAACCTATCTCTTTAAAACCTATCTCTTTAACACTTTGAAGCCTGAAGACGAGTCTTTAGTATTTTGTTCTGGCTAACACCAGATGATTTTATTCAGCACAGGGAGAGGTCCAGGCCTCAACGTGTTAAAACCTATCTCTTTAACACTTTGAAGCCTGAAGACGCGTCTTTAGTATTTTATTCTGGCTAACACCAGATGATTTTATTCAGCACAGGGAGAGGTCCAGGCCTCAAAGTGTTAAAACCTATCTCTTTAAAACCTATCTCTTTAACACTTTGAAGCCTGAAGACGAGTCTTTAGTATTTTGTTCTGGCTAACACCAGATGATTTTATTCAGCACAGGGAGAGGTCCAGGCCTCAACGTGTTAAAACCTATCTCTTTAACACTTTGAAGCCTGAAGACGAGTCTTTAGTATTTTATTCTGGCTAACGCCAGAGTATTAATTTTATTCTCGCTAACGCCAGACGATTTTATTCAGCACAGGGAAAGGTCCTCAAAGTGTTAATTATTTCTATTTTTTATTATCTAAAACTCGTCTTTTTAATTATAAACTTGCTGTAGTGTGATCTTTAATAAACTTGGGCTAACTTTATTGAAACAAATTTGTATAGGTAATAGCATGGTTTCGAGTGCAATTTGGATAAAAACAGGCACGAGTGAGTTTTTCAAAGACTATCAAAATTGCACGAGTCCAAAGGACGAGTGCGTGTTTTTTCAAATTGCACGAGAAATCATGCTATTACTTATTAATAATATACATGAAAAAATTTATCATAAAGAGAATCTTTCTAATCAAAATGCTTTGTTCAAATAACATACATCGAAAAAAGAATTAACAGGAAGAGCTTTTTTTCTAGTAAAAAATGATTTTTGTACAAATTTTAAAATTTACAAAATTTGCACTGTATTTCATTTTTCGGCACTGAATTACACTAAAATTGCACTCCTCTCAGCCAATCAGAATTGAGAAATTTTTTCATGTACATTATTACAATGGTACTATAATAATATACTTTTTTATTGTCTCAGCTCTTCGCATCAAATTCAGCTGCTTGAATGATTTTAAAATGAACACAACAATGGCTTGTACTCCGCTTCACATTAATTCAATTCAATATTATCTTATTCCTCATCATATTCTCATGGTTGCTGGATTTATTTCTAATATTTTACTGCTGATTGCGCTCATCAAAGATCCTTTGAAATGCTTCAGAAATTCGGCGTCATATCTTATCATGAATCTGGCTTGTTCAGATATTTTATCTTGTGTTTATGGAATTGTTGGCGTTTATTTGCGTCATTGTGTCTACGGTGTTGACATTATTCGTATGTTTCGAGTATCTTGCTATTTGTCTGGTACAAGTATTCTCTTTATGGCTCTAGATCGATATTTGAGTGTTGTCCATCCGATAAAATACAACGTCTTTGTTACCAGGGAAAAGACCTTTTTGATGATGCTATTTCAATGGATGATATGCATCGCGTATTCAATATACGATACACTCTACGCATCGTCGTCATTGTCGACCATCTACACGTTAAATACCATTGGTCTTGTAATACTTTTAGGAACTAGTTTCATTTATGTCGAAACAGCTAAAGCATTGAGGAAAAAATCAAAATATTTAATGAGGCAAGCTGATCAAACATCAGCTATGAACAGTGCTCAAAAAGTACTTCTTTTGAACGAGAAACGTTTTTTAAGGACAATTTTTATTATCTCTGGACTAACAATATTAACACTAGGTCCGGGTTTCGTTTATGAGTCTGTTGTTAAACAAGATCTATCTGTAAGTATGAGCTCGGAAAGCTCTCTTCGTAACCATGTTAACGTATTCTTGTTCACTTTATTTTACTTTAACTTTGCTGTAAATCCTTTTCTATATTTTTGGCGTTTATCGAACTACAGGAAAACATTTCGAAAGCTTTTTTGTAAGACTAGGCTCTCTTCTTGACATTCTGGACTTTGATTATTATTATTTTAAAATTATTATTACATAAGTACAGTGTTTTCAACTTGAAGTTGTTAAAGTTTAAATTGTTTTTGTACAAGCTGCACGTCGTAAGTCACTTCCCACTTTGCGAGCAATAGTGCATGGCAACTGCATGTGTACACTTCCCGCTTTGCGAGTAAACTAGCCTCCTCCGCAGGCAACTCTATGTCTTCCCACTTTGCGAGCAATAGTGGCAACTGTGTCTTCTCACTTTGCGAGCAATAGTGGCAACTGTGTCTTCCCACTTTGCGAGCAATAGTGGCAACTGTGTCTTCCCACTTTGCGAGCAATAGTGACAACTGTGTCTTCACACTTTGCGAGCAATAGTGGCAACTGTGTCTTCTCACTTTGCGATCAATAGTGGCAACTGTGTCTTCACACTTTGCGAGTATAGTAGCAACTGTGTCTTCACACTTGGTGATCAATAGTGGCAACTGCGTCTTCCCACTTTGCGATCAATAGTGGCAACTGTGTCTTCACACTTTGCGATCAATAGTAGCAACTGTGTCTTCACACTTTGCGAGTATAGTAGCAACTGTGTCTTCACACTTTGTGATCAATAGTGGCAACTGTGTCTTCACACTTTGCGAGCAATAGTGGCAACTGTGTCTTCCCACTTTGCGATCAATAGTGGCAACTGTGTTTTCCCACTTTGCGATCAATAGTGGCAACTGTGTCTTCACACTTTGCGAGCAATAGTGGCAACTGTGTCTTCCCACTTTGCGAGCAATAGTAGCAACTGTGTCTTCCCACTTTGCGATCAATAGTGGCAACTGTGTCTTCCACTTTGTGAGCAATAGTGGCAACTGTATCTTCCCACTTTGCGATCAATAGTGGCAACTGTGTCTTCCTACTTTGTGAGCAATAGTGGCAACTGTGTCTTCCTACTTTGCGATCAATAGAGGCAACTGTGTCTTCCTACTTTGTGAGCAATAGTGGCAACTGTGTCTTCCTACTTTGTGAGCAATAGTGGCAACTGTGTCTTCCTACTTTGCGATCAATAGTGGCAACTGTGTCTTCCTATACTTTGTGAGCAATAGTGGCAACTGTGTCTTCCTACTTTGCGAGCAATAGTGGCAACTGTGTCTTCCTACTTTGCGAGCAATAGTGACAACTGTGTCTTCCCACTTTGCGATCAATAGTGGCAACTGTGTCTTCCCACTTTGCGATCAATAGTGGCAACTGTGTCTTCCCACTTTGCGAGCAATAGTGACAACTGTGTCTTCCCACTTTGCGATCAATAGTAGCAACTGTGTCAACTGTGTCTTCCAACCCTACAGCTGTTTTTAAAAGCACTTTGAAACCTGAAGACGAGTCTTCAGTATTCCGGCTAACGCCAGAGTATTTTATTCTGGCTAACGCCAGACGATTTTATTAGCACATGCAGGGAGAGGTCCAGGCCTCAAAGTGTTAAAACCTATCTCTTTAACACTTTGAAGCCTGAAGACGCGTCTTTAGTATTTTGTTCTGGCTAACACCAGATGATTTTATTCAGCACAGGGAGAGGTCCAGGCCTCAAAGTGTTAAAACCTATCTCTTTAACACTTTGAAGCCTGAAGACGAGTCTTTAGTATTTTGTTCTGGCTAACGCCAGATGATTTTATTCAGCACAGGGAGAGGTCCAGGCCTCAAAGTGTTAAAACCTATCTCTTTAACACTTTGAAGCCTGAAGACGAGTCTTTAGTATTTTGTTCTGGCTAACGCCAGATGATTTTATTCAGCACAGGGAGAGATCCAGGCCTCAAAGTGTTAAAACCTATCTCTTTAACACTTTGAAGTCTGAAGACGAGTCTTTAGTGTTTTATTCTGGCTAACGCCAGATGATTTTATTCAGTTAAGACCTATCTCTTTAACACTTTGAAGCCTGAGACGAGTCTTTAGTATTTTATTCTGGCTAACGCCAGATGATTTTATTCAGTTAAGAGTTAAGACCTATCTCTTTAACACTTTGAAGCCTGAGACGAGTCTTTAGTATTTTATTCTGGCTAACGCCAGACGATTTTATTCAGCACAGGGAGAGGTCCAGGCCTCAACGTGTTAAAACCTATCTCTTTAACACTTTGAAGCCTGAAGACGAGTCTTTAGTATTTTGTTCTGGCTAACACCAGATGATTTTATTCAGCACAGGGAGAGGTCCAGGCCTCAAAGTGTTAAAACCTATCTCTTTAACACTTTGAAGTCTGAAGACGAGTCTTTAGTATTTTATTCTGGCTAACGCCAGATGATTTTATTCAGTTAAGACCTATCTCTTTAACACTTTGAAGCCTGAGACGAGTCTTTAGTATTTTATTCTGGCTAACGCCAGAGTATTAATTTTATTCTGGCTAACGCCAGACGATTTTATTCAGCACAGGGAGAGGTCCTCAAAGTGTTAATTATTTCTATTTTTTATTATTAAAACTCGTCTTTTTAATTATAAACTTGCTGTAGTGTGATCTTTAATAAACTTGGGCTAGCTTTATTGAAACAAATTTGTATAGGTAATAGCATGGTTTCGAGTGCAATTTGGAAAAAACAGGCACGAGTGAGTTTTTCAAAGACTATCAAAATTGCACGAGTCCAAAGGACGAGTGCTATTTGAGGTCTTTGAAAAACTTACGAGTGCGTGTTTTTTTTCAAATTGCACGAGAAATCATGCTATTACTTATTAATAATATACATGAAAAAATTTATCATAAAGAGAATCTTTCTAATCAAAATGCTTTGTTCAAATAACATACATCGAAAAAAGAATTAACAGGAAGAGCTTTTTTTCTAGTAAAAAATGATTTTTGTACAAATTTTAAAATTTACAAAATTTGCACTGTATTTCATTTTTCGGCACTGAATTACACTAAAATTGCACTCCTCTCAGCCAATCAGAATTGAGAAATTTTTTCATGTACATTATTACAATGGTACTATAATAATATACTTTTTTATTGTCTCAGCTCTTCGCATCAAATTCAGCTGCTTGAATGATTTTAAAATGAACACAACAATGGCTTGTACTCCGCTTCACATTAATTCAATTCAATATTATCTTATTCCTCATCATATTCTCATGGTTGCTGGATTTATTTCTAATATTTTACTGCTGACTGCGCTCATCAAAGATCCTTTGAAATGCTTCAGAAATTCGGCGTCATATCTTATCATGAATCTGGCTTGTTCAGATATTTTATCTTGTGTTTATGGAATTGTTAGCATTTATTTGCATCATTGTGTCTACGGTGTTGACGTTATTCGTATGTTTCGAGTATCTTGCTATTTGTCTGGTACAAGTATTCTCTTTATGGCTCTAGATCGATATTTGAGTGTTGTCCATCCGATAAAATACAACGTCTTTGTTACCAGGGAAAAGACCTTTTTGGTGATGCTATTTCAATGGATGATATGCATCGCGTATTCAATATACGATACACTCTACGCATCGTCGTCATTGTCGACCATCTACACGCTAAATACCATTGGTCTTGTAATACTTTTAGGAACTAGTTTCATTTATGTCGAAACAGCTAAAGCATTGAGGAAAAAATCAAAATATTTAATGAGGCAAGCTGATCAAACATCAGCTATGAACAGTGCTCAAAAAGTACTTCTTTTGAACGAGAAACGTTTTTTAAGGACAATTTTTATTATCTCTGGACTAACAATATTAACACTAGGTCCGGGTTTCGTTTATGAGTCTGTTGTTAAACAAGATCTATCTGTAAGTATGAGCTCAGAAAGCTCTCTTCGTAACCATGTTAACGTATTCTTGTTCACTTTATTTTACTTTAACTTTGCTGTAAATCCTTTTCTATATTTTTGGCGTTTATCGAACTACAGGAAAACATTTCGAAAGCTTTTTTGTAAGACTAGGCTCTCTTCTTGACATTCTGGACTTTGATTATTATTATTTTAAAATTATTATTACATAAGTACAGTGTTTTCAACTTGAAGTTGTTAAAGTTTAAATTGTTTTTGTACAAGCTGCACGTCGTAAGTCACTTCCCACTTTGCGAGCAATAGTGCATGGCAACTGCATGTGTACACTTCCCGCTTTGCGAGTAAACTAGCCTCCTCCGCAGGCAACTCTATGTCTTCCCACTTTGCGAGCAATAGTGGCAACTGTGTCTTCTCACTTTGCGAGCAATAGTGGCAACTGTGTCTTCCCACTTTGCGAGCAATAGTGGCAACTGTGTCTTCCCACTTTGCGAGCAATAGTGACAACTGTGTCTTCACACTTGGTGATCAATAGTGGCAACTGCGTCTTCCCACTTTGCGATCAATAGTGGCAACTGTGTCTTCACACTTTGCGATCAATAGTAGCAACTGTGTCTTCACACTTTGCGAGTATAGTAGCAACTGTGTCTTCACACTTTGTGATCAATAGTGGCAACTGTGTCTTCACACTTTGCGAGCAATAGTGGCAACTGTGTCTTCCCACTTTGCGATCAATAGTGGCAACTGTGTCTTCCCACTTTGCGATCAATAGTGGCAACTGTGTCTTCACACTTTGCGAGCAATAGTGGCAACTGTGTCTTCCCACTTTGCGAGCAATAGTAGCAACTGTGTCTTCCCACTTTGCGATCAATAGTGGCAACTGTGTCTTCCACTTTGTGAGCAATAGTGGCAACTGTATCTTCCCACTTTGCGATCAATAGTGGCAACTGTGTCTTCCTACTTTGTGAGCAATAGTGGCAACTGTGTCTTCCTACTTTGCGATCAATAGAGGCAACTGTGTCTTCCTACTTTGTGAGCAATAGTGGCAACTGTGTCTTCCTACTTTGTGAGCAATAGTGGCAACTGTGTCTTCCTACTTTGCGATCAATAGTGGCAACTGTGTCTTCCTATACTTTGTGAGCAATAGTGGCAACTGTGTCTTCCTACTTTGCGAGCAATAGTGGCAACTGTGTCTTCCTACTTTGCGAGCAATAGTGACAACTGTGTCTTCCCACTTTGCGATCAATAGTGGCAACTGTGTCTTCCCACTTTGCGATCAATAGTGGCAACTGTGTCTTCCCACTTTGCGAGCAATAGTGACAACTGTGTCTTCCCACTTTGCGATCAATAGTAGCAACTGTGTCAACTGTGTCTTCCAACCCTACAGCTGTTTTTAAAAGCACTTTGAAACCTGAAGACGAGTCTTCAGTATTCCGGCTAACGCCAGAGTATTTTATTCTGGCTAACGCCAGACGATTTTATTAGCACATGCAGGGAGAGGTCCAGGCCTCAAAGTGTTAAAACCTATCTCTTTAACACTTTGAAGCCTGAAGACGCGTCTTTAGTATTTTGTTCTGGCTAACACCAGATGATTTTATTCAGCACAGGGAGAGGTCCAGGCCTCAAAGTGTTAAAACCTATCTCTTTAACACTTTGAAGCCTGAAGACGAGTCTTTAGTATTTTGTTCTGGCTAACGCCAGATGATTTTATTCAGCACAGGGAGAGGTCCAGGCCTCAAAGTGTTAAAACCTATCTCTTTAACACTTTGAAGTCTGAAGACGAGTCTTTAGTATTTTATTCTGGCTAACGCCAGATGATTTTATTCAGTTAAGACCTATCTCTTTAACACTTTGAAGCCTGAGACGAGTCTTTAGTATTTTATTCTGGCTAACGCCAGATGATTTTATTCAGTTAAGAGTTAAGACCTATCTCTTTAACACTTTGAAGCCTGAGAC
Organism: Corallium rubrum; assembly: GCA_964035015.1. Lineage (NCBI taxonomy): Eukaryota > Metazoa > Cnidaria > Anthozoa > Scleralcyonacea > Coralliidae > Corallium > Corallium rubrum. Next base: position 375,413 of record OZ035999.1, on the reverse strand, counting down.
GAGTCTTTAGTATTTTATTCTGGCTAACGCCAGACGATTTTATTCAGCACAGGGAGAGGTCCAGGCCTCAACGTGTTAAAACCTATCTCTTTAACACTTTGAAGCCTGAAGACGAGTCTTTAGTATTTTGTTCTGGCTAACACCAGATGATTTTATTCAGCACAGGGAGAGGTCCACGCCTCAAAGTGTTAAAACCTATCTCTTTAACACTTTGAAGCCTGAAGACGAGTCTTTAGTATTTTATTCTGACTAACGCCAGATGATTTTATTCAGTTAAGAGTTAAGACCTATCTCTTTAACACTTTGAAGCCTGAGACGAGTCTTTAGTATTTTATTCTGGCTAACGCCAGATGATTTTATTCAGTTAAGAGTTAAGACCTATCTCTTTAACACTTTGAAGCCTGAGACGAGTCTTTAGTATTTTATTCTGGCTAACGCCAGACGATTTTATTCAGCACAGGGAGAGGTCCAGGCCTCAACGTGTTAAAACCTATCTCTTTAACACTTTGAAGCCTGAAGACGAGTCTTTAGTATTTTGTTCTGGCTAACACCAGATGATTTTATTCAGCACAGGGAGAGGTCCAGGCCTCAAAGTGTTAAAACCTATCTCTTTAACACTTTGAAGTCTGAAGACGAGTCTTTAGTATTTTATTCTGGCTAACGCCAGATGATTTTATTCAGTTAAGACCTATCTCTTTAACACTTTGAAGCCTGAGACGAGTCTTTAGTATTTTATTCTGGCTAACGCCAGAGTATTAATTTTATTCTGACTAACGCCAGACGATTTTATTCAGCACAGGGAGAGATCCTCAAAGTGTTAATTATTTCTATTTTTTATTATCTAAAACTCATCTTTTTAATTATAAACTTGCTGTAGTGTGATCTTTAATAAACTTGGGCTAGCTTTATTGAAACAAATTTGTATAGGTAATAGCATGGTTTCGAGTGCAATTTGGAAAAAAACAGGCACGAGTGAGTTTTTCAAAGACTATCAAAATTGCACGAGTCCAAAGGACGAGTGCTATTTGAGGTCTTTGAAAAACTTACGAGTGCGTGTTTTTTCAAATTGCACAAGAAATCATGCTATTACTTATTAATAATATACATGAAAAAGTTTATCATAAAGAGAATCTTTCTAATCAAAATGCTTTGTTCAAATAACATACATGAAAAAAAAAATTAACAGGAAGAGCTTTTTTTCTAGTAAAAAATGATTGTTGTACAAATTTAAAAAATTACAAAATTTGCACTGTATTTCATTTTTCGGCACTGAATTACACTAAAATTGCACTCCTCTCAGCCAATCAGAATTGATAAATTTTTTCATGTATATTATTAAAATGGTACTATAATAATATACTTTTTTATTGTCTCAGCTCTACGCATCAAATTGAGCTGCTTGAATGATTTTAAAATGAACACAACAATGGCTTGTACTCCGCTTCACCTTTCAATTCAATATTATCTTATTCCTCATCACATTCTCATGGTTGCTGGATTTATTTCTAATATTTTACTGCTGATTGCGCTCATCAAAGATCCTTTGAAATGCTTCAGAAATTCGGCGTCATATCTTATCATGAATCTGGCTTGTTCAGATATTTTATCTTGTGTTTATGGAATTGTTAGCATTTATTTGCGTCATTGTGTCTACGGTGTTGACGTTATTCGTATGTTTCGAGTATCTTGCTATTTGTCTGGTACAAGTATTCTCTTTATGGCTCTAGATCGATATTTGAGTGTTGTCCATCCGATAAAATACAACGTCTTTGTTACCAGGGAAAAGACCTTTTTGGTGATGCTATTTCAATGGATGATATGCATCGCGTATTCAATATACGATACACTCTACGCATCGTCGTCATTGTCGACCATCTACACGCTAAGTACCATTGGTCTTGTAATACTTTTAGAAACTAGTTTCATTTATGTCAAAACAGCTAAAGCATTGAAGAAAAAATCAAAATATTTAATGAGGCAAGCTGATCAAACATCAACTATGAACAGTGCTCAAAAAGTACTTCTTTTGAACGAGAAACGCTTTTTAAGGACAATTTTTATTATCTCTGGACTAACAATATTAACATTAGCTCCGCGTTTCGTTTATGAGTGTGTTGTTAAACATGATCTATCTGTAAGTATGAGCTCAGAAAGCTCTCTTCTTAACCATGTTAACGTGTTCTTGTTCACTTTATTTTACTTTAACTTTGCTGTAAATCCTTTTCTATATTTTTGGCGTTTATCGAACTACAGGAAAACATTTCGAAAGCTTTTTTGTAAGACTAGGCTCTCTTCTTGACATTCTGGACTTTGATTATTATTATTTTAAAATTATTATTACATAAGTACAGTGTTTTCAACTTGAAGTTGTTAAAGTTTAAATTGTTTTTGTACAAGCTGCACGTCGTAAGTCACTTCCCACTTTGCGAGCAATAGTGGCAACTGTGTACACTTCCCGCTTTGCGAGTAAACTAGCCTCCTCCGCAGGCAACTCTATGTCTTCCCACTTTGCGATCGATAGTGGCAACTGTGCATGTCTTCCCACTTTGCGATCAATAGTGGCAACTGTGCATGTCTTCCCACTTTGCGATCAATAGTAGCAACTGTGTCTTCCCACTTTGCGATCAATAGTGGCAACTGTGCATGTCTTCCCACTTTGCGATCAATAGTGGCAACCTCGTCCCATGCTCTTATTTCTTTCTCTGGTAATCTGGTTTGCTCGCCAAAGTGGGAAGACACAGTTGCCACTATATTGCTCGCAAAGTGGGAAGTGTACACAGTTGTCACTATATTGCTCGCAAAGTGGGAAGTGTACACAGTTGTCACTATTGCTCGCAAAGTGGGAAGTGGACACAGTTGCCACTATATTGCTCGCAAAGTGGGAAGTGTACACAGTTGCCACTATATTGCTCGTAAAGTGGGAAGACACAGAGTTGCCTGCGGAGGAGGCTAGTAGGAAGGGTGTTACTCGTTCAGCAACTTGCGATTTTTGTTGCAAGTTGCAGCAAAAAGTAGAACCCATCCAACTTTTCTTGCAACTTGCAACATGGCAAAAATAACAAAATTGCAAGTTGCTACGGGGTGTTACACGGTGCGATTTTTTATGCAACTTACAACATTCAGTAATTTGTTGCATTGCAAGAAGAATCGCATCGTGTAACAGCACCTTAACGACAGCATGTACAGCAGAAACAACTGAAAGCCTTTTATTATTAATTATAAAAGCACTTAACTAAAATAAATTGTCAGAAAGACATGTAGTTATTGTCTTCTGTTCTGTAAATAATTTGAAATATTAACATTAGAAATGTAGACTTTAATATTGCATATTACTATAACATGTGATTGGTTATATATCATTTACATGTATAGATTATAAGTTTTTAATTAATTTGAAAGCAAAAATTATAATCCTATACTGCAATATACTCTAGTTTGTCGGTATCTTGTGTAAGAACTATTAAATGAAACTTAAGAAATGGTTCATACGCGGGAAGTTCGGAGAGCACGAAAAAAGCGTAAGAGTTGGTCGAGGCGATGCTACGAGAACAACTCTAGATTTTTGAGTGCATCCCAAGTGCATCCACAACTCAATGGAGCACGCCAAACCATGAAGCATTTCTTTTATAACAGAGAATCCGACACAAAACAACGGGAAATGATATTTATTTCGCTGATTAAAAATGAGTTTCTCATTACATTTGGAATTGCCGTGCTCCATCGCGCACGCACAGTAGCCAATCAGAAACGCCGTTGTATTACATCTATGTTACAATAATATATATAGGAAATATTATTCAAGGTTTTTTGTTTCAACTTTTTGATTGCCGGCGAGCTCTGTAGACCACACGTCTGTCGGCAAAAGTATTGTTCTGGCTTCTTAACAATATCCACCTAGTTAGTAGACTTTCTAATAAGAATTGTTAAATAGAAAGAAAAAATTTATATTATTTACTGTATTTCCATCTGTTTTTTTGCTTGGCCGCGAGAGATCTCTTGATACGTGGAACATACATAAATGATGTTTTGATTCGTTTTGACGCGTTGTCAAAAATTCGTTGGCATAATTGTAGATAAAGTATACAGAATGTCAAATAGTATAATAGAAATTGATTTTTATTAAAAAAATGTCTTTTATTATGCTTCGACGTAATTTGAACGATGTCTTCTTTCATTTGTGGTACAAAGACAGGTTCTTGACAAGAAACGTTTAGCAACGAAATTTATATCTAAATGTACTGATTTGATTTTCTTTAATTCTTTGCTTACCGTATGGTTCGTTTTGGAACTAAGGGAGTATTTAATTTTACTCTGTCTAACACCAGACGATTTTACTCTGTCTAAGCCAGAGGATTTTACTCTGTCCAACGCCAGACTATTTTACTCTGTCTAACGCCAGACGATTTTACTCTGTCCAACGCCAGACTATTTTACTCTGTCTAAGCCAGACGATTTTACTCTGTCCAACGCCAGACTATTTTACTCTGTCTAACGCCAGACGATTTTACTCTGTCCAACACCAGACGATTTTACTCTGTCTAAGCCAGACTATTTTACTCTGTCCAACGCCAGACTATTTTACTCTGTCCAACGCCAGACGATTTTACTCTGTCTAAGCCAGACGATTTTCTCGTCAAGCGGAGAGCCCTGGGTATAGTAAAGGGGTTAAGGATGGTTTAAAAACTCCTTAACTCTTTACCTACCGTATCATTCGTTTCTACAAGAGTCCATCACCTTGGCATTGCCAAATCAGTGAAATCACAATACTTGGACCTTGTTAAATACTTCCTTGTGTGACGTATGTGGTTCAGTTACGAAAACCTGCAACGGTTATTGATTGGTTGATATCGTATTCCTTGCAAATACTGACTGTTCTGTGCATTTTAAAAGCATTCTTTGTTGGTTTTTGTTGTCATATTCATTCTTGACGCCAAGCTCATAAGATGGCGAGTCTTAAACTGGAATACATTCCACACCATTTTCTTTGCTTTTTTGGATTAATTGCTCATGTTATGCTCTTGATTGCTTTCGTTAAAGATCCAATGAAATGTTTCAGAAACTCAGCATCTTTTCTCATTATTAACCTTGCTATCTCCGACATGATGTATTCTCTGGTGTCTCCGGTTGCCATTTATCTACCTAGTAACTTCTTCAGGGACACTGGTTTGGATGTCTTTGTCTACGTCTCAGGATTTTCGTTAATCTCAATCGCTGCTGATCGTTACTTCATGGTAGCCTACCCAGCTAGGTACCGCCACGTTTCAAGCAACACGAGAACTATAGTCTTAATCGTTATTATTTGGTTCTTGGCGTTTTGTTATCCTGTAAAAAGATGGTCTTTTGGTGAAAACGCGTTTGATACTCATGTAATTAATGGAGCACCATTTCTAGGAATTCCTATCCAGATTTTCTTTCACGTAAAGACGTATCAAATTCTGCGAAAGCAATCAAAGAGTATCACTAGTACATCGCTACCTGCCACTAGTCAACACGTAAAGCGTATCAAGAGAGAAAACCGTTTTCTTAAGACTCTTGTTATCTTAGCAACTGTCACCGCTGCAGCTTACACTCCGCGAGTGATTTACGAAGAAATAGTCAATATTCATTTCTCGAATAATCATCGTACGATGGATTGGCATTCACCTGACAGAACATTTAACATTCTTAGTTGTATTTTTGCCACAATATTTACCATTAATTTTGTAGTTAATCCTTTTATTTATATATGGCGTTTGCCGAAATTTCGAAGAGCATTTGTGGTTTTATTTTGTAGATCACGTAAGGTAGCAGCAATGTAAACATTTCGAATGCCAACTTTTATTTATTGTACAACTTTAAGATGGACGTTTTGACGTGATGAACTTTAATTAATCTTAGAGCAAAGTAAAAAGATGATATATAAACTGTTGAGATAAGTTTTGATAAGAAAATACTAACGTTTTGAGCAGAGATGCAGATAGGAATAGCCAATCAAATCGTTGTTTATATTACCTAGATATACAAGCCCTGTTTTTACGTTATTTCACCACATTTTAAGGGGTGGTTACGTAACATTTCATGTTTATTAGTATGGCAACGTCTATCAAACGTCTGTTACATCCAAACAGAGCAATATGTGCGCTAGTCTCCTTCACATACGTTCTTATGGCTCGCTAAAAGTGAGCGAGCCATAAGAAGGTCTGTGAAGGAGACTGTGCGCATATAATATTGTTTCATTATATAAAATGGAATATTTTATCAGGTAATATTTAAAACACGAGCAGAAGAGTTTTATCAAATATAAAACACGAGGCAAAGCCGAGTCAGCCGAGTGTTTTAGATCTGATAAAACACGTTCTGCGAGTCTTCTGAATGGCTTCAAAAACGATCACCATTTGGTAAGTTCGTTGGCGTGGTAATTTTGAAAAATAACGTTGTCTAAAGGCGGATTTCCATTCAGATTTTTTTTTCGAGCGAGCGTCTTTTTGTGATCGCTTTCTTTGTTTCATGCCTCCAGAGCCCAAAAGACAAAAGAAAGCGATCGCAAATCATCGATCGCGCGACAGAAAGCACTGAATGGAAATCCACCTTAAAGCCGGTTTTCCACTAGGCGACTTTTTTTGCGCGAAGCGACTTTTTCTATTCTCTCATGAGCTCTGAGCTGGAACTAATCAGAAATCTATTGAATTCGAACAAAAGAACGTCGCTTCTCGCGAAAAAAATCGCCTAGTGGAAAATCGGCTTAAGGCAAGAAATCAAAGCTAAAGTTTATGTAAATCAGGAGAATGTACCACGATACGGTTATGATTTTTCTTTGTGTGCATGTTTTTCTCATGAATTGTTAATGAGTTTTTGAATGATGTTTCCACCACTAATAAAATCATTAATCTCACATGTGTGGATTAATGATAAGAATCTCACATTTCATATATTTCCATTAATTATACTCTCGAGAGTCTAAGATTCTGTTAGTTCTCTAATTAATTCTCATGTACGTGCGTCATATAAAAATATAAACTTTCATTAAAAAGTATTTTAATTAAGGGAAAATTTTTTAATTACCATGTTTGATGTAATGTATCATACACGAGAAGCCGTTTATTATCTGATATGAAAACACCGAGAAGCGTGTTGAAAAACGAGGCGATAGTCGAGTGCATGGTATAGCTTCTCAAACAAATCAGTATTTAAAAAGAAATTTGAGGTAAAACTTGTCTTAATTTATGGGCGTTGATTACTTCTCAGATCATACCTTGTGAAATTGGGAACACATTTCATAAAGACTACTTGAAGTACCTCGCGATCGTCTCCGCTGATATTGATCGCTGACTCTTAAAAAATATGGCGACGAAATAATATGATTTTATTTATATCCAGATATTCTTTCTTCTGCTCAGAGTTTTGCTGCCAACTAATATGACAAAGAAAGTATGGAAGTGAGCGATAGAAAGAAGAAGCTTGGAACGTTTTATCATATTGGTGAGAATACTTGTTAATACTCTCTAGTTATTGATTCTTTATCAAGCAAAACATAGGAGCAATGGCGCAATGCAAGAAACTTTAAACTTGCATTTTACAGTAATACATGAAAAAATAGAGTAGACGTATGTGTTGGTGCTTTAATACAAATATAAGGATCAGAGATCAAAACCTCCTGGAGTATGCAATAAAGCTATCTACATTATTTTATAATTTATTATTAAACAAATAGGCTTCATGGGCGGCGCCATCTTGGATTTGATAACGTAACTGATTCGACTTTATTTTAATTTAATCTTGTTTATTCATATGCAGCACACTGCTGAGGTGCATCTGAATGTCTTTTTTGACTGTCTGTTGAAAACTGGGAGTACTGTTTGACCAGTTAGGTCCATCACACTCACACCACACACTTCCACACACACCTACTGTACCATTACCAGCCACTCCACTACACCAATCCCCACTACCACTCATCACCAGCAGAACCACCCACCAATCCTCACTGGCTTTTCACTGGCTCACTACTACTCACCTGCCCCCATCACCAACCAAACCCCATTGCCCTACCACCCACCAACCCGTAGTGGTACCACCTACCAACCCCTACCACCCACCAACCCATACCACCTACCAACCCCTACCACCCACCAACCCCTACCACCTACAAACCCCTACCACCTACAAACCCCTATCACCTACCAACCCCTATCACCTACCAACCCCTACCACCTACCAACCCCTACCACCTACCAATCCTTATCACCTACCAACCCCCATCAGTTACCACCCACCAACCCCTACCATCCATTGCCCCCATCACCCTATCACCCACCAACCCCTACCACCTACCAACCCCTACCACCCACCAACCCCTACCACCCACCAACCCCTACCACCCACCAACCCCTACCACCCACCAACCCCTACCACCTACCAACCCCCACCACCCACCAAACCCTACCAACCCCCACTACTGATCAACCCCCACTACTGACCAACCCCCACTAACCCCTATCACCCACTGATCTTTATCACCCACCAATCCTCATCACCTACCAACCCCCATCAATTACCACCCACCAACCCCTACCATCCACTGCCCCCATCACCCCACCATTCCCCCTCACTCACTAAGCCCTACCAACTTACACTACCACCTGACCACCACCCAACTCTTGCAATCACCTACTAATCCCTTAGCGCCTAGATGTTAGACATCTGATCACTATAAATTGATTTTTTTTAAATGATTTTTATTATTCTTAGTGAAGAGAAGAATATTGAGATTCCAAAGTGGAAGTCTTGGTTTATTTCCTTTATATCCAGTTGGAGATAAACCAAATGAAGGACATGTCAGAGTTAATGTTTATTGTGCTCAGGTTGTTTGGGCCTTAGCTTTGGCATACAGGTATAAACATGCTTCAATACTGCATTAATTCTGATTGAAGTAATATGATTTCACCCATTTAACCCTCTTGTTTTTTTGCGTGGGACTCACACACACAAAAAATTTAATAGATGTAATGCATCAGTGGCATCACCAATAAAAAATCATGTCTAAATAACACAGCCCTTAAAATCGTTAACCAAAAGTAAGTTAAAATGGGTGAAATTGTAAAATGTTGTTTTGTTTGATAAGAATTATTTCAATATACATTTTATTCAGTTTTTGTTAATTTTGTTTCTAATTCTACAGACAAGTGGATGATGACAAAGGAAGAAATTATGAACTGGAGCAAAGTGCTGTGAAATGCATGAGGGGAATTTTGTTCTGTTACATGAGACAAGCAGCAAAGGTTTTGAATAGTTTGTGTTGTGTTTTAAATGTAGTTGTATTGTAATCCATTCTTGTGTATAATAATTACACAGAGATGTAATTGGATTGAGGCAATTTAGAAACCAACATGTACTGTACTTCATCACTCATGGATGTTTTCAAACTATTTTATAAATTCTTGAACAGGTTGAGAAGTTTAAACACAACCAACAGCCTCACAATTCCTTGCATTCAAAATTCAACATTCATACAGGAAATACTTTGCCTTTAGATGAGAACTGGCCACATCTTCAGGTATTGTAAACCTAATTGTCAGTAGCATATCTGTTGCGCTATAAGAATATTTTGATATGTACTGTAATATTGGTAAATGTGTAAACTAGAATCATATGTTGTAACATAATCTATTGTTAATAGATCATAGTTTATTGTTACATACATGTAGTGTGAAACATGCAATAATTAATACATGATGTAACAGAAATATTGTCTATACTGTATTTTACAGATTGATGCTGTTAGTTTATATCTGTTGGTGCTAGTTCAAATGACTGCATCTGGTTTAACAGTGAGTGAGATAATAGGCAGTTATGCTAATGACTTTGGCTTACCTTGCTTTAGCCTGTAATTTATGCAAATGATTGTACTGTACTGTACTGCACTGCACTGCACTGCACTGCACTGCGCTGCGCTGCGCTGCGCTGCGCTGCGCTGCACTGCGCTGCACTGCACTGCACTGCACTGCACTGCACCACTGCACTGCACTGCACCACTGCACTGCACTGCACTGCACTGCACTGCACTGCACTGCACTGCACTGCACTGCACTGCACTGCACTGCACTGCACTGCACTGCACTGCACTGCACTGCACTGCACTGCACTGCACTGCACTGCACTGCACTGTACTCCACTGCACTGCACTGCACTGCACTGTACTGTACTACACTGCACTGCACTGCACTGCACTGCACTGCACTGCACTGCACTGCACTGCACTGCACTGCACTGCACTGCACCACTGCACTGCACTGCACCACTGCACTGCACTGCACCACTGCACTGCACTGCACCACTGCACTGCACTGCACCACTGCACTGCACTGCACTGCACTGCACTGCACTGCACTGCACTGCACTGCACCACTGCACTGCACTGCACTGCACTGCACTGCACTGCACTGCACTGCACTGCACTGCACTGCACTGCACTGCACCACTGCACTGCACTGTACTGCACTGCACTGTACTGCACTGTACTGTACTGTACTGTACTGTACTGTACTGTACTGTACTGTACTGTACTGTATTGTATTGTATTGTATTGTCAGTATTGTATTGTATTGCATTGCATTGCATTGCATTGTATTGTATTGTATTGTATTGTATTGTATTGTATTGTATTGTATTGTATTGTATTGTATTGTATATTTATATTCAGGTTGCTTAATGCTTGAAGATTTTCATAATACAATAATACAATGTACTGTATCTGATATATTCTTGTCCATGTTTCTTATCATACCTATTCTGTCTTTCAGATCATTTACACACTTGATGAAGTGTCATTTATTCAAAATCTGGTGTATTATATTGAAAGAGCATATAGAACACCAGACTATGGCATCTGGGAACGTGGCTGCAGAAATAACAATGGTCACAGAGAATTACACTCCAGGTATTAAACTGTTTTAAATATTCCCCAACTATTCCAGTGAATGCACTACTGTGACTTGAATGTTTAAAAATGTTTCTTTGTATGATATAGCTCTATTGGTATGGCAAAAGCAGCAATGGAGAGTATCAATGGTTTTAACCTGTTTGGCAGTCAGGTGTGGCTTCTTTATTGTTTTACTATGTCTAATGCCAGATAATTTTACTCATCAACGAGAGAACCCACAGACATCCTAGGGGGCAGTGGGTTAATAAAGAAATACATGTCTCCTTACAAAAAGTGTGTTCCAAAATCTCACATTCTGTTCTAGGGGACATCATCATCAGTTATTTATGTTGATCCAGATGCATTTAACAGAAACTGTACTATCCTTAGAACTCTTCTTCCAAGGGAATCCAGTTCCAAGGTGAGAGGCTGTTATCAGACAGATGGACTGACAGACAGACAGACAGACAGACAGACAGACAGACAGACAGACAGACAGACAGACAGACAGACAGACAGACAGACAGACAGACAGACAGACAGACAGACAGACAGACAGACAGACAGACAGACAGACAGACAGACAGACAGACAGAGTTATATTGATGTGTGATTGTACAAAATCTTTGAAACTAGTCCTTTCTGATTAATGATTTAATGTATCTTTCCTTCCTTAGGAGACTGATGCAGCTTTGCTTTGTATTGTTGGCTATCCAGCATTTGCAATAGATGATGAAAAATTGAAAGAAACCACCAGGGATAGAATTATTGAAAATTTAATGGTACATTATTAATAATCATTGCTTTGATTCAGCTGATGTTGTAATTTATTGGGTTCTTTTTTGTTATGATAATGCTGGCCACCGTTTGTGGTGATTTGTAAGAGTATCTAGATGTATAAACTGAGGACTGTTTGTGTATTTCTTAGGGGAAGTATGGTTTGAAAAGGTATTTCCGAGATGGTTACAAGACTGTTGTGGAAGACCCACTGAGGAGAACATATTACAGCTCAGAACTGAAGGTAGTCAGCAACTTTATCTTTGTACAGCATTGTTTCTGAGTAATTGAGCTTGGCGAACGTCTACCAAACGTCTGTTCCATTACACCAAGCTCGCAAACGTACCAACGTGCACTACATGTATACGTACAACTTTATATCATACAACAATGATATTCTTAACATGAACATCATCTTGAATAGAAATGTAGAAAAGTTATACAAATGTGTTTTATTTTAGTTATTTGAAGGAATTGAGTGTGAATTCCCATTACTGTACATTTACTTGTTGCTAAATGGTAAGCATGGCTATTCAATGTGTTGTCTTTGTTAATTGCAAACTCGTGGTGTTTATAAACGTGGTTTTCCCACAAATTCTTGGTTATATATTATAATTGAAAACTGTTCTTTGTTCAAAGCTTGGTTTAGTAATGATAATGATGCTATTGAAGAATATTCTAAGTTGCTTGACAAGACACTTCTGTGGGATTCAGATACAGGTGCTGTACATATATAACCACAATATTTTGCGTGAAACTAGGACTTAGAATATTTTTTTAAAAAAGTTTTTTTTATTCTTTAAAATGCATATGAAACGAGAATTAAGTCAGTCTTATTTGAAAGAACACTTAAAATGATAGAGTAACATCTTTTGCAGTTTTTCGTTTCCTTGCTTCGTTCTTGAGATATTTCAGTTTGTTTGATATGCAAATTGAATATTTTGACGTCACATGTGCATAATGAGTTATTGAAATAAGTTATATATCTTTGCTATTATCAAACCAAAATAATTCGAAGAAAGGATGTGCGTGTGTTTCGCCCAGAACACTAAACATGTAGATTTTCAAATGATTATATTTGACAATAGCAAAGATATATAATGTTTTTCAATAACTGATCATGCACGTGTGACGTCGAAATGTTTAATTTGCATATCAAACAAACTAAAATATCTCAAGATCGAAGCAAGGAAACGAAAAACTGCAAAAGATGTTACTCTACCATTTTAAGTGTTCTTTCAAATAAGACTTAATTTTCGTTTCATTTGCACGTTAACGATGAATAATTTGAATAATGAATGTGTTTTCTTCTTGCTTAAGGAATAGAAACAGAAACAGAAGATGAGATAGACGTAGAACACAGTAAGAGATAGGAGTAGGTAGAGGTACATTAGATAGATAATGTTAATAGTAGTAAAAGGAGATAGTGGACAGATAGTTAGTGGAGGGGGGTGGTTTGGAAGCTCCATTGTCTTTCAAGATTATGCAATGGTCATGTTATTGTGTTCATGTTGGAGGAAGGCAATTGGTTGAAGAAAGGAAATTCTATGGACACGTGACGACGAAGGATGATACAACGAACAAAGGACTTACAACACCTGACGACGAAGGACTACACAACGAACAAAGGACTTACAACACGTGACGACGAAGGACTGCAAAAGTTAAACCCGAACGTTGCTATTGGATGACTGCTTCATTATACAGAAAATACAATACGTTCAGTGACCGTGAAATTAGACAAATTGAACAAAACCATAGAACAATGACTTTTGCCGAGTTTCCAAACCATCTCCCTCCACTATAAACTATGATGGACAGAAGCAGCAGCAGCAGTAGAGAAATTAGGTGGTCTATTATAGAGGTGCTAAATTTCCGAAATCTCTTCTATTTTGGCAATTTTAATCGCAACCGTTTTTCGTGTCACTTAGGAACATAACAGCGTTTTTGAGAAATGATTGCCAGTTCCCAAAAAGCGCTCTACATTCTAAAAGATAAACGTATCCGATGAGGACATTTCAAAGTTTCTCGCAACCGAACGGTTCTCAGTTAACTGCAAACCCTGAAAAACTGGATATGATCGAAATCCGTCTTACAGTGCCAATGCAGCGAAAATTAAGTTTGTCTAGTTCGAAAGAACATTGAAAATGACAAAGAAACATCTTTTGTAGAATTTCGTTTCCTTGCTTCATTCTGGAGATATTCAGCTTTGTTTGATATGTAAATGACCTGCTTATAACATCACACTGCATAATGACTTTTTAGAAAAGTATATGATTTTCTTATGAGAGCACTTATCGAAAGTACTTAAAAATTTTCACGTACATGCATGTAGCCATGACTGGTCACTAAACGTGCGTAGCTGTGAGTGTAAAATATTTGTACTATCCTAAAATTGATGCTCTTTCAAAAAGTCATTATACAGTGTGATGTCATATGTAGGTCACTTGCATATCAAACAAACGTGAATATCTCAAGAATGAAGCAAGGAAACGAAATTCTACGAAAGATGTTACGTTGTCATTTTAAGTGTTCTTTCAAATGCAATCATAAAAAACTGGCGTGAAATTTCACTGCATTGGCACTTTAAAATAATGGCTAAAAATAATGGCTAAAACCATTCGTTCCAAACTATATTATAACATAGCTTTGATATAGCAACAGTTTTGATTGGCTGTCGTGCGTGCTCCATAACTCGATGGAGCACGGCAAAAAAGCGCGGGAAAAATTTCAAAACAAAACTAAGTTTTAAATGGACTTTTTATGGCCTTTTATATTATCAAAATATTCATTTAATTTTATTGAGTAATAAAGAACAACGACCCAGAAGACATAATCTGGGTCTGGGTAACCGAGTTTAAACTGTCCTTTTGGTTGGATTTTAGTGAACAAAAAAGACTTGGCTACGAAAGTAGAAAAACACAACAACCAAAACGATTCGCCGGCTTGTGAAAGGATTTAATGCTATGTTATAAAAGAAATGGCTCATGGTTTAGTGTGCTCCATCGAGTTATGGATGCACTTGGGAAATTTCGTGCTCTCCCAATTTCCCGCGTGCATCCATAACTCGATGGAGCACGCTAAACCATGAGCCATTTCTTAAATAGACCCCCAAATTATGATAGAGAAACTTCAACAAACGTTTCATATTATTATGAGAATTGACGAAAAGATTTTTAAAGACGAATTATTCTTACTATGTACATCTTATGCCGAGTGCCCAGTGCCAAGTGTGGAGCTGAGGGAAAGAATGGGGATTGATTTGGTGTCTGATATGATAAAGCGGAACCGGTTGAGATGGTTGGGACATGTGCTGCGGAAAGACGATGGTGACTGGGTGAAGAAGAGCATGTCGCTCGATGTGGAAGGTACAAGAGGACGAGGAAGGTCGAGGATGACGTGTAGTCAGGTGGTGGAAAGGGATATGAGAGAGTGGGTTAAAAAGGGAGGATACTCTGGAGAGAGAGAAGTGGAGGAAACTGCTGTGGGGAGCCGCCGGCCAACCCCCGCGAGTAGTGATACCCCCCCATATAGGGACCAAAGGGATGCCGCCTCATTAAATATTCAATTTTTAATTATTCATTCTCATGCTCCTTTGCGACCCTCTAACCCTAATCTCGTTACGTCATTATGTCTCGTGCTCCTATATGACCCCCTAACCCTAATCTCACTCAACCCCCCGTTATTCACTACGTCATATTCACCTTATTATTTATTCATTCTCAGACTCCTTTAGGATAGTCTAACCCTAACCCCCTTTCCCTGGCTTGTTGCTGAACCCCCGGTTTTTATTACGTCATAACTGACTCGCGCTCTTCCGAAACCCCCTAGCCCTAGATGTTACTTAACCCCCCGTCATTCCCGATTGGTCTCCGACTGATTTCCGAAGTTACGTCATTATCAAAAGACGCTAGACTTATTTCTTTATAACTAATAGAAACCAACTTTCATTTAAACCCTTAACCCTACTTATAGCCAACACTTGTGGGACACGTAAACGCACGGAGCATGCGTACAGTAAACTTTAACAAAATAGACGTTCTTCACAAGGAACTAAAGAGAAATTGATAGAGGCACTTTATATTTTTTATCTGAAACCTTGTCTGGAGGATTATAGAGAGTTCTGAACAGCGTAAGTGTCTGAATTGGCAGAGAGAACTGCTCTGGTCAAACCTGAATATTATTTGAATAATATGGAGACTTTGAATATTATATTAGTCAGAACCTAAATGACCAAACAGTCTTATACACGTTTGGTGGCAATAAGTGTTAACAATTTTAGAGAGTTATACCTTTGTTTATAAGTGAAGAAATCGTAAGTAGAACTTAAGATTTTAGACGAGGAATCAATTCGAAAAGCCGTAGGAGCCATTTTAAGTGACGGTATATAAACGAAATATTATTTGGCGTCAGGATGGATCAGTGCACACATAGTTGCAGTGATATTTGAATATTTATCCTCAGTGCACGTGCAGGAGACAAAAGAAAAACTCATTAGGGACAATTAAGAGGATTAGGCAGGTCTAGGCGAGAAAGTCATTAGCGTGTATTTTGCATAAGACAGAATTCACAACAATCAGTTTAAAATATTTATTTCGGCATTGGCTTAAACTTACAGATATCAAAACAAATTACGGTTACATATAAAAAAGTTTTAGTAAGGTCTGCTTCTTAGATTGTATTTAGGTGTTTTTATTTTAAAAGTAGCATGATAATCTTTCTTGTCCTCTGATGATAATTGGGACACATCTTCTTTTGTCATGGGTAAATATTTTGATCTAGTCATCATTAGATGATGTTCATACTCTTCTCTATCATCTGGGGTCATCTTTGCCAAGTCGCTTTCTTTCCAATCCGAAGAGCTTTCCCAATTATGAAAGAAATTATGTTTAAGCGTCGGTTGTTCAACGGTAGGAGGCGGTGTTACAAAATAGGTTTTAGGTGTAGCATGGAAACCCCACGGAAGATCGTCAGTTTCTTGCTTTATCTCCGGTGTCAAATTTGGTGTATTTTGTTGAGTTTGAAGACTAGCCAGAGGTTGAGACTGATTTTGCAGTTGGTTTTGAAACGTCAGAAAACGTCCTAGCTGATTGGAGTAAAGTATGCTCTTTTCGTCAGGTGTTAACTGTGGCGCTTGTACAATATCTTGCATTTTTTGTTCTGTATTGTACATGGCATTAACGATTGGAGGTAATTGATAGGATTGCTTTTGTATGAAACTACCCAGCTGTTGCTGCAGGCTGGAGCTATTTTCTCCAGGTAGAACATTGGTCTTGAGGCGGTGATCGTCGTCCGTAGTCGGTTTCAGATCAAGCATTAAATAACCATGAGGACGAGTTGTGGCTTCCTCGTAACTCTTCATAAATTCATGGACATGACCTGGGTTCACCTGCCGTGCCAAGACAGAAATTTGTTGCTTATCCCTCGGAGACTTGAATAGTACGATATAGTGTGCGTTGAGGCTGATGTTTCTTGTTTCTTTGCCTTGGTGGAAAATGTTCTGAACAATATAGATGATAGATAAATTCCGGTGATGACTACCTTTAGTAAATAGATTAGCAACTCGTTTATCTCCCCCTGATTGAGCCATAAGATCATCAAGGACGATCAGGTTACGTTGAGAGACTTCAAGAAAATTATCAGAGTCAATGTTGGAAGGTATACCCTCATAGAATTCGATGCCTGGTATTGTTTTGATCATTTCTAAATACATGGGCTGCCACTGTCCATAGCACCAAATGATACGTTCGGGAGGAGGATTAATCGTAGTTTTGGCGTTTTCAAGAAGTGTTTTCACCCATACTGTTTTACCACTTTGGGTGCACCCTGCTACAATACACGTGAACGGGTGCTGCATGACTGTAGATACGTTGGCTAGAGGAATAGGTTGCGAGGCGTCGCTCTCGGGGTGGACATTCTTAATATGACGAAGAAGGTGCTCTTTTCTCGATAGTCTTTTTCCACATTTGTTGCAAACGTGTGACATGTTTACACGATGAGTACTAAACACCAAATGAGTTTATTATTTGGAAGCGCAATGCTTAAATTCTTTAACTAAATTCTGCAGAGGATCTAAACCCCAAACACCCCCGGGGTAACCCCCAAACACCCCCGGGGTAACCCCAATCACCCCCGGGGTAACCCCAAAACACCCCCCGGGGTACCCCAATCACCCCCGGGGTAACCCCCAAACACCCCCGGGGTAACCCCCAAACACCCCTGGGGTAACCCTAAGTGCCCCCGGGGTAACCCCAAAACACCCTCGGGGTACCCCAATCACCCCCGGGGTAACCCCGAAACACCCCGGGGTACCCCAATCACCCCCGGGGTAACCCCCAAACACCCCCGGGTACCCCAATCACCCCCGGGGTAACCCCCAAACACCCCCGGGGTAACCCCAATCACCCCGGGGTAACCCCCAAACACCCCCGGGGTAACCCCAATCACCCCCGGGGTAACCCCAAAACACCCCCGGGGTACCCCAAAACACCCCCGGGGGGGTTACCCCGGGGTAACCCCCCCGGGGGTGTTTTGGGGTACCCCGGGGTGATTGGGGTACCCGGGGGTGTTTGGGGGTTACCCCGGGGGTGATTGGGGTACCCCCGGGGGTGTTTCGGGGTTACCCCGGGGGTGATTGGGGTACCCCGAGGGTGTTTTGGGGTTACCCGGGGGCACTTAGGGTTACCCCAGGGGTGGTTGGGGGTTACCCCGGGGGTGTTTGGGGGTTACCCCGGGGGTGTTTGGGGTACCCCGGGGGGTGTTTTGGGGTTACCCCGGGGGTGATTGGGGTTACCCCGGGGGTGTTTGGGGGTTACCCCGGGGGTGTTTGGGGTTTAGATCCTCTGCAGAATTTAGTTAAATAATTTAAGCATTGCGCTTCCAAATAATAAACTCATTTGGTGTTTAGTACTCATCGTGTAAACATGTCACACGTTTGCAACAAATGTGGAAAAAGACTATCGAGAAAAGAGCACCTTCTTCGTCATATTAAGAATGTCCACCCCGAGAGCGACGCCTCGCAACCTATTCCTCTAGCCAACGTATCTACAGTCATGCAGCACCCGTTCACGTGTATTGTAGCAGGGTGCACCCAAAGTGGTAAAACAGTATGGGTGAAAACACTTCTTGAAAACGCCAAAACTACGATTAATCCTCCTCCCGAACGTATCATTTGGTGCTATGGACAGTGGCAGCCCATGTATTTAGAAATGATCAAAACAATACCAGGCATCGAATTCTATGAGGGTATACCTTCCAACATTGACTCTGATAATTTTCTTGAAGTCTCTCAACGTAACCTGATCGTCCTTGATGATCTTATGGCTCAATCAGGGGGAGATAAACGAGTTGCTAATCTATTTACTAAAGGTAGTCATCACCGGAATTTATCTATCATCTATATTGTTCAGAACATTTTCCACCAAGGCAAAGAAACAAGAAACATCAGCCTCAACGCACACTATATCGTACTATTCAAGTCTCCGAGGGATAAGCAACAAATTTCTGTCTTGGCACGGCAGGTAGAACATTGGTCTTGAGGCGGTGATCGTCGTCCGTAGTCGGTTTCAGATCAAGCATTAAATAACCATGAGGACGAGTTGTGGCTTCCTCGTAACTCTTCATAAATTCATGGACATGACCTGGGTTCACCTGCCGTGCCAAGACAGAAATTTGTTGCTTATCCCTCGGAGACTTGAATAGTACGATATAGTGTGCGTTGAGGCTGATGTTTCTTGTTTCTTTGCCTTGGTGGAAAATGTTCTGAACAATATAGATGATAGATAAATTCCGGTGATGACTACCTTTAGTAAATAGATTAGCAACTCGTTTATCTCCCCCTGATTGAGCCATAAGATCATCAAGGACGATCAGGTTACGTTGAGAGACTTCAAGAAAATTATCAGAGTCAATGTTGGAAGGTATACCCTCATAGAATTCGATGCCTGGTATTGTTTTGATCATTTCTAAATACATGGGCTGCCACTGTCCATAGCACCAAATGATACGTTCGGGAGGAGGATTAATCGTAGTTTTGGCGTTTTCAAGAAGTGTTTTCACCCATACTGTTTTACCACTTTGGGTGCACCCTGCTACAATACACGTGAACGGGTGCTGCATGACTGTAGATACGTTGGCTAGAGGAATAGGTTGCGAGGCGTCGCTCTCGGGGTGGACATTCTTAATATGACGAAGAAGGTGCTCTTTTCTCGATAGTCTTTTTCCACATTTGTTGCAAACGTGTGACATGTTTACACGATGAGTACTAAACACCAAATGAGTTTATTATTTGGAAGCGCAATGCTTAAATTATTTAACTAAATTCTGCAGAGGATCTAAACCCCAAACACCCCCGGGGTAACCCCCAAACACCCCCGGGGTAACCCCAATCCACCCCGGGGGAACCCCAAAACACCCCCCGGGATACCCCAATCACCCCCGGGGTAACCCCAAACACCCCCGGGGTAACCCCCAAACACCCCTGGGGTAACCCTAAGTGCCCCCGGGTAACCCCAAAACACCCTCGGGGTACCCCAATCACCCCCGGGGTAACCCCGAAACACCCCCGGGGTACCCCAATCACCCCCGGGGTAACCCCCAAACACCCCCGGGTACCCCAATCACCCCCGGGGTACCCCAAAACACCCCCGGGGGGGTTACCCCGGGGTAACCCCCCCGGGGGTGTTTTGGGGTACCCCGGGGGTGTTTTGGGGTTACCCCGGGGGTGATTGGGGTTACCCCGGGGGTGTTTGGGGGTTACCCCGGGGGTGATTGGGGTTACCCCGGGGGTGTTTGGGGGTTACCCCGGGGGTGATTGGGGTACCCGGGGGTGTTTGGGGGTTACCCCGGGGGTGATTGGGGTACCCCGGGGGTGTTTCGGGGTTACCCCGGGGGTGATTGGGGTACCCCGAGGGTGTTTTGGGGTTACCCCGGGGGCACTTAGGGTTACCCCAGGGGTGTTTGGGGGGTACCCCGGGGGTGTTTGGGGGTTTCCCCGGGGGTGGATTGGGGTACCCCGGGGGGTGTTTTGGGGTTACCCCGGGGGTGATTGGGGTTACCCCGGGGGTGTTTGGGGGTTACCCCGGGGGTGTTTGGGGTTTAGATCCTCTGCAGAATTTAGTTAAATAATTTAAGCATTGCGCTTCCAAATAATAAACTCATTTGGTGTTTAGTACTCATCGTGTAAACATGTCACACGTTTGCAACAAATGTGGAAAAAGACTATCGAGAAAAGAGCACCTTCTTCGTCATATTAAGAATGTCCACCCCGAGAGCGACGCCTCGCAACCTATTCCTCTAGCCAACGTATCTACAGTCATGCAGCACCCGTTCACGTGTATTGTAGCAGGGTGCACCCAAAGTGGTAAAACAGTATGGGTGAAAACACTTCTTGAAAACGCCAAAACTACGATTAATCCTCCTCCCGAACGTATCATTTGGTGCTATGGACAGTGGCAGCCCATGTATTTAGAAATGATCAAAACAATACCAGGCATCGAATTCTATGAGGGTATACCTTCCAACATTGACTCTGATAATTTTCTTGAAGTCTCTCAACGTAACCTGATCGTCCTTGATGATCTTATGGCTCAATCAGGGGGAGATAAACGAGTTGCTAATCTATTTACTAAAGGTAGTCATCACCGGAATTTATCTATCATCTATATTGTTCAGAACATTTTCCACCAAGGCAAAGAAACAAGAAACATCAGCCTCAACGCACACTATATCGTACTATTCAAGTCTCCGAGGGATAAGCAACAAATTTCTGTCTTGGCACGGCAGGTGAACCCAGGTCATGTCCATGAATTTATGAAGAGTTACGAGGAAGCCACAACTCGTCCTCATGGTTATTTAATGCTTGATCTGAAACCGACTACGGACGACGATCACCGCCTCAAGACCAATGTTCTACCTGGAGAAAATAGCTCCAGCCTGCAGCAACAGCTGGGTAGTTTCATACAAAAGCAATCCTATCAATTACCTCCAATCGTTAATGCCATGTACAATACAGAACAAAAAATGCAAGATATTGTACAAGCGCCACAGTTAACACCTGACGAAAAGAGCATACTTTACTCCAATCAGCTAGGACGTTTTCTGACGTTTCAAAACCAACTGCAAAATCAGTCTCAACCTCTGGCTAGTCTTCAAACTCAACAAAATACACCAAATTTGACACCGGAGATAAAGCAAGAAACTGACGATCTTCCGTGGGGTTTCCATGCTACACCTAAAACCTATTTTGTAACACCGCCTCCTACCGTTGAACAACCGACGCTTAAACATAATTTCTTTCATAATTGGGAAAGCTCTTCGGATTGGAAAGAAAGCGACTTGGCAAAGATGACCCCAGATGATAGAGAAGAGTATGAACATCATCTAATGATGACTAGATCAAAATATTTACCCATGACAAAAGAAGATGTGTCCCAATTATCATCAGAGGACAAGAAAGATTATCATGCTACTTTTAAAATAAAAACACCTAAATACAATCTAAGAAGCAGACCTTACTAAAACTTTTTTATATGTAACCGTAATTTGTTTTGATATCTGTAAGTTTAAGCCAATGCCGAAATAAATATTTTAAACTGATTGTTGTGAATTCTGTCTTATGCAAAATACACGCTAATGACTTTCTCGCCTAGACCTGCCTAATCCTCTTAATTGTCCCTAATGAGTTTTTCTTTTGTCTCCTGCACGTGCACTGAGGATAAATATTCAAATATCACTGCAACTATGTGTGCACTGATCCATCCTGACGCCAAATAATATTTCGTTTATATACCGTCACTTAAAATGGCTCCTACGGCTTTTCGAATTGATTCCTCGTCTAAAATCTTAAGTTCTACTTACGATTTCTTCACTTATAAACAAAGGTATAACTCTCTAAAATTGTTAACACTTATTGCCACCAAACGTGTATAAGACTGTTTGGTCATTTAGGTTCTGACTAATATAATATTCAAAGTCTCCATATTATTCAAATAATATTCAGGTTTGACCAGAGCAGTTCTCTCTGCCAATTCAGACACTTACGCTGTTCAGAACTCTCTATAATCCTCCAGACAAGGTTTCAGATAAAAAATATAAAGTGCCTCTATCAATTTCTCTTTAGTTCCTTGTGAAGAACGTCTATTTTGTTAAAGTTTACTGTACGCATGCTCCGTGCGTTTACGTGTCCCACAAGTGTTGGCTATAAGTAGGGTTAAGGGTTTAAATGAAAGTTGGTTTCTATTAGTTATAAAGAAATAAGTCTAGCGTCTTTTGATAATGACGTAACTTCGGAAATCAGTCGGAGACCAATCGGGAATGACGGGGGGTTAAGTAACATCTAGGGCTAGGGGGTTTCGGAAGAGCGCGAGTCAGTTATGACGTAATAAAAACCGGGGGTTCAGCAACAAGCCAGGGAAAGGGGGTTAGGGTTAGACTATCCTAAAGGAGTCTGAGAATGAATAAATAATAAGGTGAATATGACGTAGTGAATAACGGGGGGTTGAGTGAGATTAGGGTTAGGGGGTCATATAGGAGCACGAGACATAATGACGTAACGAGATTAGGGTTAGAGGGTCGCAAAGGAGCATGAGAATGAATAATTAAAAATTGAATATTTAATGAGGCGGCATCCCTTTGGTCCCTATATGGGGGGGTATCACTACTCCCGCGTAAGCGGGGAAAACGGCCGTAAAACGATTGTTGTTGTTGTGTTTTTTGTATATACATCTTATTCAAATTTGTATTTTTAGATATTGGTGTTGTTCCGAAATATTTTTACGTTCCTGAATTTGCTATTGAAGATGAGCGAAAGAATCCAGGAAGCCAGGAGAGGTTACCTGCTCCTGAGGAATATATTAGTCTTTGGGATCAATCTCTTCATATCATTGTGAAGCTTTTAGGTGAGTTGAAGACAAAAATATGTATTTTCCTACTGTAGTTCTCTGACTTTGTATGGATCAAGAAGGACAAGAAGGGAAGGGAAAGGAAGAGAAGGAAAGGAAAGGGGAAACGAGGTGCGGTGAGTGTAGGGAGTGGAGGGAAGGGAAGGGAAGGGAAGTGGAATGGAGTAGAGTGAAGTGGAGTAAATGAAGTGGAGTGGAGTAAAGTAAAGTAGAGTGGAGTGGAGTGAAGTGGAATGGAATGGAGTGGAGTGGAGTGAAGTGGAGTGGAGTGGAGTGAAGGGAAGTGGAATGGAGTGGAGTAGAGTGGAATGGAGTAGAGTGAAGTGGAGTGGAGTGAAGGGAAGTGGAATGGAGTAGAGTGAAGTGGGGTGGCGTGAAGGGAAGTGGAGTGGAGTGGAGTGGAACGGAGTAGAGTGAAGTGGAGTGAAGTGAAGGGAAGTGGAATGGAATGGAGTGGAGTAGAGTGGAATGGAGTAGAGTGAAGTGGAGTGGAGTGAAGGGAAGTGGAATGGAATGGAGTGGAGTAGAGTGGAATGGAGTAGAGTGAAGTGGAGTGGAGTGAAGGGAAGTGGAATGGAATGGAGTGGAGTAGAGTGGAATGGAGTAGAGTGAAGTGGAGTGGAGTGACGGGAAGTGGAATGGAGTGGAGTAGAGTGGAATGGAGTAGAGTGAAGTGGAGTGGAGTGAAGGGAAGTGGAATGGAATGGAGTGGAGTAGAGTGGAATGGAGTAGAGTGAAGTGGAGTGGAGTGACGGGAAGTGGAATGGAATGGAGTGGAGTAGAGTGGAATGGAGTAGAGTGAAGTGGAGTGAAAGGAAGTGGAATGGAGTGGAGTAGAGTGGAATGGAGTAGAGTGAAGTGGAGTGGAGTGAAGGGAAGTGGAGTGGAATGGAGTGGAGTAGAGTGGAATGGAGTAGAGTGAAGTGGAGTGGAGTGAAGGGAAGTGGAATGGAGTGGAGTAGAGTGGAATGGAGTAGAGTGAAGTGGAGTGAAGGGAAGTGGAATGGAGTGGAGTAGAGTGGAATGGAGTAGAGTGAAGTGGAGTGAAGGGAAGTGGAATGGAGTGGAGTAGAGTGGAATGGAGTAGAGTGAAGTGGAGTGGAGTGAAGGGAAGTGGAATGGAATGGAGTGGAGTAGAGTGGAATGGGGTAGAGTGAAGTGGAGCGGAGTGAAGGGAAGTGGAATGGAATGGAGTGGAGTAGAGTGGAATGGAGTAGAGTGAAGTAGAGTGGCGTGAAGGGAAGCGAAAGGAAGGGTAGGATACGGAAGCAATCAATTACAACTATAAAATACCAAGCATACTTCTTTATTGACTATTATAGAGGAAGATTTAATCGACATTGGCCATCTTGATCCATTAGAACGCCACAAACGACGATCAAACTTGGGTCACTATGGTTACATCAATCATAGATATTCGTCATTTAAGGTAATGTTATATTTAAGAAATAGAATGTGACCACTTAATATTTAACAAATAAAACATACCGCCCTGTCCATAGGCACGTTTGACGTCATTTGAACATGAGTAGAGGCACGATGCGATAGCCGAGTACTTTACACTTCTTTCGTGTTCAAATGACGTCAAACGTGCCTTTATAAGAGTACATATGCACAGGAGCGGTATGTTTGATTTGTTTTATAAAATAAGAAGAAGAAAAATCAAACTAAAAGTGAGGTAGTTTTAGAATTTGGCGGGCTTTCCGGCCAGCTGACGCCATTCTCCGCCACTTTACGTCATTCATGATCTAAGTTCTCTTATAAATGCACGGAGCGCAACCAATCAGAGCGTGCGTAGAAGGCACCTTATTTTATAAAGCCTGATGCAAACACGACAGTGTTCGAACGTTTATGTCAATTTTTGAATGTCGTTGTTTGAAATTATTCTTTTTATTTTTGTACAGGTTACTGAATCTGATCTGGTTGTTCAGGTAGCTTTGATAGCAGAAAATCGTAGGTGAATATTTAGTGGAAAAGCGGAATAATTAATTTAATGCTAATTTATGGTATAATGTTATATTACACTAATAGCACTCTTGACGTCACTTTAACTGCATCTCATATATATAAACACTTTAGCTCTCTCTCTGAGCCTCTTAGAGTAATCTTTGAGCCGGCTTATTATCAGACGAGTATTTGGTCGGTTGAGAACGCGGGACGCGAGAAAAGGGGCGCGAATATAGAATAACACAATGTTGTTGCTTGTCCGATTCCTGTTTGTGACTCAGAAACATTTTCTGTGTATTTGGGCTTAAAGCCCTAATCAAACGAGAACGCAAGTCATTGCAAGTTGGCAGTCACAAATTTCTGTGGCGGTCGTTCGAACACCCAAATTAACAAAATAAAGGTTTCATGAATGTTTTAAACAAGTCTTAACTTTGTCACGGTACATAGTATTTTCGGGAAGTTATTCAGAGCGGCTGGCTGAGATAGCGTGACTGCCCACTTGCGATGACCTGCGTTCTCGTTTGATTAGGGCTTTAGGGCTTAACGAACGTCGACTATACACTGTACATTGTACATTGTACACGTGTGTTGTACATCACACCAAGCTTACACATGTACACGTACCACTCTTAATAACGTCAGAAAAAACAATGATATGGTTAAATTTAGTCTTCAAGCGACTTTGGCTACCTATGGTATTGGCACTCAAACACCGAAGCAAGTTGAACCTATTCAAATCTGGCCTCCCAGTGAACTTATCAAGGTTGGTTGATTGTAAATTTATTGCGCGATTTTTGAAAAGAGATTATTGATTACACGCGGGTACCACGCGGTTATCACGCGAGTTTATGTCACGTTTTTGTTATCACCACGAAGCCTCGCTTTGGTGTTGGGACTATAAAGTTGTTGTGTGTTTTTTGTTGTAAGGTTTACAAAAAGCTTGGTGTTAATCAGAAGTTGTCTTTGAGTGGACGGCCTACACGTCCTTTTGGGTCTTTAGCGACGAGCAAGGTAGGGGAAAGTGAAGTGAAAGTAGAGAGTGAAGTGGATAGGAGAGGAAGGGAGTAGAGTAAGGTGAGGGAAGTGAAATGAAATGAAATGGAGTGAAGTGCGAGTAGGTTGGAGTGGCATGGAGGGGAGGGGAGGGGAGTGACGTGGAGAGGGGTGGAGTGACGTGGGGGTGGGGTGGGGATGGGATGGAGTGAGGTAGAGGGGAGAGGAGCGGAGTGAAATGAAGTGGAGTGAAGTGAAATGGAGTGAAGTGAGGTGGAGTGGAGTGAAGTGAAGTGGATCGGAGTGAAGTGAAGTGAAGTGAAGTGAAGTGAAGTGAAGTGAAGTGAAGTGAAGTGAAGTGAAGTGAAGTGAAGTGAACTAAAGTGAAGTGGAGTTAAATGAAGTGAAATGAAGCGAAGTAAAGTGAAACGAAGTAAAATTTAACAATTTCCATTTTTTACAGATTTACAGAATTTTGGGACGTACAGTCATATGTTACCCAATTATCCTTGACGAGAAAGACTTCTATATGTCTTTGGATATGTCTTTGTTGATCGATGAATTTCAGGTTAATTTCTCTATCTAAAACACTGCCTACACAGCACTCTACTTCTCTTACACAGTCTCGAAAGTTAAACTTACCTGTATTTTTTTTGTCCACAGAGAAAGTTATCTTTTATTCGCAATAACTGGAACATGAGAGGTCGTCCTACTGTTTGTCTTCTTATCCGAGAAAATCACATCAGGTAGAATAAAACACAGTGTTTCCACAAATTATTCTTTATTATCACGTAATACATCCAACATGAGTTTGAGTGTTTCATCAGGGGTTCCAAACACGAGAAAACAAATGAAAACCGAGGACGTAGCTCCGAGGTTTTTATTGTTTTCGAGTGTTTGGAGTCCCCTGACGAAACACAATAAACGAGTGTTTGATCTTGCTTCTCAAACGAGTATTCGCATCACGATTTGCAGTGTGTTCTTCATTGATTTCAATATGCAGATTAAGAAATGTGATCCAGTTCACTAGGAAGTTTCCTACAGGTTTTCATTGGGTATCAAAACTCATGCATGTGATGTGGTACACTATACGTTCATGGATTGGCTACGATAATTCATGAATTATTAATGAGTTTGAGAATATTCAATCATTCAAGGCAATTATTATCTAATTATTTATGAAATTACTACGTACGATCTTAGAAATAATTCGTGTTGTCTCCATATAATTCAATATACTGCAGCCCCTTATAAAAACCTTTCTTTGTTGAAGTATAAAGTGTTCATAATTTTAAATGATGGTTTTAAATGTTTTTCATCTTTAGAGGAACGCATTTTAACGTGTTTCTTGACCTGATGGCCAGGTTAAAAAATGGCGAATGTGATGGTGTTAGAACCAGACTTGGACGACTTCAGGTATTATTATTAAAGTATATTTTTGAAAGTTTGGATTGTTTTCGCTGTACAAGCTGCCTTTAGAAGAAGAAGAATTTCAAATGAAGTCGAATCACTGCTGTAGAGGAAAGTTTTCTGACGCCCCAACCAGGAATCGAACCCAAGGTCTCTGGTTTCACGTCTACCACTGAGCTATTGGGACTCTACCACTGACTCTGCACTCTACCACTCTACCACTGAGCTATTGGGACTCCCGGCTGAGGCAGTCAGAAATATCCATATATTATATATCGCACACATTACCGTAGCTCATCAGGGGATATCTAATCCACCTGAACGAAGAGTATCTGGAGAAAGATACCTAACTCTGCACTGGTACGTGAAACCAGAGACCTTGGGTTCGATTCCTGGTTGGGGCGGTCAGAAAACTTTCCTCTACAGCAGTGATTCGACTTCATTTGAAATTATTGTTCTTCTCGTATTCACGCTGCTGAAGGACAACCGAATATTTATTAAGCTGTCTTTAGATTTCAGATTTAGATTTTTAATAACTTTATTGCCTATAGCAACTGGTAGTTAAAGAGGGCGAAATGCCCCAATTGGACCATGATGTTAGGTGTTAATTTTACGGAGGGAAGAAAACCAGAGAACCCGGCGAAAAACCCTCGAAGCACAGGAGAGATCAACTACAAGTCTACAACTCTACTCACATGAGTTCCAAGCTCAGCAATGGGTCATTCCCGAGCAGTCATCCATCCAAGTACTAACCCTAACCTTGTCTAACAGGGCTTAACTTTTTGGTGAAAGGCAGCGAGCTAACAGCACACGCCACCCGTGCTCCCCTCTAGGGATGTTCGGTATACCAAAATACCGGTATTGAATCCAATATTGGTATGTCGGTATGACTTTTTCAGTTCATACCGATATACCGAAATTTCCGGTATACCGAAATTTTATAATAATTTTATTAATCTATTGTTTTTAAATAGACATTTATTTCGGGTTCTTGTATTGAACACTTGGATTTTGTGAAGGACATCAGTGAGATCGTTAAGTAAGTTCATGCGAGGGAGAAACACATCTACATGCTTCCTTCTTTGCTTTGATAATAGTAGAGATATTTATAAAATAACATGTATACTACGCGAGCCCTGATATTGGTTAATTGCCTTGTTTGGATCAGAGTATCCAAACACGGAAAGTTTCCGCCGAAACGATTTTTTGAAAATGTCGGACAGTATATCATATTCACGTGTGATTATTTTATAAAAGAAATACCAAATGGTTTTTTCCGTGTTTGGAGCGAGACTCTTATCCAAACTTCTGGGAAATTGCTCGACTTTCGAAAAGCTAAAAATACTCGCCTACGTCTCGTGTTTTGTTACGCTTTTCTCCATTCTCGTAATTCCCCGCGTGTTTGGATCAGAGTATCCAAACACGGAAAACCATTTGGTGTTTCTTTAATAGTCTTTTCCGATTCAGTCATTCCAGTCAGTCATGTATATTAACCAAACTTGGTTCTTTTGTTTAGCAACCAAGACAGCGGCGAGAAACAGGTTGGCGATGACGATGTATTTGAACGGATTAAAGAAGATTCATTTTCTGACAAAGAGGTGTCTGTGCACAACTTAACTGAAAACACAGAAGAACAAGAGGAAGAAATGAGAAACCAAGAAGAACCATTTGATAAAGATGTACTGCGTAACACATCAAGTGCTGACTTACTAGGACAGTTAAGTACACCAGGAGCAATGAACAAAGGAGTCTTTATTCTAGAGTTGTTAATAAAACGTGAAGGAAAGACATGTCTAACACCAGAGGGCTCTCTCACTCATCTACTTCAGAAATTATACCGCAAAGCTGGAGTGATACAGGAATGGAATGTTATACGTCATTGTAGTGGATTGTTGAGAAAGATTGTGGACAGTTTAGCACCGGCAATCTCAACTATATTGGTTCATGGCAAAGTTGTAAGTTTGGACAGATAGACAGACAGACAGACAGACAGACAGACAGACAGACAGACAGACAGACAGACAGACGGACGGACGGACGGACGGACGGACGGACGGACGGACGGACGGACGGACGGACGGACGGACGGACGGACAGACAGACAGACAGACAGACATGTTATTTGCTTAATTGATTTTGATATCTCCTCGCAGGTGACATTGGGTATGTTTGGTCATGAAGAGAGAGTGGTCTATGAACCTCTGACGCCAGGTGCAATTGAGGTATGTACATAGAATTCTTTCTTCTCTAAAGTACAAAGCTGCCACAAAATATGTTGATGTTTCTTTGAGGTTTTTATTGAATTTTATTATATTTTTTAGAAAATTCTCTTTGAATATTGTAGCCCTTATGATGTTCGTGAGGCTGTACTTCAGCAAGAGGTTAGTAATAATTGCTTCCTTCAATTCCTTCCTTCCTTCCTTCCTTCCTTCCTTCCTTCCTTCCTTCCTTCCTTCCTTCCTTCCTTCCTTCCTTCCTTCCTTCCTTCCTTCCTTCCTTCCTTCCTTCCTTCCTTCCTTCCTTCCTTCCTTCCTTCCTTCCTTCCTTCCTTCCTTCCTTCCCTCCTTCCCTCCTTCCCTCCTTCCCTCCCTCCTTCCCTCCTTCCCTCCCTCCTTCCCTCCTTCCCTCCCTCCTTCCCTCCCTCCTTCCTTCCTAATTCCTTCCTTCCTTTCTCTCCTTCTCTGTTACCTTCTTTCCATCTTTCCTTATTCCTTACACTCTATTTTCTGTTCTATAGATGTTAATCTATTCGGCGTCATTTATTTCCACCAATCCAGAGGTGTTTGATGGAATGTTAAAGATTAGGGTTGGGTAAGTAAGAACCTTTGGGGTTTTGAGTATTATTTTACACTTTTTGGAAGTAATTTTAAGCCAGAGTTGGATTGTCATGTGAAAATACAGAATACTCCAACTCTTGTTTTTTTATAGTTGGATACTTCAAGAAA
Source organism: Corallium rubrum (assembly GCA_964035015.1). Taxonomy (NCBI): domain Eukaryota; kingdom Metazoa; phylum Cnidaria; class Anthozoa; order Scleralcyonacea; family Coralliidae; genus Corallium; species Corallium rubrum. The sequence goes on along the minus strand of OZ035999.1, from coordinate 344,544 downwards.
TGAAAAATCTGCTGGAACGACATTTTCCCAAAGAGAATTTTGAAGTAATGTGATTACCACTTGACTAGAAATACATGAATGCAACAACCCCTCACCCCCCAAACCAAGCCACCCAAAAACCCACCCACCCACCCACCCACCCTGATTAAAATAAGCACACCTGATATACAGTCAATATAAAAACAAACAGAATTTACAGATATAAAAACAAATGATAATCCTCAAGATAATTCTATAATTTATGGATGAGATGACTAAACTGATTTAACATATCAAAGCAAAACTAAGATTTCATTGTTATTCTGGTGGTACAAAATATGTTTTTAGGAGGTTTCAAAAGGGATTGTTTTAAACAAGCCTTGAATGGCTTCCCTATACATACATGTTTTGCAAAAGCAGAATTAAAAGTCGACAGCTCAAAAATTACATTTATAATAGAGTCTGAGATAAAAACAATTCTGTAGAATCGGATTCTAGAAAGAAGTATTAAACAGATAACGTTTCAGTCGAAAATTTGGAAATACAGCCAAAAAAATCGCCAAAGCCCATGAGTATTTAATAAATAAGATGCATCCAATGCCAATGAAAAACATCGCGTCCACATAAAGTCTAAGGTAGTGTTATAAGTTAGCTTTAGTTAAGGTGATTTATGCTTTGGACGAGCAAAGGGAAAGCACGAAAACGTGAAGCTGTATATTGTTTAGGACAGTTTAGGTTAAGCGAAAACTTGAAAACAACAAGAATGCTACCGTTTTTGTTTACCATATGGCGTTTGGTTTCTTCAAGTTCTCTGGTTTCTCTTCAAGATCTATTAAACGGCTTGTTTGTATCCTTCTTTTCTTCGTGCTCCATTTCGTTTCGTTTTAATAAACGAAAGCAAAATACTATTTGTTTGAGAGTTTATACTTTATAGTTTTCTTCGTCGCTAGTTACCAGTGTCCAACTATTCTTACCGCGTGACACCGTACCAAACATATATATATATACAAACAAATAAACTATTTCACAGATTTCGTCTCCCTCGCATTTTAACACGCGTGTAAAGTGGACTCCACGCATGTCGAGATTAGCACCCTCACCGGGCTCCGGGCCTTCGGCCCTACGCCCGGCTCGGGGACAAATAGACAGTTGTGATTACCACTTGACAAATACAGACAGACAGACAGACAGACGGACGGACGGACGGACGGACGGACGGACGGACGGACGGACGGACGGACGGACGGACGGACGGACAGACAGACAGACAGACAGACAGACAGACAGACAGAGTTGAAGTAAACACGCAAACAAACAAACAAACAAACAAACAAACAAACAAACAAACAAACAAACAAACAAACAAACAAACAAACAAACAAACAAACAAACAAACAAACAAACAAACAAACAAACAAACAAACAAACAAACAAACAAACAAACAAACAAACAAACAAACAAACAAACAAACAAACAAACAAACAAACAAACAAACAAACAAACAAACAAACAAACAAACAAACAAACAAACAAACAAACAAACAAACAAACAAACAAACAAACAAACAAACAAACAAACAAACAAACAAACAAACAAACAAACAAACAAACAAACAAACAAACAAACAAACAAACAAACAAACAAACAAACAAACAAACAAACAAACAAACAAACAAACAAACAAACAAACAAACAAACAAACAAACAAACAAACAAACAAACAAACAAACAAACAAACAAACAAACAAACAAACAAACAAACAAACAAACAAACAAACAAACAAACAAACAAACAAACAAACAAACAAACAAACAAACAAACAAACAAACAAACAAACAAACAAACAAACAAACAAACAAACAAACAAACAAACAAACAAACAAACAAACAAACAAACAAACAAACAAACAAACAAACAAACAAACAAACAAACAAACAAACAAACAAACAAACAAACAAACAAACAAACAAACAAACAAACAAACAAACAAACAAACAAACAAACAAACAAACAAACAAACAAACAAACAAACAAACAAACAAACAAACAAACAAACAAACAAACAAACAAACAAACAAACAAACAAACAAACAAACAAACAAACAAACAAACAAACAAACAAACAAACAAACAAACAAACAAACAAACAAACAAACAAACAAACAAACAAACAAACAAACAAACAAACAAACAAACAAACAAACAAACAAACAAACAAACAAACAAACAAACAAACAAACAAACAAACAAACAAACAAACAAACAAACAAACAAACAAACAAACAAACAAACAAACAAACAAACAAACAAACAAACAAACAAACAAACAAACAAACAAACAAACAAACAAACAAACAAACAAACAAACAAACAAACAAACAAACAAACAAACAAACAAACAAACAAACAAACAAACAAACAAACAAACAAACAAACAAACAAACAAACAAACAAACAAACAAACAAACAAACAAACAAACAAACAAACAAACAAACAAACAAACAAACAAACAAACAAACAAACAAACAAACAAACAAACAAACAAACAAACAAACAAACAAACAAACAAACAAACAAACAAACAAACAAACAAACAAACAAACAAACAAACAAACAAACAAACAAACAAACAAACAAACAAACAAACAAACAAACAAACAAACAAACAAACAAACAAACAAACAAACAAACAAACAAACAAACAAACAAACAAACAAACAAACAAACAAACAAACAAACAAACAAACAAACAAACAAACAAACAAACAAACAAACAAACAAACAAACAAACAAACAAACAAACAAACAAACAAACAAACAAACAAACAAACAAACAAACAAACAAACAAACAAACAAACAAACAAACAAACAAACAAACAAACAAACAAACAAACAAACAAACAAACAAACAAACAAATACACAAGCAAACGAACAAAAAAATTAGCTCTTGTGTTATTGATGTTGGCAATGGTTTGCATTGTTTTACAGTCGTTTACCATGCAATCATGTCTTTGTTTTCAGCTTGTCTATGCTTTTCCTCCAAGTAGAATAAAAGAATTGCTCTGGATTGTATTGACGTCTGAAGGACAAATCAACGAACGTGATTTAGCTCCAAGGTAAATTAAAACCTGAGATGAAGTGAACGTTGAATTTTTTAGGTATATTCTCACAATATTGATCGAAATTTCGCCCAAGTCTACAATCATAATCAATGTGTAATATATACAAAAAACAAAGGGCATTCTCTCGAAACGTTAGACTCCTACGTTCTCTGTTCGGCAGTATATCAAACCTTTATACTATATTTCGAATGTAATATCATAGTCCCAGAAATAAATTGTCTGGAAACGCGGCCAAAGTCTTTGTTCTAGGTTTTTATTCGCGTTTGTGCACCTTATTTCACCTTAACGCTTGCTGAACACATTGTATTTTTGGTATAATGAAGCAATCAATCAATAGCAGCGTTGCTTTATAAATATTAATGAACGTAAAACAAAAGATTGTGCACCTTATTTGTCACCCTCAACCTAAATTGTTGCTCATTGTTAACCGCTTTGATGTTCGCCGCGTCTCCAGACATTATAATTCTAGCTGTGTGGGCATTTGCAACGCGAGCCGAACTTTAGTTGTTGCTTCTTTCAGAAATGTGTTAGAGCAACGTCAGTTGGATGGTGCGATGCACAGAGTTCCGCCAGATTTCTATTCTATGGGTAAACAGTTTGTCATATTCTGTTTTCTTTATAAACTCTTTTATTTTTCACATGCCTCGGTTTCCTTTGTTCTTTTAGGGGAATATATTCAATAGCCCCTGGCAAAACAATAGATTAATATTCCCCTCTAAGGCTCTAATATTCCCCTCTACCATTCCTCGCTATAATATTCTCCTCTAATCTTTCCGTCTAATATCCCCACACCACTCCTTATCTTATGAAATCCTGTCAACCTCGCCATGTGAAAAATAAGTACGTTATTTTGAGGCCCCTTGGGGATGTACGTTTATAAATAAATCACATATCCCCTCGTGGCCTCAAAATAACCTATACTTAATTTATTATTGAGTCGATTTTCTTTGATGTACCGCGGGCTGTATATAGCATACAGCCCTTGAATACTAATTAGATAAATGAAGAAAAAAACTACGAAAATCTTTGTCCAAGGTAGAAAAAAGACAAATCTTTGTTGGAAAACCTCCTCAATAATAAATTAAGTCAGATAAATCCCTCGAACGTCGGGCTGTATGCGATTATACAGCTCTCGTTCTCGGGCTTTATCTCTTACTTATTCCTTAATATGTATTGAACCTTTGAACCTTTTAACCATTTTAGTGTGGAAAATATTAGGTCGTTCCGACGGTGGGTTTCAGTTGTCCAGATCAGCATTACCAAAGGTATGATGAAGTGAGAAGATTACCCGATCATTGACAAAAATAAAACTATATTTTTCTTTGGTGTGGGAAAAATTCCTTCTTGAGATTTGTAACTCAAAATGACGAGGGAAATTACGTTTTTGGCATTTTATTTTTTGTCAACTTTATTGTTTTTAGTATCCGACGATGGATGAGATGACGGAAGGGGAGAAAAATTTTGCACTAAAAGTAGAAGAGTTTTTAAGCAGCATTGCTAAACCAGAATACAGACAGCTCTTAGTTGAGGTGCGTCTTGTTCATGTAACTTCTCTGGCTGAGATTTCTCGGTCTTTTTCCCCAGTATGTGCTCCGTATTTTTTGTTTATTTCTTTGTCTTTTTCATCTATTCTTTGTCATTTCCCTCCACTTCTCTTTCCTTTCCTCCACCTACTTCTTTTACGGATTTTCTTTCCCTTCCTCCACTTTCCTCTTATTCATTCTGTTTTCACTTCTGCTTTCTTTCTGCTTCTTGTGCTGTCCCTCTTTTTCCTCTCTTCTTCCTGATCCCTTTTTCACTCCTTTTCTTCCTCTTCCGTTGTTTCTCTGCATTCCTCTAGGCTTTTCATTCTCCCTTTTTTCATCCTTCCTCTTCCCTTTGAGTTTGTCCTCGCCTACTAGGAGTTGCCCGCCTACCGCCCGCGTCAAACCCCCTAATACCACCGCCAGCTACGCTGGCTAACCTAGTCTTCGATGTTCTCACAAGATTTTTTTGTTTCCTTGTTTAGTTGTTGATGGTCATGGCGACAATCTTACAACGAAACAAAGAACTCAAGTTTCACGTTTGTGTCGACTTAGACAAGGTAACGTATTTGGGCTTGGTATATTGGCTATAATTCTTGATACAGTTAAAATACTCATTAATAATTCATGACGTGGTTGTAAATCGGATACAGGCATCGTCCTGATTTACATAAAGTTTAGCTTCGATTTTCTCGGCTAAAACAGACCGTATCCCCAGTTTCAATCCGGATTGATTCATTCCGCTTCTGATCAAACCCCTTTATCTGTTTATATGAATCCGGATTGAGATTAGCTCATTCCGGATTGAGTTCAATCTGGTTCTCATTCCGGATTGAAATTTCTTTCCGGAATCATGTAAAGGTGGTGCGAGTTTCATTCCGGAATGAAAATTCAAAAACGTAACATGCATCCGTGTTTTTAAATATTTACGGATTTCAATCCAGAAACCCAATTCCCATGTAAACACGAATTGACTTCGCTTTTCAATCCGGATTGAAACTCAATCCGGATTCATGTAAACGGCCCTTTACAATACTCAGTAGCTACACCTTCATTTTTCGTCGTAAAACACGATTTTATACAGCCCAGTTCAATATACCATTTTCCGGCAATTTCCTGTAAGATCCTGCACTCTTGAGAAGCTTCCATTGGCAGTAGTATAGCATCCTCATACCGAAAAGGAGAGGCAAGCATCTGCTCACTGATTAAGTGTATTTGGATAATATGTTTATTTTTCTTTAGCTCGTTATTGGAGCCATAGAAATGTATTCTGCCGAAACAAATAAGGTAAGCGCGGTGCAAACTGGACCTAACCAATCCCGACATATTGATCCCCGACAGAATGACCCCTGATCTAACGGTCCCCCGCCCGGCATTTAACATGGTAAAATATTCGACATCAATTTCGTTTTCTTCTAGGATCCTTCGACTTTCTACAGTTCTGCTGCTTCGGGCAAGTTTGGTACGACAACTTTCTTCGCTCGTGCCATTGTTAATCAACTTTTAAAGGAATCCGTCAATGTGGAGGTCGATAGTGAGTGTGTGATATCATAGACGTTTAGATCAGGTAAAAGATTTCCACAACCGTAATTGCTGAGTCAGGGCTGCCAGCGAGTTTCTGAGATGACTGGGGAAAAGGGTTTATGAGCTTTCGTGTGAAAGGAACGTGGAAAAATGTCAAGCTTAATCATAGTCAATCGAGATATGGTCTGGAAAGTCAGCTAAAGTCTTTGGTCTATCTTTTTGTTCGCCTTTATGCATTTTTGTGCACGGTGCACGGTCACTGAACACATTGTATTTTAGTATAATGAACGAATTGTCCAATAGCAACGTTTCAGTTCAATCACTCAACCGTGCTATTTAAATATTAATAAACCTAAAACAAAGGATGTGCACGGTGTAAGGTACGGTTCAACATAAAATCACAGCTCATTATAGGCGCTTTGAAGTTTGCCGAGTTTCCAGACCATATCTCGATTGACTATGGTTTAATAAACCGTGTACATAATAGTGAAACTTTCAATATCTACCAAAATACTCCATTTTATTAATTCCCATGCCTAATCTACGTGTACATTGTTAAACTAATCTAAGACAAATGTTTCTGTATTGGCAAGTGTCGTATTCTAAAAGAAGTATAAAACTTAGCTACAAGATTGTTCTAAATATCATTTTCATTGCGCAGTTTTCATTTATTTCCTTTTCTCGGTATAATTTTGCAAAGCTTTTCTCAAAACAGCAATAGAGAAATCAGCATCTTCTATCGTGAGGCACATTGGTGGCTTCATTCGAAGGGCCTAGTGAAAACAAAATGAAAGTTGAAAGTTAAGTTAGTTTCGTGACTCCCAACGCTTTAATTAAGGCAAAATTTTAAGACCACGGGGTTAACCTGAAACTTCTTGAAATACAGAATTTGCCTCTTCTCCCCAAGTTTCACTTTCCGTCCTATAAACTGCCAGATAACAAGGCATTTCCTAATAATTATTTCCCAGCTGAGTTCGCTGTCAGTGATGGATCCAGCTTGATCTGGTAATGGGGTGCTGAATGAGCGAAGTGAGATCAGGCCTGCGGCGTGGGGCGTGACCGAGGCAGGATGGAGCACCATTGAGGAAGCTACGGCAGGGGTCTGGGAACACAGCCCCCGGCAGGGTCCAGGGACCGAGCTGGTGGTGGGGCTGGGGGGTAGGGGGGCGAAGCTGGCAGAAAATTTTTTTTTATACCTATTAATACCTATGAATCATATGATAGCATGAAGTTTACACAGACATTGAATGAATGCGTCCTTTAATGTACTTGGATTTGACAAGGCAATTGGCAACCCCCCCCCCCTGCACCCCCCCTCCCCCCCTTGGCCAAGGCCTGGGGATGCGCACCCCCTGTAAACCCATCACCCCGCTGTTCCACAATAATTATTCCAACAAGTTATGTCTCTCAATATTAAAGAAACTAGATTTCAGTTTCAAAATATCAAATATAAGAACCGTCATTCCACGACCTGCTCCCAACTTGACCACGTAGCTCAGTTGGTAGAGTGTTGGATTAGTAAACCGAAGGTCGCGGGTTCGAATCCCAGTTGCAGTCAAGTAGAGTGGAGTGGAGTGGAGTGGAGTGGAGTGGAGTGGAGTGGAGTAGAGTGGAGTGGAGTAGAATGGAGTAGAGTAGAATGGAGTAGAATGGAGTAGAATGTAGTAAAGTAGAGTGGAGTGGAGTGGAGTGAAGTGAAGTGGAGTGAAGTAGAGTGGAGTGGAGTGAAGTGGAGTGGAGTGGAGTGGAGTGAAGTAGAGTGGAGTGAAGTGGAGTGGGTAGAGTGGGTAGAGTGGAGTGGAGTGAAGTAGAGTGGAGTGAGTAGAGTGGAGTGGAGTGAGTGGAGTGGAGTAGAGTGGAGTGGGTAGAGTGGAGGGAGTGGAGTGGAGTGGGTAGAGTGGAGGGAGTGGAGTAGAGTGGAGTGGGTAGAGTGGAGTGGAGTAGAGTGGAGTGGAGTAGAGTTGCAGTGCAATGGAGTAGCCCAGTTGGTAGAGCGTTGGACAAGTAAACCGAAGATCGTGGGTTCAAACCCCAACCACGGTCAAGTAGAGTTTTTCTCTACTTCCCCAGTATGGCTCGTCAGTCGGAGTAAAACCTAATATTATTATTCTTCACCTGAGTTCACTGTCCCACAATAATTATTTTAATTATTAATATATTCTTACAGTTCCATACAATCCACCACGTCCAAACAATATTCCCATGTTCTTACAATCATCCCAGATTTCAATGACATCTGGAGCTGGTAGTGGTGTCTTGGATTCCTTAATTATACGATACAGTCAAGTTTAAAATACATATTTATGCTGTCTGTCTGTCTGTCTGTCTGTCTGTCTGTCTGTCTGTCTGTCTGTCTGTCTGTCTGTCTGTCTGTCTGTCTGTCTGTCTGTCTGTCTGTCTGTCTGTCTGTCTGTCTGTCTGTCTGTCTGTCTGTCTGTCTGTCTGTCTGTCTGTCTGTCTGTCTGTCTGCCGGTCTGTCTGTCTGTCTGTCTGTCTGTCTGTCTGTCTGTCTGTCTGTCTGTCTGTCTGTCTGTCTGTCTGTCTGTCTGTCTGTCTGTCTGCCGGTCTGTCTGCCGGTCTGTCTGCCGGTCGGTCGGCCGGTCGGTCGGTCGGTCGGTCGGTCGGTCGGTCGGTCTGTCTGTCTGTCTGTCTGTCTGTCTGTCTGTCTGTCTGTCTGTCTGTCTGCCTGCCTGCCTGCCTGCCTGCCTGCCTGCCTGCCTGCCTGCCTGCCTGCCTGCCTGCCTGCCTGCCTGCCTGCCTGCCTGCCTGCCTGCCTGCCTGCCTGCCTGCCTGCCTGCCTGCCTGCCTGCCTGCCTGCCTGCCTGCCTGCCTGCCTGCCTGTCTGTCTGTCTGTCTGTCTGTCTGTCTGTCTGTCTGTCTGTCTGTCTGTCTGTCTGTCTGTCTGTCTGTCTGTCTGTCTGTCTGTCTATCTGAAATACATTTCACGTTTCAAACCTTGTCAGTAACTAATTCAAAGCACAGCATGAAACCTTTCCCTCGGACATCACCAACAACTTCAAACTCATCTCGCAGCTTCAACATTTCTGACAAGAAATGAGTTCCAACCACTTCACAAACTTTTTGAGTTCCATCTTCCTCCATTGCCTGCAGTGAGAAATACCGTGAGCTGACTAGTCAGTGATCAATCAATTGGCAAATTGTAATAGTGAGCGGCAAATTGTGGTTTATTATGAAGGATTGAGAGTCAATAGACGAAAGCTCTGTAGTATGTAATATTTAAAACACAAACAGTAGTGTTTTATCAGATATAAAACTCGAAACGATGGCCGAGTATTTTAGATCTGAATTTGGTGAGTTCATTGGCGTAGTAATTTTGAAAACAACATTGTCTAAGACCCCGTTTACACGATGCCAGTACAATTTGAAAACGGAACAAAATCATGCCGTTTAGGCCTTGCGTTTACACGATACCGGCACAAAAATAACATGAAATGTTATATGCTGTATTTGCATACCGGCATGATTTTGTTCCGTTCTCAAATTGTACCGGCATCGTGTAAACGGGGTCTAAGCCGAGAAAATCAAAGCTAAAGTTTATGTAAATCAGGAGGATTTTTTTTATCAGATACGGATATGCTGATTTCTTTGTATTTTCAACAATTCAGGAGAATTATTAAGTTTTTGAAAAAATAAACGTGGTATAGACCCCCTTTACCCTTATTCCCTTGGCGGAGGAAAAACAATCATCTAAACAATAAAATTTTCATTCTCTGTTGAACTGCGGAACTTTGAACTTGCCTCCAGATCGGCCGTTTTGACGTCTACTTAATTAGAATCTTAACTAGGAATTACTATCGCAAGTGAAGTGCTGCCTCAGAAGGCATGGGACATGGGTAGCCTAATTTTTGATAAAATTTCCAAAATAAATCCTGGGGATGATTATATACATTGTAACAGATATACTGTAGCATGTACACATTTTTTCAATTCTTTTAATTACATTCAAATACTACAGACTTAAATTACAAATAACTATCACTTATCTGAGTATATTTGGCACTATCACTTATCTGAATATATTTGGCAAGGCTTAAACTACATACATTACGACTATGTAGTTGATGTTTAGTAAACTAATTTATGATAAATGACTGCCACTATAAATCATGCTTCTATTAAGCCTGGTTCTCATATGTCGTCGATGGTCGCCGACGCATGATTTAGATGCATGTTAAGTAAAAGAATAAAAGCGCTGCTTTTCTGCATTGTTCTTTATTACTTAACATGCTGCTGCACTTCCCGTTTTAACATGCATCTAAATCACAAATCGCCGACCAATGAAAACCAGGCTTTAGGCACAGAATAGTAATACAACCAGAAGTCCAACTCGCGTCGGAACCTTTGAAGTTTATGTCCTCGCGCATGTCGCCTCGCGCATCTGGATTCCTCGCCATCCTACGCCATCCTGGCAAGTTCCCCCGGCAGTTTGGTCCTTCAAAAGAAGGTTAAAACTGCCGGGGGAACTTGCCAGGATGGCGTAGGATGGCGTAGAATGGCGTCAGATGGCGTAAAATATCGCGCCTGCGCATTGAAGAAATGCGGACAAGTTTTCACTTGAGTTGGACTTCTGGTTGTATTACTATTCTGTGCTTTAGGGCTGTAAAGGAACTCTGACTGGCTTGATTTAATTATTAGTGAACCGTATGTGGCATGAGGTCATTTCTACTTACGTCCAACACAGCCAACCCAACAGCACTTCCAAGAGCATTGCCACCAAATGTATTGAAATGAGTTGCAGTTCCCATCACTTTGGCGATCTCTGCCAATAATAAAATCACAACAGTTTTCAACTTTCAATATTTACTGTATATATTACATTAGATATTTGCCTAAACTATGATGCTTTACTAAATCTGCAGAAAATAGTTTACATTATCACACAATTGACCCATTGTTGCCTAGGATGTCTGAAGGTTCTTCCTTTGACAAATAAAATTATCTGGTGGGTAACACAATAAAGGCATTTTTTGGCCAGCTCAGGCTAGAAAGGGTTACTGGTGATCATTTTTAACCATGCATGCTGTCTTAAAGTGTCTATGAAATGAAAAATTCGTTGGCATTTTTGTTGTTTTGTTGCACAGAGGAGCATGGCAGGAGCACTCACTTAAAATTTCAAGAGAATCTGATGCGTAGTTTTCGCACTATTAACTCTCAAAGTTTGCCATGGTTAGTTGGTCCTTGGAGAAAAATTGGGCTTTCGGTAACAATGCTTACGTACGCAAATGACAACTATGCATAAGAACAATAGATTTCACTATTAATAATCCATCTGCGTACGTCATAAGGCATTGTTACCCAGAAGCCCAAATTTCGCCAAAACAAACTATCCACGGCAAAGTTTGAGAGTTGATAGCGCGAAAACTACGCATCAGATTCTCTTGAAATTTTCAATGAGTGCTCCTGTCATGCTCCTCTGTACAATAAAACAACAAAAATGCCAACGTATTTTTCATTTCATAGACACTTTAAGGATGCCTGAATGTTCTCCCTTTGACGTACGACTAAAATCATCTGGCGTTAAACAGAGTAAAAAACCAAAATGGGCAGAGGTGGATTAAGGGTACCTGAGGCCCCTGGCTGTATTTCTGATTGGCCCCCCCCAGGCCCCTTCTTGCACTGCGCGTAGGGGCCTGGGGCATTCTTTTTTTAATAAGACATCAGCGGCCCCCGGGGCCCCCTAGGATCCATGAGGCCGCGGCCCCCTGGCTGTAGCCCAGTCAGCCCCCCGCCCCCCCTAATCCGCCACTGAAAATAGGTCCTTTTTGGTCAGGAATGGGTTAATCACCTGGTGTAGTGACCACAGCTGCAAGTGGGAATCCATTACCAATACTCTTTGCCATGGTGACTAAAATAAATAAAAAATGGTGATGTTTACAAGTACTGAACACAGCTGTGCTAAAAATACTTTAATACTAGATCGTTTTGACTTCTTTTGGCATACTGTTTTTTCTTTTAAGTGAATAAGGTAACACAGTGTGTTCTTTTTACCAATATCAGGCATAACACCAGCATCTTCGAATCCCCAAAATGTAGATCCCAGACGACCAAAACCAGTTTGTACCTGAGGCAGAAGATCGACTTAGGACACACAGAATTTTATTGAGAATGAGACAAGTAAGGATGTTTTCAGATTACAATCATATACATAAAATGTACCATTCCAGCTGCTCACCTCATCGGAAATACAAACACCACCACGATCACGGATTAGTTTGTAAGCCTTGGGCAAGAAACCTTTTGGTAGTTGAACAGTACCACCAACACCCTAAAACAACAAAGACATGAAAGTTTATAACGTGAGGGACCAGGGTGCATTCCATGTCAACCCCACGCCGAAGATAAGCCATGGACGTTCAGGTGCTGCGCCAAGGGAGGTCAAGACTCACGCCGGCGCCGGCGCCACCCCGACTGACTTGTATAGTTGTATGGCTGTATACGTGCGCCGACCGCAGTGTGATTGTGCACCAGCACGCCGAGCATTTTTGAAACTCACGCCGAAGATCTTCGGCGTGACCTACATGGAATGCACCCTGGGTGAGGGACAGAGGTCTGTAGCCAGATACATGTATCTAGAGCTGATGTTCAAATCATGAAGCTACCACAGGAGAAAATGAATATACTTCTCATCTTTCCAAAAGACTCTTGGTTAAAGCCAGACATTTTACCATGGTCTTATAAAACACATTATTGTAGTTCTGTAAACCCAAAGGTAAATTATTTTTTATTTATTTCATGAAGTTATCTAAAACCTCAAATCCACTTTCTGTTAATTTTTACTGTCTACTAAAACATGATTTTATGTTCCTTTTCGTGTATAGCTACTGTTTTTTCAAGCAATCCATTCTCACTGTTGTTACCTGAATGTATTCAGCGATAAACCCTGCCACTTTAGAGCCACAAGAGTGTATTAAACAATCTTCAAGTTGATCAACATAGTTGTCTGAAGCTTTGCACTGTCCTAAGGTAAATGAAACAATAATTCAGGGCTTGAGATTTGCCGTATCCCGATATCCACGGGATGCTAAGTTTTAGTTTGGGATACTAGAAGTCTTAATTTCAGTACACCAACGGGATACCACGAAAATTCCGATAGCGCACAGCCACAGGATCTGAAGTAACGTCTTACAATGTAACGTAATGTGTTACAATGTAGCGTAACGTCTTACAATGTAGCGTAACGTCTTATAATGTAGTGTAACGTCTTACAATGTAGCGTAACGTCTTACAATGTAGCGTAACGTCTTACAATGTAGCGTAACGTCTTATAATGTAGCGTAACGTCTTACAATGTAGCGTAACGTCTTACGATGTAGCGTAATGTCTTACAATGTAGCGTAACGTCTTACAATGTAGCGTAATGTCTTACAATGTAGCGTAACGTCTTACAATGTAACGTAACGTCTTACAATGTAGCGTAACGTCTTACAATGTAGCGTAACGTCTTAGAATGTAGCGTAACGTCTTACAATGTAGCGTAACGTCTTACAATGTAGCGTAACGCCCTAAAACGTAACGTAACTGCAGGTACTGTCACATGTTAATATTGCAAGTTGGGATGTTTAACATTCAAAAGTGGGATACTAGATTCAGAAACCTGGTATCCCACTTGGATACTGCTGAAAATTTCAAGCTCTGAATATGCACTAAAATTGAAAATATGAGGGCTCTTTTTCTGCTATTACTCAGAAAGGAATGGTTAAAAACTATATTAGCCTAAATTACCTTCAGCACAGTCACAAGACCTTGTTGTCTGTACAAAAGACAATTAAAAGAAATTTACATCATCGGTACTATAATTAAGATACTATATGTATATGCAACCATATGTATATGTCTTGGTAATTGTACCTGTGCAATAGAGTTGCGGCAGTTGGCACCTCCCCATATCCCCCGGTAGACATCGGCATTCATTGTCTGAAAATGAAAAGAATTAAATTTTAAAAATACGTATGCCAAATCATTTTTATTAACTCAATGTGGCATATATTAAAAGTTCTAACAAGTACAGTATACTGTATTACCACTGAAACCGATGATCCGTTGGCATTGGCCCAAAATAAACATGTCATGTTTTCTGCCAAAACATTTACGAATCCGTTTGCATTCCTTAGCCTTTGAAATTGACACAGTGAGATCACTGAATATGATTGGTCCATTTTTTTAATTCTCCAGCCAAAAAGGTTTTGGGTGGAAATCATGACGTGTTTTTTGGGGCCATGCCGTGCATCATCGGTTTTGATAAATGCTTAGACTTTCATACCTGATGAACTCCAAAACCAACTGGGTGGTTGTACTTCCACGTACCAACTGCAGTAACTCCCATAATGTATGGACTAGCCCCGTGGTAAGCATTTCTTTACGAAAACACAATTAAAAATAAACATGATAATTACCATGATGATAAATTATGTACATTCTTGCATGATTTATTTGGGATTTCATTTCAAGCCTGCAAACCAAAACTCCATTTGGCTACTGCTCACAAATCATGACAGCCTACTTATGGAATTTCATATGAAGTTTTTGCGCTATCTCGGGCTGATGGGAAGAGGGCACGGGAAATGTACTCCTTAATTAAAGTGATCCAATCTCATTGTGACCCCCCCCCCCCCCCCCTTCCATTGCACGTGGGTGGTATAGGAGCAGGTTTATATGTTCACTTGATTTCATAATGAGAAGACTGTTTATTTCATTTGTTACCTGAGGGAAATCATATCAAAACTGCCAGTATACAGTCGTGCCATAAACATTGCCAAATCATTTGCCTCTGAACCACTATTTACAAAGAAACAAACCTTGATGGTAGAGAAGGAAAAAAACATGATAATCTCATGGTCATTATCACCAGTCACCATCATGACATCATCACCACTACCACCATCATCACTACCATCATCACTACCACCATCACTACCACTCAACATCACCACCCACTATCACCACTACCACCCACCACCACTACCACCCACCACTACTACCACCACCATCATCACTACCACCATCACTACCACTCACCATCACCACCACCCACTATCACCACTACCACCTTCACTACCACCCACCACCACTACCACCACCATCATTACTACCACCATCACTATCACCATCATCACTACCACCATCACTACCACTCACCATCACCACTACCACCTTCACTACCACCCACCATCACCACCACCATCACTACCACCCACCACTACACCAATACTACCACCACCACCATCACTATACCAATACTACCACCACCATTATCATCACTACTAGCACCACCATCACTATATACCATCACTACCATTATCACTACCATCACCACTCAACATCACTACCACCATCATTACCACTATCGTTACCACTATCATTACCACCATCACTACCACCATCATCACTACCACCATCACTACCACCACCATCACTACCACCATCATCACTACCACCATCATCACTACCACCACCATCACTACCACCACCATCACTACCACCACCATCACACCACCATCACTACCACCACCATCACTACCACCACCATCACTACCACCAACATCACTACCACCACCATCACTACCACCACCATCACTACCACCACCACCATCACACCACCACCATCACTACCACCACCACTACCACCATCATCACTACCACCATCATCACTACCATCACTACTACCACCACCATCACTACCACCATCATCACTACCACCACCATCACCATCACTACCACAATCATCACTACCACCACCATCACTACCACCACCATCCCTACTGTACCACCATCACTACCATGATCATTACCACCACTATCACCATCACTACCACCATTATCACTATACCACCACTATCACTACCACCATCATTACTACCACCACTACCACTGTCACTGCCACAATCATCACTACCACCACCATCACTACCACCACCATCACTACCACCACCATCACTACTGTACCACCATCACTACCATCACAACCATGATCATTACCACCACTATCACCATCACTACCACCATTATCACTATACCACCACTATCACTACCACCATCATTACTACCACCACTACCACTGTCACTGCTACCATTATAACACCATTACTATCACCACCATTACTATTACTAATCACTACATCATGACACCACCACTCTCATTACCATCATCATTCACCACAGCCACTGCCACCATAACATCCTTATCATCATCACCAGTGCAGCCACTAACATCACCAGTGCAGCCAACACTAACACCACCATGTTGAACACCACCACCATTATGAAGATTGGCTGGTAATTTACTGACAGAACAACAGATTGATAATTAAAATTAACCTTTAGATCACCAGGAAACTTTTCTGTCAGTCTTTCTGCATACTCGTGGATATTTGGATGCATGTAGATTTGGGAGGTATGCCACACTTTATCCATTTGGGCTTTAACTGCTTCATTTACCTTTCTAAATTATAAATATAATATACTACCGAAATCAGTAGAGTGTCTTTTCCGGAAGAAAAAAGGTTGTCTGGAAGGTGGCCAAACATTTATGTTTTATGATGTCAATGGCTCGTGAATGCCGCGTGGTGTGTGAACGAATACAAGAAAATAGACTAATTCAGTTGAATAACGTGGTGTAAAATGAATGTGATACTGTCGTACACGCCCTTCAAAAAACATCTTGTTCAACAGAATTCGTTGAATTTGTTCACACACCACGCTGCATTCCTGAGCCGTCGACGTCACAACACATAAACGTTTGGCCACCTTCCAGAAAAACTTTTTTCTTCCGGAAAAGACACTCTACTGATTTTGGTAGTAATCTGCATAACTTCAATCATAACTTAATGTATATAGCTGTTCCTTTTTACATTATCTTCGGATATGTATTACTTACGGATGACAATGGCCCACACCAACAGTGGCTATTCCACCAAACAAATCTAGATATCTCTTGCCATCACTATCCCACAACCATTGCATTTTACCCTAAAACACAAGATAATTAGATCATTTTTGTCAAAAATAGGGATGCCTACACCCATTAGTTAATTGTCTGGTGTTAGAGAAACAATAGAGGCAAAAATTTTAATTTCTAATATTATACCTCGTGTATTATTGGAGGAGATGTGGGATGGTACAAAAAATATGTTGGAGATAATTTATCTTTTCTGAGATTCATCATCTCTTTTGGTGTTCTGCCCTATTAAATAATGATAATTTTATATTAGATTGACATAAATTATACATTAAATGAACATGGTTTTATAGATCTGAGCTGGTTAAAAACAATTTTAAATCTTGCAGACAGTTCTAGGTTTTCAAAAAGGAATTTTAGTAACCCATTGTTGCAGCCTGGTGTTGGACACAGTAAAAAAATACGGGGACGGGTGCATTTTTGATGGCTCACTGTCAGGAATGGGTTAATTTTATTATATACTTAAAATTCTAACTTACTTTATATGGCTCAGGTGTAAAGTCACAAGGTGGCATTTCTAAGTCTTTTTGACAGACTTGTGAACCTGTGTAAATAATATTAATTAAATACCAAAAGAACTGGTAATTTGAAGCTCTTCTGAAGATACAACATTGCCATATAAATCATGCTATTTTGAGCTTGCAAAATTTTTTGCAAGACAAACTGTCAAACCTTACACAACTTTCCCCTCACCAACAGAGATTTAATATATCTAGCCTAGAGGTATTTGAAGTTAGACGGACAAACAATATCTTGTACAAAATTAACTTTTGAAGTAGTTAAGTATATTTGACGACTTATCACGTGGGCGGAGCCGATCATATTAAAGTACTACTCGCGCCTGGAGCATCAACAATACCCACTATAGCAAGTATTTTTACAAAAAATAACACCTGCAAAAAATTTGCAAACACATTCATGCAAATAAAGAGAAAAACATTAAAACTAGTGCATAATTTCACCCTAAACTTAAAATCAGGATCATATCTCTGGCAAACTACAAAAGACGCTCAAATGTGTTCCACCGCCCACGCAAAACGATCGTAGAATTGTTGTTTTTTTCATACCTGTAAGGATCTGCTTTTTAACCTGCCAGACGGCGGTGCGTGAGCTTCTGAATAACTGTGCAGACCTAAACATTTTGCAAAAAGATCAAAGAAGCCTTTTCAATAGCTGTACTGGTACAAATTATGAATGGAATGATCAATGTGTTGCAATCATAGTATGGGGGATAATGAGGGATGACGAGGTACTCACTTAATTTTCTTTGCCCAAAAAACTCGTCACTAAAAGGATCATTCAAAAGGACCCTCAATCTTTCCAGCTGGCTTTTCGAAGTTTTCAAATTATTACATGCAAATATGTCGTATTTTCACTGTGTCTCAAGTTTTTAACAATCTTCTTGGATAACCTAACCACAGTAAAACCCCTAACCCTACTCAGAAATCCGCTTTACCACCTAGCTTTTTGGAAAAACATTTGATGATATATTCTCACTCATTCATTCATTCATTCATTCATTCATTCATTCATTCATTCATTCATTCATTCATTCATTCATTCATTCATTCATTCATTCATTCATTCATTCATTCATTCATTCATTCATTCACTCATTCATTCATTCATTCATTCATTCATTCATTCATTCATTCATTCATTCACTCACTTCTTCCTTCCATATTCAATATTTTAGACTTTCTTTGATCTACATGGATGGGTGGGTGCCTTGGATTTAACCCTTCGGGTCTTTATAATATTAAAATTATTATAATTTTCTTCGTTTTTGACGTACTCTTTTTCGATTCCTTGCTATTTAATACTGTTAATGCTGGGTTGCTGTATTATTTTAAATAAATTTGATAAAAAAAGGGGAAAAATGGAAATTAGGAAAGACTGCTTTTGAGTGATCCATTTTAGTGACGATTTTTTTGGTCTGGTTGTCCTATATATCCTTGTGGTCCTCAATTATCCCTACACAACAAGAATGTCTGAAGCAAAGCGCAGCTATTTCATAGTTTCATCGTAGAAATCCTCTTAAATTATCTATGCAATATTTAAATGTTTTTAAAAAGGAGTGTGGACGACTCTGGTTTCGTAAGCTGTCTCCAAATGAAGATGGGTAAGTGTATTTTGTTTTTTGAAAGAATGAAAATAGCGAGAATGACAGCTCAGTCACGGCGCCAAGTTTGAATAATTTATTGTGAGAATGTGAGATTAGTTTTGTGAAGTTGCACAAATTACTATAAACTTGAACGAAAATATAGAATTATAAATGACTTTGGACAAATTTACAAACTGAACCCAATGTATTGTATAAGTTAAAATACTACACTTCATAACTTTGTGCACTAACTATAGTAAATTAGGAACTACTAATTAATAATTTCTCATCTTTTATTTCTCTCGTAGAATACTGCTTTATATTTCTCAGTCTACATCCAATGCCCTGGAGCCTGTCAAACACTGCATTCGTTTCACACAATTAGCATTCAACAGCTCTGGAGATTCATTTGTGGCTGGAGATCAGCTGGGGAATATCTTTGTTTTTTACTTGACTCGAAACACGTATGATTTATTAAGCTCCATCTTACCAAATCACATCTTACAGTAGTTGGTTCTTTTTCTTATTCATTGTAAATCATATTTTGTAGGTTTACATTGGTTGCAAAAACTGGCTTTCCCTGCACAGCTTTGGCATTTTCCTTGTGTAGGAAAAATGAAGTTCTTATTGCATCTGGAGATTGTTCTCTTAGATGCTATGATACTGGTAAATACTGTGGAGAAAAAATAATTAGATTTGTAGTTTCTTAATTTGCCACAATTTCTCTTCATATAATCACCTTTAACATACTGTATTGATAGTTATACTGTATATTAGAGGTGAGCCGATGTTAAAAAAAAGCCGATTGTTGATACCGATTGTTAAGAGCCGATATTTCCCAACCATCGGCCGATTAATCGGCAAAACCGATGTTTGCTAACCTGATGCTCAGTGCTCCTGTTTTGTTGTTTTATTCATCTCAAGTTTTGCAACATTTGAGAGGAAGTCATCAAGCCAATTCTCGAGCGCAAACCGATTTTGTAACGTGACCGAGAACATGATTATTGACGCCGTACCGCAGACGCTCGCTCCCTGATTTTGACGGGAGGGTTGCAACTGTTCACAGGCTATGATAAACGAGGACGAGAGAGACGAAATACGAGGATGAGAGTCACGAGACAGCCGATCCGATGGTGAAAGACAATCGGCCGATGGCCAATGAGAAAAACTAGCCGTTAATCGGCTCTGCCGATGTTTTGCCGATGATCGGCTCACCTCTACTGTATGTAGATGCTGACTAGTATCTACTAGCCTACTCTGCAGGCAATTCTCATAATCAGAAATGGAGGTTCAAGGATGACACTCTACATTAAATCTCTTTGATTTATGGCAGGTGACCAGTGGTACGTGTAGCCAGGGGGGAGCTGTGGGAGCTGTGGCTTCCCCCCTTTAGATATAAAACGACAGACATGTAACTACAAAACTGATGCAATATGAATTTTGTCAGGAAATAAACTGTAAACAGTGTATTCAATCTACTGAGTGTATGCATTTTGAGTATCTATGTGACGTTTGTGTGTTTTGAGTATTTTATATGACGTTTTTTAACCTTAGAGTCTGTAAAATCTTCCTCCAAAAGCCAGGAAATGGCATTTCAGCGACTCTCAATTTCAAAATTTCCCGGGGGTGCATGCCCCTGGATCCCCCTAGAAGTTAATTCTGATTTCAGCTCCCCCCTTTCAAAATCCTGGCTATGCCCCTGCAGGTGACTCTGACCCCCCTAATTCCCAGATGTCCCTGCATAGTTAAGCCACAGAGTTGCCTGCAGAGGAGGTGAACATGTATCTGCTGAAATTCTAGTGTTTGAAAAAAGGTCTTAAAATTATTTCATAGCATTAGGGTTTATACTGTACTGTTGTCACAGAAGCAAGATTCTCCAATTAACTGTAATAATTGTACTTCCAGAGAGAAAAGAGTTGGTTAGTTGGATGAAAGATCATGAGTCATCCATTCATACCATTTCTATTCACGCTTCGGGAAGACATGCATTGACAACAGCCAATGAAATAGCTCAGATATGGGATCTTGATACTTTCACAAAGAAAAAGACTTTGAATGGAGCACAGACAGTTGGGATTCAGGAGGTAGAGAATAAGGGTGGTGGAACCAGGGGGGGGGGTTATAGCTTCCTGAAGGGTGGATCTGGGGGGGCTAAGCCCTTCTACAAATCTTCATACATTCTATTAAAGTGTCTATGAAATGAAAAATTTGTTGGCATTTTTGTTGTTTTACTGTACAGAGAAGCATGACAGGAGCACTCACTGAAAATTTCAAGAGAATCTGATGCATAGTTTTCGCGCTATTAACTCTCAAAGTTTGCTATGGCTAGTTCGTTCTTGGAGAAAAATTGGGCTTTCGGTAACAATGCTTATGATGTACACGGATGGACAACTATGCATAAGAACAATAGATTTCACTATTAATGATCCATCTGCGTACGTCATAAGGCATTGTTACCAAGAAGCCCAAATTTCCCCAAAGGAAACTATCCACGGCAAATTTTGAGAGTTGATAGCGCGAAAACTACGCATCAGATTCTCTTGAAATTTTCAGTGAGTACTCCTGCCATGCTCCTCTGTACAATAAAACAACAAAAATGCCAACGAATTTTTCATTTCATAGTCACTTTAACTACTCAAAAACTAAACTGTCTAATATCTGCTGTAAACACTGATATGCTTATTTTTATAACACTGAAATTTGTTAGCTAATGTTTTCAAAATTCAAACATTTTGAAGGAAGCATTGCCTTAAGAGCCACTCATCCTATTCCTAGAAAGCTTGGGCTATGCACTTGACTTGTCTTTACCAGCTGTCAGAGACTATGATAACACCCCTCTAATCAATGCTTTATCTGCTTAGCTTCCCTACTTTCAAACATGTTCCACTGCTATTGGTATAGAACATGATTACATACTTTGGATCTGGTTTCCAGTTGGGTGTTGTAAGAAATATTGTGTTTTATTTACAGGTGTTTTTTCTACCATTGAGCAACACTATCATCTCATGTTTCAAAGATGATAGTATCTTTGCTTGGGATTGTGAAAGTTTGGTGTGTAAATATCAATTACCTTTGCCAGAAGGTCCCTCTCCACATTATCGTGCGTTTGCCACTCCAAGAGATGGGCGTTTACTTGCTGCTGGTGGAAGGTTTGTACAGTACTATCATAAGAATAAAATTCTCTGTCTGCTCAGTTTGTAATAATTATAGCAATGATAATACAGTGATAATATACACAAGAGGAAGCTTGTTTTTTAAATTTTAACAAGTTTGTTTTGTTTTTTGTAGATCTCATTTTCTTCATATTTGGACCCTAGAATCGAAGAAATTACTCAGAATTATTGATCTACCTACCAAAGTCAGGGTGGTAAAACAATTGCAGTTTCTCACAGATACGTTTGATGGTGGGTCAAGCCAGGTATGGTAACATGTACCATATAATACACAGTGCAGTAAAATGTAGTGGTTATACATATTAGCACACCTCTTCTGTAATTACTTACAGGTATACTGAAGTAGACTCCTTAATTTATTACATTTAAGCAGGGAGCTCTTATCTTCTAAGAGTTTTTAAATGGGTATATATTTGTAATTTTATCCCTTTTTTTTAATTTAAGCAAAATTTCCTGAATTTATTTTTAGACTGTGGGCATTCTCTCTCAAGATGGTATTATTCGATTTGTCAATATTCATAGTTGCAAATTAGTTTTCGAAGTTGGATCCCATGAACAGGTGTGTTTCTAAGAGTACATTTATGCACGATACCAAAAGAATTCGAGAGCGGTCTTGAATTCATCCTATTTCGCAGTGTAAACAGGTGAAACCGTACTAATTCGAGAACAGTTCAGAATTCATCCAGACCATGTAAATGGGGTCTAAGTAAAGGTTTTGCATTACTGATACAATAATACATGTATAACGATTTAATCCATTTCTTATGGGTAAAGTTGTCAGAAAACTTAGCAATTTGTGTTAAGCTCAGCGGAATAAGACGGGAGGCCTCTCTAATGATTCAAAGAATGGCATTGTCTGAACTTTATGCTTTTTTTGTTTCAGAGAATCAACTCATTTAGTCTCAGCCCTAATGGTTCAGACATGGCTTGCGTTATGGATAATGGATGTATTAATGTGTACAATATACCAGCATTGACAAGTCACTTAAAACAAGTTAGTAAGAAGCTTTTTAGCACTGTAAAAACAAATTTATATCTACTGTACTGTTCAGCTTAAAAAGTAAATGCGTTTTACATGTGAAGAAATGCGTTTCACATGCGAAGAAACGTTTCACATGTGAAGAAATGCGTTTCACATGTGAAGAAATGCGTTTCATATGTGAAGAAATGCGTTTCGTATGTGAAGAAATGCGTTTCGTATGTGAAGAAATGCGGTTCGTATGTGAAGAAATGCGTTTCACATGTGAAGAAGAAATGTGTTTCATATGTGAAGAAATGTTTTTCACATGTGAAGAAATGCGTTTCATATGTGAAGAAATGCGGTTCGTATGTGAAGAAATGCGGTTCGTATGTGAAGAAATGCGTTTCACATGTGAAAAAATGCGCTTCATATCTGAAGAAATGCGTTTCACATGTGAAGAAAATGGGTTTAGTTTTACATGTGGAGAAATGTGTTTCATATGTGAAGAAATGCGTTTCATATGTGAAGAAATGTGTTTCATATGTGAACAAATATGTTTCACATGTGAACGAATGTGTTTCACATATAAAGTAGTATGTTTAACATGTGCACAAATGAGTTAAAACGGTTTATATAAATTTCTTCAGGCTCCAGCGCCTATTTTTAAGACTTTAGTGGATGATCGACTTCGTAAGAAGCATGGAGATTCCACAGTGCAAACGACATTTATGGACGATACACAAAAGGACAAAGTTCGAACTTCTTTAAAAAAAGGAAACAAAGATGTGAAACCAACATGGCTGAAGCCTGTGGACTCAACGGAGGATGGTGAACAGGTGGTTAGATACAAAACGTCTTTCATTTACTATAAAAGTAGCGTTTTTCTCTGACGAAGGGCCTTCGCTCGAAACGTTAGACTCCTACGTTCTCTGTTTCGGCAGTATATGTAACCTTACTATATTTCGATTGTTGTTTCATTTACTATAGTGCTTAGCTTGTGGAATTTTTTAATTTAGTCAAAATTTGTTTCACCTTATTGTAAACATTGGTCTTTAATTTATTCCTGCCTGAGCCGGGCAAAAAAAGCTCCCTATTTTTCTAACGTCAGATGATTTTCCTCATCAAAGGGAGAGCCCTCGGACACCCTAGGCAGCAATCTGTTAAAATATAAACATTTGTTGTATATTTTTTCGTAGAGTTCAGCAACCGGTGGTTTAAGCCACAGTAGATTAAAAGCAATATTAAAAGGATACGGTGAATATCCCGCAAAATACAGGTAGTTAGGTGAAACCATTTTTTAACGTTTTAAACATATTTTAAATTTTGCAACGTCTCAGTTCTTCATCTTGGCTCCTGAACTCTCAACTTGGTTACTGTATGATTTTGTTGAACCGATTTTGCTATAATTACATTTTAAGAATGTTTATTTGGCGGTCTCTTCTCCAACTTCCTGAAAACCACGCTGCCTTCTGTAGCTTGGTCGACAAAGGGACACATTCGGCATACGTTCGACTTCATGAAGACTACCCGATCAAAAGCAGAAAGTTATTGCGCGTTTTACAAAGGTTGGCATAACATTTGTCTCTCTCTCCCTTCCTCTCCTTCCTTCCTTCCTTCCTTCCTTCCTTCCTTCCTTCCTTCCTTCCTTCCTTCCTTCCTTCCTTCCTTTCTTTCTTTCTTTCTTTCTTTCTTTCTTTCTTTCTTTCTTTCTTTCTTTCTTTCTTTCTTTCTTTCTTTCTTTCTTTCTTTCTTTCTTTCTTTCTTTCTTTCTTTCCTCCCTCCCTTCTTTCTTTCCTCCCTTCCTTTCTTTCTTTCTTTCTTTCTTTCTTTCTTTCCTCCCTCCCTTCTTTCTTTCCTCCCTTCCTTCCTTCCTTCCTTCCTTCCTTCCTTCCTTCCTTCCTTCCTTCCTTCCTTCCTTCCTTCCTTCCTTCCTTCCTTCCTTCCTTCCTTCCTTCCTTCCTTCCTTCCTTCCTTCCTTCCTTCCTTCCTTCCTTCCTTCCTTCCTTCCTTCCTTCCATCCCTCCCTCCCTCCCTCCCTCCCTCCCTCCCTCCCTTCCTCCCTTCCTTCCTTCCTTCCTTCCTTCCTTCCTTCCTTCCTTCCTTCCTTCCTTCCTGCCTTCCTTCCTTCCTTCCTTCCTTCCTTCCTTCCTTCCTTCCTTCCTTCCTTCCTTCCTTCATTTCTTTCTTTCTTTCGTTCTTCCTTTTTTCTTTTCTTTATTTCTTCCCTCCTTCCTTTATTCCCTCTTTCCTCCTTTCTTTTTTTTCTGCCTTCCTTTCTTTTCTCCTTTATTAATCCATGTGTTTGTCTTTCAGAATCCTCTCTGCCCTGGCTCACTGGTCTGCAGTGTTTGGAGAGACTCACTACCTTCCTCTTCTAGTCTTTCCTTTCGTAAAACTGTTTCAAAACAATCAACTTATTTGTTTTGAAGTTGTATCTACAGTTCTTGGTAAGGACCAAATGAAACCATATCTTATCCTAATTTATACAAACATTTTGAACAGTTCTTCTGCAGACTGACCACTCCACACTATCTTACAGTGAACTGGTGTCAAAATTGGTACGAGTTCTTTCCTAATCCTCCAATCAATCTTCTGGCCATGGTTGAAAATCTTCTTGTTCATCATGATAGAAATCTTTTGCAACATTTGGTAGATAACAACGTGTTGTCCCAAGTACGTATCTAAGTTATAATAATGTGCTGAATTATTTTGATTTTTTGTTCATTACAAATTATTGCGCGTTTTGCAAAGGTTGGCACAACATCTGTCCCTTCCTTCCTTCCTTCCTTCCTTCCTTCCTTCCTTCCTTCCTTCCTTCCTTCCTTCCTTCCTTCCTTCCTTCCTTCCTTCCTTCCTTCCTTCCGTCCGTCCGTCCGTCCGTCCGTCCGTCCGTCCGTCCGTCCGTCCGTCCGTCCGTCCGTCCGTCCGTCCGTCCGTCCTTCCTTCCTTCCTTCCTTCCTTCCTTCCTTCCTTCCTTCCTTCCTTCCTTCCTTCCTTCCTTCCTTCCTTCATTACAAGAAATTCATTAAACTTTCCCTCTACTTGTACATACTTAAGAGAACCATAATGCTGGGACGTTTTTTTTATCTGATCGCAATCTGTTTGTCTCTTTCATTTTATATTCACAACTCTGAAACGTGAAAAATCTTGAAACATGAAAACATCATCTTACTGCTCTGAATTCTAGACCTACTGCTGGCCCATTATTGAAACGTTATTCTCAGAAGTTCTCACCAAAGAAGAATGGTTACGTATTTGGGATCACATTTTCACAAATCATCCATCATTTCTATTATTTCTCGTCGTTGCTTACCTTATTTGTTCAAGAAAAGTTCTCATGCAGTGTACTGCCAAGGAAGACTTTGAGGTAAACATCCTTTTATTATTAATAATATCTTGTATTTGATTAACTCTTTGGATAAACGTACTGTATGGTAACAAATTGTAGCCTAATACAAGCGTGAATTTGTGGAAACACCATTATCGCTAAATATTACCAGGGTTAAGTCACGTTGGCCTGAAAAACAGAGAAAAATCTTCTCGACGTTTCGAGCGAAGGCCCTTCGTCAGGAGAAATTAGTAAACAACTCACATGTGGTCACGCGTATTTATAGCAGAGCTACAATGGGAATCACGTGAACACATGTAAGCCAATAAAAACAAAGTAAACAAATAAATTAATATGTAATTTTAGCCTGTGTGCAGGTGTTGACCCAATTTGTGGGTCAGCTACCTGCAAATAGGCAAAGAAACAGGTTATAAATTACTATTTAAATCATCAGAAAAAGGTTAAGGAAAAGGTGTGGAATATGGTGGTGGAGTGAGCTAAATGAAAGAGAATCGCTCATTGAGGCCGTGAGGGTGAATGGTACCAAGTTTGTAAATGAGACGCATTTCTTGTTTACGACGAGTATCGTTACAACCTGTAATGGGCTGAATGGCGCAGATTTTCATGTTAGAAAAGGAGTGGTTGGCACTGTTGAAGTGCCTGGCAACAGGTTTGTTTTGCACATTGTTTTTGACATCACGAAGGTGTTCAACAAACCTGTCACCTAAACGTCTTCCAGTTTCTCCGATGTAAAGCATAAGGCCTTCACCAGAGCAAAGGAAAAAGGAACAACAGTTTGCTGTGATGAACGTTTGAGTCAACGGGTGTTACCACTAATTGTCGCTTGTAAAGTATTTCTATTTTTCAATAAAATGTGGTTATTGGAATATATTTTAGACATTTTATTTCCTAGTATTTTGTTCACCATCGCAATGCCTGTGATATCTCAGCGGTTATTCACGAAGCTTATCATCTTCAGAACACCACTCCGTCAGATATTCATCCAGGAAAGATGTTAGAAGATTTCAAATCTTTAACTAAAGGACAGTATCCTGTGTTTAATAAATATCCTAAGTTTATCGTCGATTACCAGGTGTGTGTTTGGTTAGTTTGGTTAGAACGGGTTAATGAGTGGGTTAATGTTGGAGGGAGGGAGGGAGGGAGGGAGGGAGGGAGGGAGGGAGGGAGGGAGGGAGGGAGGGAGGGAGGGAGGGAGGGAAGGAAGGAAGGAAGGAAGGAAGGAAGGACGGACGGACGGACGGAAGGAAGGAAGGTAGGTAGGGAGGGAGGGAGGGAGGGAGGGAGGGAGGGAGGGAGGGAGGGAGGGAGGGAGGGAGGGAGGGAGGGAGGGAGGGAGGGATGGATGGATGGATGGATGGATGGAAGGAAGGAAGGAAGGAAGGAAGGAAGGGAGGGAGGGAGGGAGGGAGGAAGGAAGGAAGGAACGAAGGAAGGAAGGAAGGAAGGAACGAAGGAAGGAAGGAAGGAAGGAAGGAAGGAAGGAAGGAAGGAAGGAAGGAAGGAAGGAAGGAAGGAAGGAAGGAAGGAAGGAAGGAAGGAAGGACGGACGGACGGACGGACGGACGGGAGGGAGGGAGGGAGGGAGGGAGGGAGGGAGGGAGGGAGGGAGGGAGGGAGGAAGGAAGGAAGGAAGGAAGGAAGGAAGGAAGGAAGGGAGGGAGGGAGGGAGGGAGGGAGGGAGGGAGGGAGGGAGGGAGGGAGGGAGGAAGGAAGGGAAGAAATGAGGGAAGGAAGGAGGAGGAGAAGAAACGGAAGGAAGGAAGGATGAATGAATGAATGAATGAATGAATGAATGAATGAATGAATGAATGGGTAATTACTTTTACGCCCATTATTTAATCTCTGGTGTGTTTTTTACTGTGATCAGGTTCAGGAAAGAGAAAGAGTACGACAAGAAGAATTGGAATATCTTCAACAAAGGCAAGACGAGAACAATGGATATTTTATTCAAGCAATTTAGTTCAGGAGTACTGTTGTATAAGCAATATTGTAGAGGGAAAATATAGTATCTAAAAATATATGGCAATATATGGCTTTGTATCACTGTCCACTTTCGGTCAACATCACTCATGCTCGGACGAAATTCTGAGTCTACGGTCGACAAGTAAAATCTAAATAAGTCTTTTAAAAGCTTTGTGTTGCATAGAGTTGTGAGAGTTCAATTTTTTCTTAACACTAGGCAACTGGCAGTCGAGTTAAAGAAACAAGCTGAGCAAAGAAAACAAGAAGAAGACGCGTTTTATCGTAATCAAGATTTGATGATTGAGGCCGAAAAACAAAGAAGAGATCTCATCTTAATGGAAGAACAAAAGCTAGCTGATCAACGGGTCAGGTAGAAATTCTTTTTGCGAATATTGGGGGTTTTTTTTTGGGGGGGGGGGGGACAAACCTATTTGGTCCATTGCTGTTTAGGATGTCTGAGGGTTTTCTCTTTGACAAGTAAAATCGTCTGGCGTTAGACAGAGTAAAACAACAAGGGGACAGTTTAAAGTGTATATGAAATGAAAATTAAGTTTATTAATTTGGAAGAACTCTTGATATTGTAAAGTAACATCTTCTACAGTTTTTCCATATCTTACTTCCTTCTTGAGATCTTGCTATTTGTTTGATATGTAAATGTCACACTGCATACGTCACATTGTATAATGAGTTGCTGAGAAATCGTGCATATCATTGATATTAATCTGTTAGATCGCTTGAACCTGTGTTTGTTTAAAGTCATGAGACAATTATACACCTACATGCCCAGTTTCGTGTGACTTTGTTCGATAACTTCAACAATATTCCTAATTTTCCAACAACTCATTACACAATGTGACGTATGCAGTGTGCTCATTTGCATATCAAACAAATAGTAATATCTCAAGAATGAAGTAAGATATGGAAAAACTGTAGAATATGTTACTTTACAATATCAGGAGTTCTTTCAAATTAAACAAACCTAATTTTCATTTCATATACACTTTAACGGCCAGCTCAGGCAGGAATGGATTAAACTGGAAATAGATTGATGCACAGAGCTATGTATGGACTAGTTCTCAGCTCTCTTTTTGTTTAATAACTTAATTTGATAACGTCATAGAATAGGAGAATCGAAAGAGGACTTGCCACGGAAACCCAAACACTCGAAAGGGCTTCAAAGAAGTGGGAGGCAATGAGGCGTATGCCCATCAACATTTATCGTATTTTTAAATACATGTGGTATAAATCATAGATTGCACTACTCTAGTAATTTATGAAATATTACTACGCCAAACAAATAATTCCATGAATAACATTCTCAGATTACAAGCCATGAAGCGTGAAGTACATTCTCGTGAGCTCAACTTGTTGGATGCCGTGAGAAGGAAATACATGAACAACCAGAGCAAAATAAAAGAAGTTGAACTCAAAAGAATGGATGACGAAATTCAACGCAAGGTGTGTCTGTCTGTCTGTCTGTCTGTCTGTCTGTCTGTCTGTCTGTCTGTCTGTCTGTCTGTCTGTCTGTCTGTCTGTCTGTCTGTCTGTCTGTCTGTCTGTCTGTCTGTCTGTCTGTCTGTCTGTCTGTCTGTCTGTCTGTCTGTCTGTCTGTCTGTCTGTCTGTCTGTCTGTCTGTCTGTCTGTCTGTCTGTCTGTCTGTCTGTCTGTCTGTCTGTCTGTCTCAGTATTTATTAAACTATTCATCTTCTATTTAATCCAGGCGACGCAGCGAGAACAAGAAACGCAAGCTGCTCTTGATGACGTTGAAATAAAAAACTTAGAACTCCAAGTTCAAAAGGAAGCTCTCCAACACGTATGTTTATTGTAAATATAAAACCACGGACATGGTGCCGATCTCCTTTATGTTTTCTCATAAAATTTTAATGAGTTTTCAATGTTATTTAACCTTAAACATGAATATTTTATCGTTGTGGAACCAGGAGTTAGCGAAGGAAGATGTCAAGTCAACGTTTCATTTCAAAGCCGATTTTGAAACACAGCAACGACAGAAGGAATTAGAAGAAGAGTTTTTCCGACGAACAACTGAAATGAGGGATGAAGCAGATCTATATGGCGTCAGGGTACGCCAAGTTTTGTCTGTCTGTCTGTCTGTCTGTCTGTCTGTCTGTCTGTCTGTCTGTCTGTCTGTCTGTCTGTCTGTCTGTCCGTCCGTCCGTCCGTCCGTCCGTCCGTCCGTCCGTCCGTCCGTCCGTCCGTCCGTCCGTCCGTTTGTTTGTTTGTTTGTTTGTTTGTTTGTTTGTTTGTTTGTTTGTTTGTTTGTTTGTTTGTTTGTTTGTTTGTTTATCTGTCCGGACAGTTCTTACGCGTCCATCCGTCTGATTTCGACCGCATAGATCGTAATATTGGAAAACTCCGATTGCAAAGGACATTTTTTTCTTGGCTTATTTCCAGGAGAGACATATCCGCCTGGGACAAGCACAACAGAGAAACCTAGATCTTGGGGCACAACAAGAATTTGAGCTAAAAAAGAGATTGGACAACCTCGAAACGGAACTGAGGCAAACACAGGTACAATATCTGCACACTGTGAATAACCGAGTTGGTTTTTGACATCGATGCGTGGAAATTGAACGTAGAGTATAAAGGCATTTGTTAATTTAATTACTTTATTTTTTTATCCCAGCTCACCAAACACATCATGGAGAACAAATCTGTAGAAAAAGACATTGTGAAATTAATTGAAGATGCCAAACTTAAAGAGGTTTAGTGAAAAGATTTATTTATTTTATCCTAAGAGTAATTGTGGTGAGATCTCCATTGTTCTAAGATTGTTCTTTTATTAAATCATACGTTTGATTGATTTATTTCATATGTCAATTAACTACAGGACGATACGGCTGTTCAAATGAGAGCTGAGCTTGCGCGACAAAAACACCTTACTGCCATGGCGGAGGAACGAAGATTACAGCTTCTTAAACCACAAACAAACGAGAGCCCATCGACATCCCAAGAATCTGAAGAAATGTTTGGTGAGTGATTTAAAACAAACAAATAAACAAACAAACACACAAAACAATAAACAAACGAACGCACGAACAAATAAACAAACAAACAAACAAACAAACAAACAAACAAACAAACAAACAAACAAACAAACAAACAAACAAACAAACAAACAAACAAACAAACAAACAAACAAACAAACAAACAAACAAACACACACACACACACACACACAAAACAAGAAACAAACCATCGAACGAACGAACGAACGAACGAACGAACGAACGAACGAACGAACGAACGAACGAACGAACGAACGAACAAACAAACAAACAAACAAACAAACAAACAAACAAACAAACGAACGAACGAACGAACGAACGAACGAACGAACGAACGAACGAACGAACGAACGAACAAACAATCGAAACGAACGAACGAACGACTGACTTGTATATACGAAGTTGACTTATATATATACACAGATATATGACAACTAATGTTTGGTATCACGGTTCTGTTGCAGAACGCATGCGTGAAACAAGAAGCAGGTCAGCGGTAACTGGCGCGGAAAGTACAGCCAGTGGTACAGTAACTCCTGAGCACGTGATCAAAGGTTAGTTTATGCCAAATGCAAGTTTTCTGCCATTGTTTGCATTTAAAACTACTCGGCTCTTTCGCTAATAGTGGTTTATCACCAATAGACAGTGCGGAGTAGCTCAGCCAATCACAATGCAGCATTTGTAATAATCCACTAGTTGGTTTATAGTAATTTGAGTATTTGATCTAATAAAGAATATCCATTCACAGGTCCATCCTTAGACAGGCAGAGAGCGACATTTGAAAAACGTGAAATGGAACTCATGGCTGATGTCCGAGATTTACGACGAAAACTTGCTGAAAGATTATCTCGACCAACAAAACTTACTTATCCACAAACAGACTCTGAGACAGCATCTTCGCTCCACAGTGCATACATTGAGTAGTAGTAATATCACGTCCTCTAGGACATCTCGAGTATTGCGCAATGTATCTTACCCTGGATGACGTCACATCATTTTGTTATGGTAAGCTTCATAACATGTTGACTTAATATTTTGGGTAGGGCTTTTATTATTGCAAAGAAATTGTCGTCAGCATGGACATATTGTGTATAATAGATCATTTTCATTTGACGTCGTAGTGGTCGTATTGCTGTATGGAAACAATGAAATGGTGACCATATTGGTGTACCATCTTTATTCTATAGGAATTTAGCTCTATTCTTGTTCGAAGATTTCATATTGTTCGACACGGTCATTAACGTTTATTGTTATATAGCTAGAGTTTTGCTGGATAAAACGATGACTGTCATTGGTTGATTTGTGGTCACATGACCTTAGCTAAATTTCAATGTAGACCGAGCGGGCAACAATTGAGAACGTATTGCCCAGTCGCTCAATAATATTGCAATTGTTGCCCGCCAAAACTCTTCACGGTATCCTATAAACAAAAGCTTGTTTGTACAAAAAAGATAATTTATAGGTCTTCAAAGCATGTGTGAAGATTAACTGGAGAAATGTATTACTGTTCTGAGACTCATATTTGTTTGGTTGAAGTGAAATTACGGAGCCAGGCGAAATGTTTTGGTCCTTGATAAACGTCGAAATTATTCAGCGAAATTCTAGCTATATAACAAAGCACTTAATGTCTGATCCCGACAGTTAGTTTTGTTTTCCCTCGAGTCTCGATGTTTCCCTCGACTTCGTCTCGGGAAACATTTAGACTCTCGGGAAAACAAATCTGTCGGAAGCAGACATTAAGTGTACTGTATATTGTATCATAATATAACGTTACAGACGTTTGTTGGACGTTCATCAAGCTCAATTACTCAGAAAGATTTCTGAGCCCCAGGGTTCGAACCTGCAACCGCAGGTTCGTGGTATTGCAGGTTCGAACCTTGTCTGTGGCTCAGAAATCTTTTTTGAGTAATTGAGCTTGACGAACGTCTACCAAACGTCTGTTATATTACACCAAGCTCGCAAACGTACCACATGCACCACTACATGTACACACGCAAAAACGCACACTCTGTGTCAGACCTGATGCAGAATGATGTCAGATGTGTTCAGAAAAATGTAGCGACCCCTGATACAGCCTGTTGCAGTATCAGCTATGATACACCTATGATATCATATCTGTATCATACTTGCAGCTATTACAACAGACTGTTCAGAACAGATTCTGTCAAACTGTATCAGCCTGAAATGGTCACTGCTGTATCAGTTTGATGTAACAGACTGAACAGGTATGTTGTCTACGGAGCTGTCGCAGTCTGTTAGAAATTCTAACTAAATGTTTATACATCAGCGCTGGTACATTCTGTAGCCGTCAGGCTGTATCAAGGGTCGCTACATTTCTCTGAACAGATCTGATATCAGAGCTGATCAGACTGTGCGTTTTTACGTGTGTGTACGTACATCATAATATCATCGATCATAATATAACGTTAATTCATAGTCAATCGAGATATGGTCTGGAAACTCAGCTAAAGTCTTTGGTCTATCTTTTTGTTCGCCTTTATGCATTTTTGTGCACGGTGTACGGTCACTGAACACATTGTATTTTAGTATAATGAACGAATTGTCCAGTAGCAACGTTTCAGTTCAATCACTCAACCGTGCTATTTTAATATTAATAAACCTAAAACAAAGGATGTGCACGGTGTAAGGTACGGTTCAACATAAAATCACAGCTCACTATAGGCGCTTTGAAGTTTGCCGAGTTTCCAGACCATATCTCGATTGGCTATGATTAATTATAAATCCTAATTTAAACTGTTTTTTCATTATTATACAATAACAAGTAACAACCAACACTAAACAAAATAGCTCGCATAGATCAGCCCAGAAACGGGACGTATAAATTGCTTTTATTAAACTTGGACAACTGTTTCCAGCTTATTTGACATTTAAACTCTTTTCCTTGTTTTTAAAACAAAACTTGCATGCTGGGACTATATATGTAAATATATAGAACACAAAAATATATAAACCCTGAACCCCCCTGTTTTTTATATATTATTTTATATATTATGTAGTAAGTTTGTATGTAACGAGAGTGAGAAGATTAAAGTTAGTGTATTCCGTAATATTACAATCGAAATGGAAATACCTTCCCACTTCTTCTTCTGTAGTTTGTTGTGTATTAGTGTAGCCGCTACAGAAACGTGAGAAAAATCTAGCGATAAAAGTCGCTTATTGTTGATTTATATTTGTGTTTTGGTATCGATTTGGGAGAAACATTCGTTATATAATGATTAAAAAGCAAGAAATCCCAAAGTATCATGCAATTCACTAAACAGCGCGCGCAAAACCAGTCAGGCTCAAGGCTAGTTTCCACTCAGGAAAATTTTCCGCAGGACCGGAACGGACAGGGAAGTTTTCTTTGTCTAGTGAGCTCTCGGTCGTAACTAATGTCCTGCGGAAGATTTTCCTGAGTGGAAACTAGCCTTCAGACCACGCTGACAAGACTTTGGCGCGGGCAAGTCAAGCTCAGATCACGCTGACAAGACTTTGATGAGCGCAAGTCAAGCTCAGATCACGCTGACAAGACTTTGATGAGCGCTGAGATAATCCCCACATATTATCATGAGTGACCGCTGACTAGCATTGTCTCCTTTTTTACCTTGCCTAAATTACATTTAGCCACATTTAAATTCCATGAAAGCTAAATTATACTTTTTATTTACCAAATTTTCATACGCTTCAGTAGCGGCTACAGAAATACAGTTTGAGTAATACACAACAAACTACAGGAGCAGAAATGGGAAGGAACGTCCATTTTGACTGTTAAACATGACAGGTTCTGCTGGCAAAGTGGATCGCGTTTTATCATAGATAATGGAAGGGGAACTGGATAGGAAACTTCAAACGAGGTTAAAGAACCGAAAACGTTGTTTGCACAACTTGCTATGGTAATTACACACTTAAAAGCAGCTAATGCACCTATTGCTGAAATTAGACAAAAGTGTAATATCACTTAAGTTCAGCAGTGTCTGATTTTGGCCATGTGGGACCACCCGTTAGGTGCATTGCCCACTTATAAGCGTAGAATTACCATAGCAAGTTGTGGAAACATCGTTTCCGGTTTCGTAAGTTTCCTATCCAGTTCCCCTTCCATTATCTATGGTTTTATCTGCTGTAAAATTATCAACGTTGGGTGAGAGGCATGCATAACAACCGTATTTAACACTCTAAGTTATGAGTAGATTGTAATCACTTCATGTCCACTGCCTTTTACTAGAAGAACTCTTTTTAATCCTTCCGTCATGACTTCCACAAATTCCATATCTGAGGTTGAAGTCAAGGAAAAAATGTTTGTATAACAAGGTGCTCAGGCCTAGACGTCTACGGCACAGGCGAGGCCAGGTGGCGAGGCCGGGAAAGTCCTTGAAAATCAATCGAGGTTCCTGAAATTTCTGAAACTTTCCTCCTGGTGCTGCTCTACCGATAATTTAAGCATGCTTGGTTGTAGTTTAACTATTAACCAAAATATACGTGGTGAGTTAAAGTGTCTACGAAATGAAAAATTCGTTGGCATTTTTATTGTTTTATTGTACAGAGGAGCATGGCAGGAGCACTCACTGAAAATTTGAAGAGAATCTGATGCGTAGTTTTCGCGCTATCAACTCTCAAAATTTGCCGTGGATAGTTTGTTTTGGGGAAATTTGGGCTTCTTGGTAACAATGCCTTATGACGTACGTAGATCTTATGCATAATTGTCCATCTGCGTGCGTCATAAGCAATGTTACCAAGAAGCCCAATTTTTCTCAAGAACGAACTAGCCATGGCAAACTTTGAGAGTTAATAGCGCGAAAACTACGCATCAGATTCTCTTGAAATTGCAGTGAGTGCTCCTGCCACGCTCCTCTGTACAATAAAACAACAAAAATGCCAACGAATTTTTCACTTCATACACACTTAAGATTTAGTACACGCGTTGTGTTATTGCAAAAATCACAACGAACCCGATCGAGACTACTTTCTCTAAAAAAAATACGTTACCGCCCCGGTTTTTGGGAGTTTGCGGTAATTTGCTAGAAAGGATACAGTGGTAGTCCCCTGACTCGTGTCTTGCCGGAGGTGGTAAATTGAGAAGAAGTAGTTGTGCTTCAGAGGATTTCTCTTTGATTAATTTATTTAACTTCACGGCATTGTCCATACGTCGTAAATTCATTTGGCTCCTAGATAACAAGTAGAAATAAGAATATTAGGCTGGTGTAATCTTGCCAAGCAATATTAATTTAGTCTCATACAGTAATCGAACTGCAACCTAATGACCGGTTAGATGCTTTAACCATTGAGCTACTGAGACTTGGAGAGCTAAAGGACTGGGTGGCTAATCATCCTTACTTGCAGCCAGTGGCTGAATTGCGAAGGACGCAGATCAACGTGGCCGTGTCGAGGCATATCAAAGGCGCTCCAGGCAGCCACCAACGACACAGTTCAGACCACGGATCACAGCTAAGATGTAGGTGTTGATTTTCGGAGGGAGGAAAACCGAATAACCCGGCGAAAACCCTTGGAGCACAGGAGAGATCAACTACAACTCTACTCACATTAGTTCAGAGCTCGACAACGGGGTCACCCACTAATCCCATCTAAAGCGGTGGCGTTTGTATATGAGATGTACAGTAGTCAAAGGGACGTTAAAAATGGTACATCTTCATGTACAAGCTCCGAACTTAACCTCGCTTTAACTACATCTCATGCAAACGCTACCACTTAAGAGCACATATGACTATCCTTAGCGCTCCAGCTCTGAGCTGAGCTTCAGTAGCTCAATGGTTAGAGCATCTGATGGGCTAACAATCAATATCTAAACAAGACTGTTAACTAGCAAACACAAAGCAGGCTTTCTTATAGTGAATAGCTTACGGATGTTCATTGGTGTTGTCAGTGGTGTCTAGTTGAGTTGTTGCTGCCTCTACTGAAGGAGCAGCTGTAATAGCAATACTTGGCACAGGTGTATCAGGAACTTGTGGGTTGCTCGGATGACTTTTAGCTTTATGGTGAGTCTCAACTATGGCTTGAACCTACAACGAAACAACCATTCTATCCAACTTCTGTCTGTCTGTCTGTCTGTCTGTCTGTCTGTCTGTCTGTCTGTCTGTCTGTCTGTCTGTCTGTCTGTCTGTCTGTCTGTCTGTCTGTCTGTCTGTTCGTTCGTGTGTGTGTGTGTGTGTGTGTGTGTGTGTGTGTGTGTGTGTGTGTGTGTGTGTGTGTGTATGTCTGTCTGTTCGTCTGTCTGTCTGTCTGTCTGTCTGTCTGTCTGTCTGTCTGTCTGTTTGTTTGTTTGTTTGTTTGTTTGTTTGTTTGTTTGTTTGTTTGTTTGTTTGTTTGTTCGTTCGTCTGTCTCTGTCTGTCTGTATGTCTGTCTGTCTGTCTGTCTGTCTGTCTGTCTGTCTGTCTGTCTGTCTGTCTGTCTGTTTGTTTGTTTGTTTGTTTGTTTGTTTGTTTGTTTGTTTGTTTGTTTGTTTGTTTGTTTGTTTGTTCGTCTGTCTGTCTGTCTGTCTGTCTGTCTGTCTGTCTGTCTGTCTGTCTGTCTGTCTGTTCGTTTGTCCGTTTCTCTGTCTGTCTCTGCATGTCTGTCTGCATGTCTGTCTGTCTGTCTGTCTGTTTGTTTGTTTGTTTGTTTGTTTGTTTGTTTGTTTGTTTGTTTGTTTGTTTGTTTGTTTGTTCGTTTATTTATTTGTTTGTTTGTTTGTTTGTTTGTTTGTTTGTTTGTTTGTTTGTTTCTGTCTGTCTGTCTGTCTGTCTGTCTGTCTGTCTGTCTGTCTGTCTGTCTGTCTGTACTTTGTTTAAAGGTTTTTCTTACCTCTTTTCTGCTCTCTTTTCTCGTCAATCTCATTTGCTTTAACATTTTACTTCGCTGCTCCATAACCAAAGTTCTTTCATAAGTGTACGCTTCAATGTCTGTGTCCACCTGCGAACCAACACAAGTAAACGTCTTACGTATTGTATACATTACATTACATTACATTACATTACATTACATTGTGTGCTGTATTTTGTAGCTTTAGTGTGAAGTGAACATGTTTAAAACAACTGTCAAACAACGGTCTTACCATTTCAATCACCTCCACATGAGCTTTGATTCGAAGTTGGTAAACAAACGTTTTAAGATCTTTTGCCATTTGGATGCTGTTGTCTGCCATTTCTGATGTTCAAGTTAAGAAAAATTCTGATGCCATGTTTAACTGTTTGTGTTGTTTGACTCAGAGAAAGATGCGAAAGAAGCTGCTGAAATGACCGTCACCATCATTATCAGCGCCACTACTATCATCACATCCACTACCACCATCGGTACCAACACTAGCACCATTATCACCACCACTACCACCACTACTACAACCATCATCACTACCACCACCGCTACCGCCATCACCGCCACAACTACCATCATCACCACCACTACCACCACTACAACCATCACCACCACCACAACTACCATCATCACCACCACAACTACCATCATCACTACCACAACTACCATCACAGGTACCACAATGACCTCTTAACCACCACTGGAGTCCCACATCTGGATCTTTCGAATGGAACTATCTTGTATTTGATACATTACTTGGAATGCTAATCGTAACGAAGTAAGTGCTATTGGCAAAATCGAGCAAGAATTATTACAGAAACCCTTGGACAAAAATTGCTGGTCTATTGGGAGTGTCAGTCGACCAAGCGAAGAGGGGGACACAATCAATCAAGAATAGACAAGAATATAATGCGTACTTGCACCATTTGTCTTGGTAAGCACGTATACAAAACAGGACAGGAATTGTTACCATTTCAAAAACAAAAAATAAAACATTAACTTTACACAAGTGGTAAGTTTAGAACGCAAAGGATACGTGCAACAGTAAATATTCTGAGTTTACACTGCCTCCATACTTTATGTTGTGTGAGTAAAAACACAAGCAGGATCATCATTCCACCATCATGGACAACCCACCAAACATCAACCGTTCCTTCAAGACGTTCACTGTTTGTCGGGTAAGACATCAGGTTCTTTGCAACAAGTAAAGCCTCATGGCGCTTCGAGATAACTCGCAATGTGTCTAGACAAGTAGAAAGAAATATCAGGTGTTACTCCGAGTGACGAACCATACCAGGTGGGCAGAGAAAAACTACCACGGCTTGACCGCGACTGGGATTTGAACCCACGACCTTCGGTTTACTGGTCCGACGCTCTACTCTACTCTACTCCACTCCACTCCGCTCCAATCCACTCCAATCCACTCCACTCCACTCCACTGTACTCCACTCCACTCCACTCTACTTCACTCCACTCTACTTCACTCCACTCTACTTCACTCCACTCTACTTCACTCCACTCCACACCACTCTACTCCACTCCACTCCACACCACTCTACTTCACTCCACTCCACTCCACTCCACTCTACTCTACTTCACTTTACTTCACTCCACTCTACTTCACTCCACTCTACTTCACTCCACTCCACTCTACTCCACTCTACTTCACTGCACTCTACTTCACTCCACTCTACTTCACTCCACTCCACTCCACTCTACTCTACTTCACTCTACTTCACTCCACTCCACTCTACTCTACTTCACTCCACTTCACTCTACTTCACTCCACTTCACTTCACTCTACTCTACTCCACTCCACTTCACTCTACTTCACTCCACTCCACGTCACTTCACTCTACTCTACTTCACTCCACTTCACTTCACTCTACTTCACTCTACTCCACTTCACTTCACTTCACTCCACTTCACTTCACTCTACTCTACTCCACTCTACTCGACCGCGGCCGGGATTTGAACCATGGTCAAGTTAGGAGCAGGTCGTGGAATGATGGTGCTTATATTTGATATTTCAAAACTGAAATCTAGTTTCTCACACACAGCTGGGAGCTGCTGCAGCATCCACTGCAAGCTTAACCTTTATTTAACCACAGATTAGCTAACACAGCTTTACATTGCATTACTGTTACCTATCACAGCTCAACTAGAAATAAACTAAATACAGATGATTAATAGCAGTTCAATCGTATTTTCCACATAACCTAACAACACTTCAACCCATGAATGCATTACAAGGGGAAGGGTGGGTTAGACTGAAAGCCAGCCGCCGATCTCATCTCGTGAGATCGGCGGCTGGCTTTCAGTCTAAGGGTGGGTAGGATTAGAGGTCAAGCATGGTGAAGCAACAACAAAAACGTGCTGACATAACCTGCACCCCCTATACACCTGATTACCCGTCATGCCCCCAGCAGTGTGTGAGAAAACATTTTCTGCTTTTTTGGTTCCTCAGCCAGCAGAAAATAACACTTCTTTAATATTGAGAGACATAACTCTTTATCTTGTGTTGTTGGGATAATTACTGTGGGACAGCAAACTTGGGTGGAGAATAATGATATTATACACAATGTCTGCTCCCGAGGGAAACGTTTTGTTTTCCCGAGAGTCTTGATATTTCCCGAGACGAAGTCGAGGGAAACATCGAGACTCGAGCAGCACTTAATATCATTATTCTCCACTTCAGTTGACTGTCCCACAATACTTATCCCTAATTAAAACTTATTTGAAACTTTCTTTTCTTTATCAAGAAGTGCCTTGCTATACAGGTGAACACAGCTAGAGTTGAAGAAAAGTGATTTTTGGCGTTGGCTAACTCACGGATAAATTTCTTCCAAGTATCTTTTTGTTTCCAATTCTCTGGCCATGCCATGAGTACGGAATTTGCTGTAAGTCCACCCAAGCCACTGCTCTGAACGCTACAAGAGAAAAAAGGATTGGTCAATTGTATTCGTAGAACGTTCATTGCTTCAATCTAGGATCTTATCGATAAAGGAAATAAGTAAGTGTTGTTCTTTAGAAAATTTCAGAAAATGAACAACTGCATTTTAGTTAACCTTAATACTTACAGGAAAGACAAACCGCTGTTTACTTCCTGAGAAACGATAACTTTTGAGAAACCTTGAACTTTTGAGTTCTTCATAAGTTGATCTAAACTCTAAAAATGAAAAGACAGTCATTGCAGGATCTGAAAAAATAATTCCCTGATCTTTCTTACATTTGTTCAGAGAACTTTTCGGCTTGTTTTCGGGAGGATTATGGCTAGAGGAAATTTTAATTTGGAGGCGCTAATTTTCAGATGGGTTTCTGTGTCTGTTAAGGCCTAATAAAACGAGAACGCAAGTCATCGCAAGGTGGCAGTCAGAATTTCTGTGGCGGTCGTTTGAACACCCAAATTAACAAAATAAAG
Source organism: Corallium rubrum (assembly GCA_964035015.1). Lineage (NCBI taxonomy): Eukaryota > Metazoa > Cnidaria > Anthozoa > Scleralcyonacea > Coralliidae > Corallium > Corallium rubrum. The sequence continues at coordinate 302,613 of OZ035999.1, read as the reverse complement.
GTTTCATGAGTGTTTTAAACAAGTTTTAACTTTGTCACGGTACATGATATTTTCGTGAAACTATCGGCAGAGCGGCTGGCTGAGATAGCGTGACTGCCAACTTGCGATGACTTGCGTTCTCGTTTGATTAGGGCTTTAAAGAAGAGGGTTTAGTTTTGTAATGGCTTTAAAGAAGAGGGTTTAGTTTTGTAATGGCTTATTGACGAGGGAGATATTATTGGAAGTGTACAGTATTCATATCGTGTAGTTTCAACTTGTGTTTCTCTGCTTACAGCCTTTGCCACTTCTGCTTCTTCATTTCGTTCAAGAATATCTCCTTTAAGAACAGACGCCGCAATAGTAAGACCTCGACCTGCAAGATAAGATGACTCGGTCATGACAACGACGAGGCCTAGTAAATACAATAATCTTTAGTATATCACAGTGATGTCTGATTTTTGTACCCACTGCGTATGCGAGTAGATACTATGTCGGCATGCAAGGTTTTCCGATGTTAGTTAAATAACAATAGAATATTCTTCGGGAACAATCGAATTTCAGAAGGTTTTCCCGATCACATCCCGAGCAGTCTTCTGACGTAGTAGATACATGAACGCCCAAGCGTGCCTATTTTTTATGATGTGAGAAATCATGCAGAACACGGAGAAATAACTTCACCTGCTTTCAGTTGTCCGACAAATGCAAAGAGATTTTCAGTCTTGGGCTTTAAGTCGTCGTTAAGTTTACAAAGCACAAGTAACTGTGGCCTGAAAATAAAAGTTAGATAAACAGAGGCATAAAAACACAACTCATTAGAAAACCTTCACTGTCACACACCAAGTTAAAGAATGACATAATTTTGTTGTCCTACCTCCAGTTCTTTGTGTGAACAGCACCTTCTTCAAGTCTGAGTAATCCATATCGGGCTGCACTTAATGCAATACCACGTATCCCATCACCCCATTCCTTTTTGGCACTAAATAACACCAAGCAGACATGTATTGCAGTGGAAAGGTGGAAACTAGCACTAGTATAAGTAACAGACGTTTGGTAGACATTTATAAAGCCTAAATACCATAGAGATCATAGAAATACTAGAGGGGGCATCCTATCTTAATTTCAGTCAACCGCGGGTAACCAATTGAACGCCGCCGCCATCTTGTATGTATGTACAACTTATAATATAGCGTGAGTGTAGTGTGAAGATTATCTTACCCTTGAAACTCAATGTATTTATAAATGCCTGCAGCAAGAATCAGAGCAACTAAGGCGTAATACCAACTGGACACAAACATGAGCGTAAGACAAAGACATAATCCAATTAAAGAAGCAAGCCTACAAAACAAAAGTGAATTAGTAAGGTGGAGTGGAGTAGAGCGGGGTGGAGCGGGGTAGGGTTGAGTGGAGTGGAGTGGAGTAGTGTGGAGTGGAGTGGGGTAGAGCAGAGTGGAGTAGAGCGGGGTGGAGCGGGGTAGGGTTGAGTGGAGTGGAGTGGGGTAGAGCAGAGTGGAGTGGAGCGGGGTAGGGTTGAGTGGAGTGGAGTAGTGTGGAGTGGGGTAGAGCAGAGTGGAGTAGAGCGGGGTAGGGTGGGGTGGAGTGGAGTGGAGTAGAGCAGAGTGGAGTAGAGCGGAGTAGGGTGGAGTGGTGTGGAGTGGAGTGGAGTAGAGCAGAGTGGAGTAGAGTGGGGAAGGGTGGGGTGGAGTAGAGTGGAGTGGTGTAGAGGGGAGCGGAGTGGAGTGGAGTAGAGAGGAGTGGAGTGGCGTAGCACAGAGGTAGAGCAGAATGGAGTAGAGCGGGATGGGGTGGAGTGGAGTAGAGTGGAGTGGTGTAGAGTAGAGTAGAGTAGAGTGGAGTAGAGTAGAGCGGGGTAGGGTGGAGTGGAGTCGAGTAGAGTCGGTATAATAAGGCAACTTGAATAACAGAAGTTGTACTCGACGTGGCTTGATTGGTTTGGACGTGAATGTTTGGCGTTTCCATTTCTTAAATGATTTTTAAGATCATGTGTACTAACAGTATTTATTATTTTCAAGGCGTTATCTTGTTGGATGTACCTACCAATGATAAAACTTAAAACGCGGTCTCCAGTTGGGTGTCTGAAGCAAAGACTGAAGAACGCAAGCGAGGTTGACGAAACCATAACACATCAAGAAAAACCTGAAAGACAATTATCAGGAAAAACAGGTATTACACGTATGTACGTTATAAATATTGTTGTGTTATACTTAATGTAGCATATTAACAATGTAGTATATTAGCAATGTAGTGACATTATAGTGTTACTAACATTGTAATAATCGGTGCGACGGAGTCCAGGTTGGCCACTAAAATACCAATCTCTGCGATAGCGACAGTCAAAAATAGAGCTCGAGTAGGTTCACCATTTTTTGAAGCATGGGCGAAAATATTTAGAAAAGGAATAAGATTGTCGCGAGAAATTGCCTGGAGTAGTCTGGGAGCACTGAAAAAGAACAAACAAAATTTGAATTAAAACATCTCAGACTTCCTTCAAAACCTTTGCTCTAATTTTACATTACATTACATTACATTACATTACATTACATTACATTACATTACATTACATTACATTACATTACATTACATTACACTACGTTACGTTACATTGCGTTACGTTACGTTACGTTACGTTACATTACATTACATTACATTACATTACATTACATTACATTACATTACATTACACGTTACTTTACTTAACCAAGGGCATTTTTATCTATTATAGAATAATTCCATCATTCCAGTATAGCACTCACCCCGTCAAGCTTTGCATACCAGCTCCAATGGTAGACAGTAAAGCACCGACAAGAATGACCCATTTATTAGGCCACGCTATCTCTGCAACTAGAAGCACGCTGTTTATACTCTGACCAAATCTAGAGAAAATAGTTCAAAATACAGTGAACAGTTTTTGTGGGCAACCGGGTGAAGCATCTTTAGACATGGTGTACTGCGCTGCTCTGGTTTCACAAATATCTAAAAATATATTCTGGAAACTAACAATATCTTACACAATGTAAATTAATAGTAGATATTTTGCTCTTACTTGTCACGTAACAATGCGCCTTCAATCGTTCCAGCAAAAAATAGGACCGAAGTCAAATCTTTGGCTTAGAGTTAAGGAGTGTCTATGGCACTATGGTTAGCACGCGTGTCTTGCAACTCTGCGACCTAGGGTGCAGTTATCAGATTAAGAATTTATCTTGGCCACATGTGAAAAGCGTGCTTGCAGTTTCACTCTACCAAACATCGCAAGCTTTCTTTGAATATTCTGGTTTCCTCCTGTAGTAGCACTGGACCAATGAGGAATGGTCCTTACTGGACCTCCAGAGAGAACAGTTTAGATAGGACTAATATAGGATTATCCAGAATAAAAGTTAGTCTTAAACATCATATTACGTTTGCAAATGAGGGTTGTCTGTTAACAAACCTTCATCTACCATAAAAAAAAACTACCTACCAAAAGGTCATTTTCTCAGCCCAGTTTAGAAAGATAAAAGGATACAAACAATAGATGTTGTCAAAATGGCGGCAATTGTTCCTTTAGGTATAGATCGTTGAGCATCTTTCAAATCTCCAGATCTGTTCGAACCAGCCATTATTCCTAGAAAGTTGGAATTAAGTAATATGTTATGAGAAGAAACTGTGAGCATTCGCTTGGTTCTCATACAGACGAAAAAGCGCACAGTTAAAGGAAACGTCGAAAGAAGAAGAGGTGTGTTGAAAAATTGTAGGGACCTCTGATTGATCCCATCATTGGGCGTGGTCCGATAATTCTTAGAAAATAGGAACGACTAAGCTATCTTGCCCCCCCCCCCCCCCCCCAATGAAAACACTGTGTATGTAGGCCGTAACTTCGTAAACAAACCTGTAACAGATGGAAAGAATATTGCCAGTAAAATAAAGAAAGATGTTTTGCTGTCAGATTGAACTTCATCATCATTTTCAGCTTGGGTTCGAAGAAAAACTTCACCGTTCTTCAAATACTGGCTGTCAACGTTATCTGGAAAAGACCAATGCATAGGAATTAGAATATTTTCACTTATGTTCTCTATTTCGTGATGGAGAAACTCCCCCCATGTCTTCCATAGAGCAAAGTGAAATGGTGGTAAACTACGAGTTTGAGTGTTTCTTCAGAAGTTCCAAACACGAGAAAACAAATGAAAACCGAGGACGTAGCCCCAAGGTTTTTATTGTTTTCCAGTGTTTGGAGTCCCCTGATGAAACACGATAAACCAGTGTTTGATCTTGCTTCTCAAACGAGTATTCGCATCGCGGTTTGCGGTGTTTTCTTTATTGATTTCAATACGCAGATTAAGAAATGTGATCCAGTTCACTAGGAAGTTTCCTACAGGTTTTCATTGGGTATCAAAACTCATGCATGTGATGTGGTATACGTTCATGGATTGGCTACGATAATCATGAATTATTGATGAGTTTGAGAAAACAAAATCCTGACGTTTCCAGAGGAGCTCTTCATATTTTACTCTGATGAAGGATTCTGCTCGAAACGTCAGTATTTCGTTATCAAAACTAATCTCAGCAGTTTACCATCTTTTCACTTTGCTCCATCCAAAACACTGCCTACACAACACTTTACTTTTTATCTTCAATACCAGATCCTTACCATCAAACACTGCACTTGATAAACCAGGGGCACCATCAATATCTCTAATATTTGTGTCATTCCAGAAGCTAGTCTTTTGAAAGAGTTCTTTCAGATTGCTATCATTCTTTGAACAAGATTCATAAGAGGTGCTCACAAGTAGTCTCTTACCAAGCATACATACCCTTAAAAAATTAAATGATTTGTACCTTATTAAGAATTCCAACCATACATACACTGTAACAATGGTATATACAATATAGTGTAATAAAAGTAGCGTGCTGCGTAGGCAGTGTAGAAACAACAATCGAAATATAGTAAGGTTAGATATACTGCCGAAACAGAGAACGTAGGGGTCTAACATTTCGAGCGAAGGCCCTTCGTCAGAGAAACGTGGGCTCTGACGAAGGGCCTTCGCTCGAAACGTTAGACCCCTACGTTCTCTGTTTCGGCAGTATATGCAACCTTACTATATATTTCGATTATATACAATATATATCAGCAACTGAGCTGTCTAGGCCACCTTTCCAACACAAGCCGAAGGCGAACAATTGCAAATCCCAAACAGTTCGGACGCCGCGAATATTGTGTATGTCAAGCTGAGAAAACCGATCAGGAAATTTATGTAAATCAGGACAAATTTGTATCCGATTTACAACACGTGATTAAACATTCATTCCTTTGGAATTTTCGTCATGAATTATTACTTGAATTGGATAAGTAATCGATTCTTAAAATACGGATGCATTTAAATAACCATGTTTAGCAATTACTTTGAAGATTTTAAGCCATTTTAGCTGAGTAAATCGTAAAGGTGAGACAATACCAGCAACATTTGTCTTCAACTTTCAAAGCAACTTTGTTGCAAGTTGAAAAGCGTTGTTGCACGCACCACCCACCTTAATCATTGTCACGCAACAATGATTTTGTTACAAGATGAAAAAATTTGTTGAAAAAAGTAGACTCCAGTTCTACTTGCTGCAACATGCTGATTCAACTTCCAACAGAATCATTGTTGCTTGACAATGTTTAAGGTGGGTGGTAATACGTGCAACAACGCTTTTCAACTTGCAAGGCAACAATGTTGCATTGAAAGCTGGAGGGAAATGTTTCCAGTATTGCCTCACCATTGATTATATTTGATACGTGATCGCGTACCGAGTGTCTGATCGTGTATGAACAGAGAAAAATCCAATATACGTCGCAAGAATGGAAAGCAAAACACAAGCCAGGAATAGAGAGGCACATTTATTGACCACTTTAACACCAATGAACACCACAGCAGCCAGAAGAAGGAGGAGTATGGAGCCATATACCCGCATATTGTTGAGCATAACTGGTGATGTAGCACCACCACTGGAACGAACATCACCAAATAAGGACATGCTCGGAGCAATGTATGTCTGGAAATGTAATAGTATAAAATAATATAACCACTTTAACAGAACGTTTGGTGGACGTTTGTCAAGCTCAATTACTCAGAAAAGATTTCTGAGCCCCCAGACAGGGTTCAAACCTGCAACCTTCTAATGACCAGTTAGCCACTCTAACCATTGAGCCACTGTCAGGCTCAGATGGAGAGCTAATAACCACTACACAGCACTGGCTATGCAGGCTAACATAACCACTTAATATCATGATGCAGTGCTACAGCCTGTATATTTAATAACTTTAACACATTATTTATTACAGTCAACTAGCTGGTAATTACATCAAGGAGGATCTTACAAGATTTTGCAAAATCCTGAACATGGTCCAATCTACATGGTGGAGTATGGTGGACACAAGATGTGGTGCAAAATCCTGAACATGGTCCTATCTACATGGTGGAGTATGGTGGATGCAAGATGTGGTGCACAATCCTGAACATGGTCCTATCTACATGGTGGAGTATGGTGGACGCAAGATGTGGTGCACAATCCTGAACATGGTCCTATCTACATGGTGGAGTATGGTGGACACAAGATGTGGTGCACAATCCTGAACATGGTCCTATCTACATGGTGGAGTATGGTGGACGCAAGATGTGGTGCACAATCCTGAACATGGTCCTATCTATATGGTGGAGCATGGAGTACACAAGATGTGGTGCAAAATCCTGAACATGGTCCTATCTATATGGTGGAGTATGGTGGACACAAGATGTGGTGCAAAATCCTGAACATGGTCCAATCTACATGGTGGAGTATGATGGACACAAGATGTGGTGCACAACCCTGAACATGCTCCTATCTACATGGTGGAGCATGGAGTACACAAGATGTGGTGCAAAATCCTGAACATGGTCCAATCTACATGGTGGAGTATGGTGGACACAAAATGTTGTAAGGTTCAAATGTATTTTAAAATTGTTATAAATATTTCCACCACGATAATTTTCACCATTCCAATAATTCTAATGTTTGTTGGTTTTAATTCTTATTTCTAACAATTTTTGGATGGAAAATGATGTTGTGACTTGGTACATGTTATAAAAATGTGCATGCAGAAAAAAATTATAAGAATTTTGAAATATATTTTTAAAAAACAAGGTTGTCTAGTAAGCTCACCAGTAATATCTCAATTGCTCCCAATACATACATTGAAGATGCAAAAGTTGTTCCCAAGTAAAACAATATGCCTACAGCACCTCCAAACTCAGGTCCCAATGCTCGAGATATCATAAAATATGAACCACCAGCTAAAATTGAATAAAGTGCATTAATTATTTGTAGAAGTCTGAATGATAGAGGTCTTGAAAGCAGCTTAATTCACGATTACCATACCTGGCACTACTCCATTAGTAGCTATAGCACTCATTGAAATAGATGTTAGAAGAGTCTATTTAAACAAAATTGACGAGAAGGAAGTTTAGTCACCAAAAAATACAGTTTTATTTATTAGTTAACCCAATCCTGCCTGAGTTGGCCGAAAACAATTACCCCCTATATTTTTTTACACTGTCTACATTACCTGAAATTAATTTATACTTGTGAGTGAGTGAGTGAGTGAGTGAGTGAGTGAGTGAGTGAGTGAGTGAGTGAGTGAGTGAGTGAGTGAGTGAGTGAGTGAGTGAGTGAGTGAGTGAGTGAGTGAGTGAGTGAGTGAATGGGTGGGTGAGTGAGTGAGTGAGTGAGTGAGTGAGTGAGTGAGTGAGTGAGTGAGTGAGTGAGTGAGTGAGTGGGTGGGTGGGTGGGTGAGTGAATGGGTGGGTGGGTGGGTGGGTGAGTGAGTGAGTGAGTGAGTGAATGGGTGGGTGAGTGAGTGAGTGAGTGAGTGAGTGAGTGAGTGGGTGGGTGGGTGGGTGGGTGAGTGAATGGGTGGGTGGGTGGGTGAGTGAGTGAGTGAGTGGGTGAGTGGGTGCGTGGGTGCGTGGGTGAGTGAGTGGGTGGGTGGGGTGGGTGAGTGAGTAAGTGAGTGAGTGAGTGAGTGAGTGAGTGGGTGGGTGGATATGGGTGAGTGAGTGAGTGAGTGGGTGGGTGGGTGAGTGAGTGAGTGGGTGGGTGAGTGCATGAGTGAGTGTGTGTGTGCGTGCGTGAGGGTTGGAACCCTTAGACATGTCCTCTGTCTGCATGTGTGTGGGTTACCAAGAATTTTTATCTCAAAATTAAAAGTATTGAATCAGATCCAATTTGGCCATTGACCAAGGACCAACCCATTACACTTTGGTTAAATTTGGTTAAGAGTTGGATGTGAATTTGACTGTAAGATTGACTCCCTGTGAGCTAGCCTAGCTGATCAGCCAGTTGACTTACCTTTCTAGGATTCTATCAACATCTCTAATAATCCCCAGGTGAAGGCATGCAGTCTCTGAGTGGCCTCTAGTTAGCATTAATAATATAAACTTACACAACAGCAACAGGTTAAAACAATAAAAAATGCCTCCACTGCTCCAGCTATGCCAACAATCCAAGAAAGCCGAATAAACAAAATGACTCCAAAAATATTTTGAATGGTAGGAAAGTAGACACCCATAAGAGTTCCCATTTTTGCACCCTAAAGCAAGACAAAATTTAAGAACTCAATCACCCTCATATTTTGATTCTCCTGAACGACTTAGGCCTCAAGGAGTGACAGGAGAAGATCTGATTCCATTGTAATTACTTACATGTTTTCTCTTCAAAGCTGTCTTGCCTTCATAATCAACTTCAGTTGGTGCAGCTTGAACAGCTTCATAATGTGCTAATTGAGACAAGAGAACTGAGATCTTTGGACGTCTATGCAGATCTGACTAATAGAGAAAAACAATACGTAATTACTATGACAAAGCTATTGAATCAGCTTTATTATTTTTAATAGTTTATTTGGCTTTTCAGTTGAATGTTTCCTGAACTGGGTAAGACTTAGACCCTGTTTACACGATGCTGGTACAATTTGAAAATGGAACAAAATCATAGTGTTTAGGCCTTGCGTTTACACAATACCAGCACAAAAATAACATGAAATGTTATATGCTGTATATTATTAGCCTTGAGTAAAATAGCAGCGTGTACAAAAATGTTTTTACAAAGCTGTTCCGACAAGCCATATCACCAGGATGCAATCACACTGGCTGTTCCCAATTTGTTAACAACTCTGTAACAGCTTGTTGACAAGTTGTAACAAGGTTGATGACTCCAACGGACCTGTGACAAGTTAATCCAACAACTTATTACCGCTCTGCATATAACAAGTTGTTATAAGTTTGACAGCAAGAAGCTTGTACATGTATCAGCTTGACAAAATCACAACTTGGTAACAACTTGCTACAAGCTTGTTGCAAACACATTCTGTTGACAAGCTGTGAGATTTTTACGGATGCAGTCTGTGGCTTTATTTACCTCATATAAAGGCAGACTTCCAGGACTTGGTTCCTCGCCTTCATGCTTGTAAAGTGGACAACTTGGTTCATCTTCATCCCCTTCAGCAAATATATCCCTAATATTTGTGTTGCCATCTTTATATTAAACAAAAATTAAAAACAGCTTTGTACACCTCACCAAAACCATTTTAACTCATTGCCACAAGTGAAATAATCTGGTAAAACAATAAAGGGACCATTTTTGGCCAACTCAGGCAGGAATAGGTTAATATCAGTGCCAGATTAATTGGGACTTGGGGGGGGGGGGGGAGTCAACGGCCCCACACATCCCTAATCCATAAATTTGCATTAAATATTTCATTATGACTCCTAAATACTGTAAAATTTATGAAAGAACTTGATTCCAGCGGAGATCAGATAATTTAATTCATTTCTCTAAGGCATCAAAGGGTTTTATAAGCTCAACAACTTGCCTAAATCTCGTTTTGTAAACTATTAAATATGCACATAATTTTTTTCTTTGTGTATTGAAAATAATCATTTAGTAAATATTTTGGCCACATTGTTCAAAAATACACAAGGAATGTTTTATATATGATTTCTACGGTATAAATCTTGTCGTGGATTTATTAATAAACTTGCTTTCAAGCAATACGTCGAGTTCTTCACAAATCACTTTCATGATATGAAAGTAAAATGGCAATACAAAAGAAACCAAAAGGTGTGAAATCAATAATTTACGTGACACGAAGTGATTGAATAAATATTATACAAAAGATCAGCAAATTACGTGTTTTGTTTATCAAATAAAACAGCAAGAGGTGTAATTAGCTTGCTGAGTTATTGTTTATTGTGTTTAAACTTGTAACGAATGTTTGACTTCAGAAGGCTTCAGTCTTCAGACATATTCATTTCAAGGCTTACCTAATTCTTTATTCTTATCTGGCACAATAATTTCAACCTTTGTCGTATCGTCTACATCCTCAGTTGTTTCTGGAACCCCACCGTCTGCTTTAGAAACGACAAACCTTGCACTCATTGTTTGATCTTTTGTTCCCAACTTGAGCTCTGCTGACTCAGATGAACAGGCCGGCGCCACGGGACAGGCCCACAGACAAATATTGTCCCTGAATTTGGCGCGAAACTTTTGACGCACCTTACATAAAATATGGTTTGTTGCTGTTAAATTTAAGACATTCTGTTAGTTGTCAATCTTGTGGTGGTGGTGGTTGCTGTTGTTGCTGTTGTGGTGGTGGTGGTGGTGGTGGTGGTGGTGGTGGTGTTATTGGTGGTGGTGGTGGTGTTAGTGTTACTGTTGTTGTTGTTGTTGTTGTTGTGGTGGTGGTGGTGGTGTTAGTGTTGTTACTGTTGTTGTTGTTGTTGTTGTTGCAGTGGTGTTAGTGTTGTTACTGTTGTTGTTGTTGTTGTTGTGGTGGTGGTGGTGGTGGTGGTGGTGTTAGTGTTGTTACTGTTGTTGTTGTTGTGGTGGTGGTGTTAGTGTTGTTACTGTTGTTGTTGTTGTTGTTGTTGTTGTTGTTGCAGTGGTGGTGGTGGTGGTGGTGGTGGTGTTAGTGTTGTTGTTGTTGCGGTGGTGGTGGTGGTGTTGGTGTTAGTGTTGTTACTGTTGTTGTTGTGGTGGTGGTGGTGGTGGTGGTGGTGGTGGTGGTGGTGGTGGTGGTGGTGGTGGTGGTGTTAGTGTTAGTGTTGTTACTGTTGTTGTTGTTGCAGTGGTGGTGGTGTTAGTGTTGTTACTGTTGTTGTTGTGGTGGTGGTGGTGGTGGTGTTAGTGTTGTTACTGTTGTTGTTGTGGTGGTGGTGGTGGTGGTGTTAGTGTTGTTGCTGTTGTGGTGGTGGTGGTGGTGTTAGTGTTGTTGTTGCTGTTGTTGTTGTATGTGATGGTGGTGGTGTTACTGTTGTTGTTGTGGTGGTGGTGGTGGTGGTTGTGTTAGTGTTGTTACTGTTGTTGTTTTTGTGGTGGTGGTGGTGGTGGTGGTGGTGTTAGTGTTGTTGTTGTTGCGGTGGTGGTGGTGTTAGTGTTGTTACTGTTGTTGTTGTTGTTGTGGTGGTGGTGGTGGTGGTGGTAGTGTTGTTGCTGTTGTGGTGGTGGTGGTGGTGTTAGTGTTATTGTTGTTGTTGTATGTGATGGTGGTGGTGGTGCTGTTGTTGTTGTTGTTCTTGTTGCTGCTGTTGGTGTTGGCGGTGTTGGTGCTTCTGCTGCTGTTGTTCTTGTTGCCGCTGTTGGTGTTGGTGGTGTTGGTGCTTCTGCTGCACCTGTTGTTGTTGTTGCTGCTGCTGTTCTTGTTGTTGCCGCTGCTGGTGTTGGTGGTGTTAGCGGTGTTGGTGCTGCTGTTGTTGTTGTTGGTGGTGGTGGTGGTGGTGGTGGTGTTGTTATTGCTATTGTTGTAGTTAATTGTTGTGGTTCAATGTTATTATTGTCACTCATTATTATTGTTGTTGGATAACACCAACACTATCAGTCATATCTAAACTATTTTCACTTAGAATGTCCAGTAAAGACCGAGAGAAAACCTGTGGTGTTTTATAGAGTAACACTAGAAGCACTAGCTCTCTCATACCCTAGTCACAGAATAGTAATACAACCAGAAGTCCAACTCAAGTGAAAACTTGTCCGCATTTCTTCAATGCGCAGGCGCGATATTTTACGCCATTCTAGGCAAGTTCCCCCGGCAGTTTTAACCTTCTTTTGAAGGACCAAACTGCCGGGGGAACTTGCCAGGATGGCGTAGGATGGCGTAGGATGGTGAGGAATCCAGATGCGCGAGGCGACATGCGCGAGGACATAAACTTCAAAGGTTCCGACGCGAGTTGGACTTCTGGTTGTATTACTATTCTGTGCCCTAGTCCCTCTGATAAATTAAAGCACGAAGGCCAACCAATCAGAATTTCAGTTTATTTTATAAAATATCAAATATCACCAAAATTCACATATAAATTATAATAAATCATAATATATTATTTTCGCCGTCTTGTCTTGGAGAGCCTTGGTACCGTATTTGATTGTCGTTATCGCTGTCGGAAACATTCGTCAGTTGTCGGTAATCATGGCGGCTGGTTTAAAGATCCGAAACGTGCTCAAGACATTCTTATAATAACCACCAAGTTTTTGACCTTTTTCAGCTGTGTTGCTCGTGTAAAAAGATCAAGTAGTCGATATGGAAAGCAAGAAAGTTGATGTAATGTGGTTTGAGTTCTTATTTGACAAAACTGGATCACTTTTGACCTCGCATCTTTCAGCTCCTAATTCAGGTATGAAACAACTACAGTTTTTAATGGTTCAAATTTCTTACGTTTGACACGTTTCTTTTAGGATTATAACCATTTAAACAAAACCAGACTTGATGAGTGTTATTTACTCTATGTGCAATGAAAATTTGTTCCAATTTGTTGGTCATAGAAAAATAGAAAATATGCCCTCCCCCCCTGTGTGGATTATGAGGTTGATGTGAGACTGTAAAGCATAGTTTCTGTGCAGGGAAGTTGAATCATAGAAGTAATTTATGTGCTGTGTGGTGTACTTCTCCAGGGGGGGGGGCAGGGTCATGCCTCCCAAAAGGTATTCGATTATTAACAAACCATGCAGTGACAACTTACCCTGCATTTTCAACGTACCAGAAATTTCTTGTGCTTGGATTGGTAATACTGTGAAATTTTTATCCTACGCATATCTCCCACACCACCGCGGGACCTTAACATTTACCAAATCTCCTGGGTATGCCTGGCCTCCCCCCCCCCCTGCAGCTTAACATTGATATGTGAATACATGTAACTGATAGGATTATCCACTAATTTTCTCATTGTTTTATAGACCCAACAGCCTTACAGCTTATTCAACAGTTTCTGGAAAAGTCGGGAAGTATTTCAGCTCCTGTAAGTGTAGATTACTGTACTGTACATGTCTAATATACTGTATACATAAAAAGCTTATTATATTGTTGTACAGTACATTTTATTGGCTTGTTATTTTTAGAATGGTCAAGAAGGTCAAGAAGTGGTCCCAGTGAACAATAAACGTAATCAACGGCTGTTGCTTCTTGCTTGTCATGTAGTGGCACATTTTGAATGGAACTTGAATGTTTTAGAGACTGGGTGAGCAGTCAATTTTTGAATAAGGATTGTAATTTTTATTGAAATTGGTTAAAAAAATTGTCTGAAAGCATCTAGAATAATTGGTCTTACATAATTATTTACTTTTACTAGCCTTCCTCTTGAAATGCAGTTTATATTACTAAAAGAACTTGTCAAAATGTATTTTAAACAAACTCAGGTAATTAATTAAAATATTGTATAAAGAGAGAATAATACATGGATGTGCAGAAATATGAAATATATTTAGAATTTCGAACATGAGAAATAATTTCATATGTATTTGTTCTGTTTATTATATAAAAAATAGTCCTATTGTCCCACAAAAATAGAGCAGTAAACTTTAAAGTGTCTATGAAATGAAAAATTTGTTGGCATTTTTGTTGTTTTATTGTACAGAGGAGCATTGACAGGAACACTCACTGAAAATTTCAAGGGAATCTGATGCGTAGTTTTCGCGCTATAAACTCTCAAAGTTTGCCATCGCTAGTTTGTTCTTGAGAAAAATTGGGCTTTTGGAAACAATGCTTAATGACGTATGCAGATGGACAACTATGCATAAGAACAATAGATTTCACTATCAATGATCCGTCTGCGTACGCCATAAGGCATTATTACCAAGAAGCCCAAATTTCCCCAAAACAAACTATCCACGGCAAATTTTGAGAGTTGATAGCGCGAAAACTACGCATCAGATTCTCTTGAAATTTTCAGTGAGTGCTCCTGTCATGCTCCTCTGTACAATAAAACAACAAAAATGCCAACAAATTTTTCATTTCATAGACAGTTTAATATGTTATATGTTTGACAAATGTGAGATTATTGATTTTATTAGAGGTGGATTATTGATTTTATTAGAGGTGGAAAAATCAATAAACCACTCTATTTTATACATATGTATAATATTTTATGTATATTAAACATTTTTAAAATGTGATTATCAACAGTATCCATATTTTATTTATTTATTTATTCATTCATCCATTCATTAACCCTTTCACTGCTTGACTTTTTTTCTGGACAAGTAAAATTGTTTGGTGTTAGCCAGAGTGAAACACTAAATGGCAGGTCCACAGTAGTGAAAGGGTTAATTCATTTATTTATTCATAATTCATTTAGGATGATAATTCAACACCAAATTTAGCCAAAATAGAAAAGAATGCCATTATCCCATTGCTGTTATATCATCGATGGTATGTATTCAATTTATTCATAACATGCTCAACAAAATAATTTCATGAACTCAATATTTTTAATATATGACATTAATATTGGATCAAAAAAAATTTTGCAGGGTTGTGAGAGCAATTGTTCAACAAAGTTCATCAAAACTTACTGAGAATAAAACAAATGAGTAAGACTACACATCAATCAGTATACTACTTAATGTATTCTTGGCCATTTCAGGTAGAAATGGGTATATACATTTATGTGCACTAGCTTGTAAACTAATTGGTAATTTTAAAAATTTCTTTATAAAAGGTTAGCACCAGATTTGAAAGGTGCCAAAACTGATGTGAACAAGTTATTAAACCAGGTAAATAATTACTAAAACAAACTGTCTAGATCTTCACCTATGTACTTCTATACTTCACCTATAATTCACCTATATGTACTTCACCTATATGTACTTCACCTATACTTCTATACTTCACCTACACGTATACGTCACCTATATACAGTGGAGCCTCACTATAGCGTGGTAGTTGGGGTCCATAGTGGAGACCACCTTATGGATGAAGCACGTTATTGCGAGTTATTGGGCAAATCTCGTTCCCAGTACTCTTCCCACTCAGTCCTGGTGCAATATTGTGGAAAGAGTACTGGGAACAAGCTTGGATACTGCCAGAAGCACTTTCTGTTGGATCCTTATAACGTCTGTAATAAAATCAACACGCATTTACTGTATGTTATTCATCTTGTTATATTACCTAGTGAATATCAGACTATCAGTATTAAATACATGTACATACAAAACCAATATTTAATTATGCAACTTTTTCGTGCTTCGACTTTAGCCTGATGTAACAAATTTCTGAAATGAAAATTAGTTACAGCGGCAGAGTTCTCCTGCGATTCAGCCCACTTCAGCGTTATCTCTATGCTCCGCACCCGACTTCCTTGATGGGATCGGCTCTGTCTCCTCTTCATCTTCGCTGTCACTTTCTGGTACTGGTTCTTCTACTACGCTACTGATGATGTCGTCCTCTGTCATTTGAGAAGAAATTGCTTCATTCTCGTTAACGTTGAGCCATGCGTTCACCTCTTCTGCAGAAAACGATTCACCAAATACTTGCGCTAAGTTAGACATGTCATCTGCGTTGAATCCACCAGAGTCGCGATCATTCAAGATGCTCAGCAATTGTTAAGATCATTCAAATGGTCTCTAGTGATCATAATAACCAGGCAAAGAGAAATTTTTGGTTGCTGAGTTGCACGTTATAAGGATGCGCGCTATAGCGAGGCTCCACTGTATTACTGTTAGGACAACTGCAGTTTTAATAGCACTGACACTAGTATCAAAGGCTAAGTTTGTAGCCTCAATCCTAGCATAAACTATACTACTAGCTGAAGATGCTTTCTCAGGTGGTCAATGAATAAATGGTGTCATATATCAGTATTATTTTGAATGATTACTGTGGGACAGTGAACTTGGGTGGAGAATAATAATAATAAGGTGTTACTCCAAGTGACAAACCATACTGGACAAGTAAAGAAAACTCTACTTCACCCAGAATCAGTATGTTATGTAAATTAACATATTACATAAAGTAATATTAAGTTTTATAAAATAAGGTGTCCTCTACGCACGCTCTGATTGGTTGGACTCCGTGCATTTATAAGAGAACATAGATCATGAATGACGTAAAATGGCGTAGAACGGCGTCAGCTGGCTGGAAATGCCCGCCAAATTCCAAAACTACCTCACTTTTAGTTTGATTTTGCTTCTTCTTATTTTATAAACAAATAAAACATACCGCTCCTGTGCATATGTACTCTTATAAAGGTACATTTGACGTGATTTGAACACGAAAGAAGTGTAAAGGCACTCGGCTATCGCCTCATGCCTCTACTCAACTTCTTTCGTGTTCAAATGACGTCAAACGTGCCTTTATAAGAGTACATATGCACGGAGCTTTATGTTTTATTTGTTAAATTAAACATAATATTAGTGAAATTCTATATTTATAAATTAATTAGAAATCAGTAAAAATGTTTTCAGCTTCAAGAGGAAGAAAAAAAGTCAGTCAATGTGCTCCAGCAAGCTATTGCTTGGAAAGAGGATTTGTGTCTTCCTCTGCTTCCTTCATTAAAATGGAGTGAGGAAAATGAAGAATGGAATACTAATACATCTAATGAAGTCAAAAGGTACAGTTATCTACAAACAGAAGTTTTCCATTTTAACTTAAATCCATAGAAGATTTGTTTTTTGCAAGTAAACTCCACTAAACTAGTATTTTTGGTTGTAGTGAGAGCAATGAAGGCAAATCAGAAACGGAAGTTGAGAAAACTCAAGCAGAAAAGAACAAGAGCCATGATGAAAATAGTATGGACACTTCTCCGCCTGTGCCAAAAGTTATTTCCAGTCAAGAAATTATTGGTCAAATATGTTTTGATCTTGGAATGCTTTATTTCTACAAAGAAAATATTGAGAAGGCAAAGGGTTTATTTGAGATATGCTCTAGTGTACAGGTATGCAGTCCGAACTTGAAGGGGGGAGCTGGTGAAGGGGGTGATAGGCGTGGTCGTTAATTGAAGTGAAAGAGTCCTTCATGCTAGCATTATGTATATAATTGTTTTATTGTAAAAATTCTCTCAAAATATGGAAATAAGTGACCCAGGAATTTAAAATTTTTCCAGAGTAATTCACAGGAGTAATTCAGAAGTGAAATGGTCAAATAATTGAGGTTAAAACCTTGTCTTTTAGAGGTGCTCCCTTCGAGGGTAAAGTTGTCTTATGTTAGCCACAGGAAAATACTTTTAAATCATAAAATTAAAAAAAACGTCAGAAGTCAAAGTGTTTTAAACCTTTTCATACATACAGAAGCTTGCCAAAACGTCTTCCCTTGACGATTAAAATTATCTGGCGTGAGACAGAGTAAAAACGAAAGTTGTCCTACAGCGATGCACGAGAAAGGATTAAACCGTTACACAAAATGCAATGAACTAGAATGAAACTCATGGGACCTGTGGAAAACGTTTTATGGGGAAAAACGATAATTTCTTGTGATTTAGACAATCTACCCACCTTAAACCGTTACATCAATCTATTTTCTCCTTGTTTTAGTGTCCCAACAATTCTTTCTACACAGTAGACAACAAAAGATTATCTGGTTACTATACAGCGTGTTGTTCGTTACTTCATTGCCCAGTACGAGATGATCTAGTCAGTCATCAATCTTTAATGAGTCAAATGGAACAAAGTAAATATGATGGCTATAAGGTACACGATAAGTATGAATTATACATTCGAATTTTCCTATGGCTATGATGGCTATAAGGTACACGATAAGTATGAATTATACACTCGAATTTTCCTTCACCCCAAATCCTTAGAACATGCTATGTAATCGAGTGAAATGCCCAATATTACTTATAATATACGCAATTTTCTCCTGGCATTACCACCTTATTATATATACAGAACTCACGATCAAGCTCTCGGCAACGACCTCCGTGGTTCAGTGGTCAGAGCATTGCACTAGAATCGCAAGGTCGTGGGTTCAATTCCTGCCGGAAGGCCTGTGTAGTTGCA
This sequence comes from Corallium rubrum, assembly GCA_964035015.1. Classification (NCBI taxonomy): domain Eukaryota; kingdom Metazoa; phylum Cnidaria; class Anthozoa; order Scleralcyonacea; family Coralliidae; genus Corallium; species Corallium rubrum. Next base: position 284,373 of record OZ035999.1, on the reverse strand, counting down.
TTTTTCGCAACTGGTTCCGGTTTGGTCTTAAAATGTATATATTCTACACTCGAATTTTCCTTCACCCAAAATCCTTAGAACATGCTATGTAATCGAATGAAACGCCCAATATTACTTATAGTGTAATAAAAGTAGCGTAAACAACAATCGAAATATAGTAAGGTTAGATATACTGCCGAACTGCCTTCGCTCCAAACGTTAAACTCCTACGTTCTCTGTTTCGGCAGTGTATCTAACCTTACTATATTTCGATTGTTATGAATTATACACGTGACTTCTGTGTGCATTTTCATTGGTTGTTGACCATGATCTATTAAATGACACGCACAGAGATGGCGTCAAATCATGTGACCAACACAATTGTTTTTCTGTTCTCATGCCCCCAAAATCCTTCAGTAGACCACTTGAATTGTTATCGTATAAAACAAATAGATTACATTTTCCATACATGTGTGTACTGTAATAGATCACAGAAGACGTCACGGCGTGTAAAGAACAGCAGTCACTCGACTTCCTCTCGTGTCGTACTTTTTTGCTTGTTGCACGCTGTGACGCAAGTTCGTTCTGAACTGGATTAACTGCTTACCTTCGAATTTACTAATGAACTTGCGAACTTTCTAATCAACTTGCGAACTTTCTAATCAACTTGCGAACTTTCTAATCAACTTGCGAACATTCTAATCAACTTGCGAACTTTCTAATCAACTTGCGAACATTCTAATCAACTTGCGAACATTCTAATCAACTTGCGAACTTTCTAATCAACTTGCGAACATTCTAATCAACTTGCGAACATTCTAATCAACTTGCGAACTTTCTAATCAACTTGCGAACATTCTAATCAACTTGCGAACATTCTAATCAACTTGCGAACTTTCTAATCAACTTGCGAACATTCTAATCAACTTGCGAACATTCTAATCAACTTGCGAACTTTCTAATCAACTTGCGAACATTCTAATCAACTTGCGAACTTTCTAATCAACTTGCGAACTTTCTAATCACTTGCGAACTTTCTAATCAACTCGCGAACTTTCTAATCAACTTGCGAACTTTCTAATCACTTGCGAACTTTCTAATCAACTTGCGAACTTTCTAATCAACTTGCGAACTTTCTGGCCTTTCTAATCACTTGCGAACTTTCTAATCGACTTGCGAACATTCTAATCAACTTGCGAACTTTCTAATCAACTTGCGAACTTTCTAATCAGCTTGCGAACATTCTAATCAACTTGCAAACTTTCTAATCAACTTGCGAACTTTCCAATCAACTTGCGAACTTTCTAATCAACTTGCGAACATTCTAATCAACTTGCGAACATTCTAATCAACTTGCGAACTTTCTAATCAACTTGCGAACTTTCCAATCAACTTGCGAGCTTTGGAACGAACTTCCAAACATTTCTGTAAAAGTATGTTGCAATGACTGGTAAACAGCTGTTACTTTAGCAAGTTTTGTGGTTTACACAATTATTTTAGAATCTTGTGAACTTACTTCTTAAAGACAACGCTGCGCAAGAGGTCCCTCATACATACAGAAAAAGTCTCGAAGCTGACGTAGTACGACTTACGCAACAGAATAAACTAAATATCAAAGTAGAGAAGACTTTAGCATGGCAGGTGTGTTGTTGTAATATTATTGGAAATCTCTTGGCTGGACGCTGTGTTGATCCTGAATCTTGGAAGAAGTTAGAAAATTCTACGAAAGATCAGTTTGAATCGTTTGTTCGGGTTAGTAAGGATAACTTTCTAACGTCATTTTTCAGAAATGTTGTGAGTGGTTTGACAGCTGTGTGAGTTGTTCTGGTATGCGTCTGAAAATGGGTGGTGGATATAGTGATGGTTGTGGTAGTAGTGGTAATGGTAGTTGTGGTGGTGATGTTGGTGGTGATAGTGGTGGTGGTAGTGATAGTGGTAATGGTAGTTGTGGTGGTAGTGGTGGTGATAGTGGTGGTGGTAGTTGTGGTGATAGTGGTAGTGATGGTGGTGGTGATGGTGGTAGTGGTGGTGGTGGTGGTGATGGTAGTAGTGGTGATGGTAGTGGTAGTGGTGGTAGCGGTATGTTTACACCATTTATACCACTTACTCTATTATGTAATTGTTATTTTATTTGACTAGTTTTGCTCAGATTCTGTTTCACGAATGACCCAGAAAAGAGATGAAGTTAAAGATCCCAGGTTATTGAAATTGGAGGCCATGACTGCGTAAGTACTCAAAAGTACTTACAAAAGTACATATCAAAACAAGAGCCACCTCCACCACCATCTTCACTACCACTCTACTACCATCATCTCTACCACCAGCACCACCTCCATCACCAACTTCACCATCATTATCTCCACCACCACCACCATCATCTCCACCACCATCATCTCCACCACCATCATCTCCTCCACCATCATCATCATCTCAACCATGACCACCATCATCTCCACCACCACCATCTCCTCAACCACCACCACCATCATCTCCTCCACCATCATCATCTTAACCATGACCACCATCATCTCCACCACCACCATCTCCTCAACCACCACCACCATCTCCTCCACCACCACCATCTCCTCCACCACCATCATCTCCACCACCATCTCCTCAACCATGACCACCATCATCTCCACCACCACCACCATCATCTCCACCACCATCATCTCCTCAATCACCACATCATCCTCCTCAACCACCTCCGCCATCATCACCACCATCATCAACCATCATCACTACTATCACCACCACAATTACCATCATCTCCTCTACCACCACCATTATCACCACCACCATCGTCTCCTCTACCATCATCTCAAGCACCACAACCATCACCACCACCATCACCACCACCACCATCACCACCACCACCACCACCACCACAACCATCATCTCTTCTACCACTAGGCACCAGTCTTTGTCAAGACTCAAGACCACACTAACCTAGACGAGCAACCCATGAGGAATTACCAAATTTCTGAGCAATACCTCCTCACCGTAAACTATATCTTATTTAACCTCCTTATAGATTACTTTTGGTGGGCAGACATGCAACTGAAAGACTCCAGGTTTTAACCAAATCAGCTGCTTCTAGATTTATGAATATTGCTAAAGTAAGATTTCTACCATTAATATAGTATTATAAAAATGTAGTCTTGTGTAGCATTTGTTAGTTATTAGCTAAAAAAAACTCGTAGTTTTCAAATAATTTAATTTTATACGTTTCAATAATATGCTTTTGTAGTTTAAAAAGATGATAGACGAACATAAACAAGAACTGAGAAAAACTGAGTTTGGGTTTTCTGCCATCACACATCAGACACTTCAAGGTACAAACAAAATATTTTTACTTCGAGTGGGTTATTTAATTATTTAATTAGCAAGTTTACTTTGACAATTAAAATCATCTGGTGTTGAACAGTGTAAAATAACAAAGAGGCTACCATATGTCTGGTGGGGGTGACACGTTCTGAAATCACATCTGAACTAAAAAATATTGGGAAATGGAGATCTAGCTGTAATTATGAACACGTCTTAAAACCCTATCCAGACTGGGCTTTTTTTTGTCTTCTGGGACTGGGGGTGGGGGGGGGGGGGGGGGGTGGAAAGTGCCCGCGGTCAATATCTCCTGAACCATTTGGTGTATTCCGACGAAACTTTTACAGGTGGATGGTATGCCTTGTTCAAGTATGTGTTACACTTATGTTGTCATGGCGACAAATTATGACGTCATTATGACATCATTAATTGCAAAAACCCAGGATTACTAGAATTTCAAAAAAAAATTTTCCTATTGTTTTGTTAACATAAAAAAGGTAGTATATCAAAAAAATAGTCTCTCTTTATTAAAAAGTGCTTACTTTTATTGTAAATATTATAAAAGCAAACATAATAAAAATTGTCGGCTGAAATTTTGTGTTGGTAGGTGTTCACGACTCCGCTGTAACTTTTTTTTGGCGGGATATTTTTTCACCAAATTTTCCACACATAAAGCCCATACATATTTAGGAAAAGTCATAAAACTTCAGAACCATACCTGTACTGGTTTAGGAGATATTAACTTTTAAATTCAGCGCGGGCACTTTCCACCCCCCCCCCCTGCCCCCCAGTCTGGATAGGGTTAAAGCTGGTTTTCCACAAGGCGACTTTTTTCGCGCGAAGCGACTTTTTCTTTTGTCTCATGAGCTCTGAGCTGGAACTAATCAGAAATCTATTGAATTCGAACAAAAGAAAGTCGCTTCGCGCGAAAAAAATCGCCTAGTGGAAAACTGACTTCAGGCCTGGCCAAACGCTTTCAACATCGCATTCAACATCATTCAACATTGTTGAACGATGCTGAATAATGTTGAAAGCACGAGTGACCAAATGAATTCAACATCGTTCAACATTCATGAATGACAATTAATTGAGCGCGGGCTACCACAAAAGCTGGAATAGACAATATCCCGCATGGCGCATGTGTCTGTTCAACAAAGTTGAATGAAATGTGGCCAAATCACTGATCTTCAAATAATGGACTCATTATACTGGATAGAGCATCTATTGTTTCGCGCGTGGCAAAAATTGAAGTCGGAAGTGAGGCTAAAAATCTCGCGGCGGCCATATCCGGTGGGACCCACAATATTGCTGAATCATAGTTTTCGCCTCTGGTTTTCGCTTTAAATGATCGGATTTTTAACGAAAACCAGCTAAATTTTTGTGACATGTATCTGTCGCTATGGGAGAACTTAAAAGTGGCTGTATGAAAACCAAGTGGGTCCCATCTGAAATGACCGCCGCTAATTTATTCCGAGCACCGAATGCTCTATCCAGTATGAGTCTATTATTTGAGATCAGTGGGCCAAATGCGTTCAACACCTTTCAACATTTTGAGAACAATAGAAATGTTGAACGCTTGTTGAACGAAAATTTGAACGGGAGTAGCTAATGGTCGTGGGTCGTGGGTAAAAAGTCGTGGGTCTTGATTTTTTCCAAACGCACACGGCGTCTCCGCGGACTTATTTAAATGCAATTACTAATATTTCGAAAACTATAGCTTAAAACAACACAAAATTTAGCGAGAATGGTCGGAAACGCGTGTGCGTTTACAATATATTGCTCTGCATGACGTTCAGTCATACGCTTTACAATACTTTTCACGCACATTTGTTTGCATGGGCAGAATTAAGTACACAGTCAAAATACTTTTCTTCGTAAAGTTTGTGAAGTTCTAAGCGAAACGTTCCAAAATATCAGCTTTCGATTAAACAAGTTTCAGAGTCACTTAGCTCACTCAGGCGGTTGGTTCTATGATAGCATGGAAACGCGGGTTTCAAATTTAACTCACCCATGACCCATCGATATCTCCGTAAATGCGCATGCAGTAGCGATTGTGATTCACCTTTAAATTATTTAGTATAATCGTATTCCTTTTAATATTGATGTTGATAATACTTCTGATTGTAATATTTAATGTTTTCGATTACTCTTGACAATGCAATCACCTTCGCCAAGTTTGTGCAAAACCACTTCCCCCGTGATAGCTATTCAATTTATTCAACTTCAATAATACAACTTCTATAATTTATTCACAATTTTTGGGAAAAATCACGACTTTTTACCCACGACCCACGACATTTTACCCACGACCCACGACATTTTACCCACGACCCACGACATTTTACCCACGACCCACGACCATTAGATACTCCCAATTTGAACATGTTCAAATTTCGTTCAACATCATTCAACACCATTCAACAACGTTCAACATCATTCAACAAGGGTGGCCAAACGCTTTCAACATGTTGAATCACGGTTGAATTCAACAATGTTGAATGAAATGTTGAAAGCGTTTGGCCAAGCCTTTACAGGTGCGCGAAGGAGACATGTTGGTGTGGGAATATAGGAATTCGAGGGGCAAATCACTCCTGAAAAAGTGTACGTGATCAAAAAATCATGTGCTTTTTTTTTCATAATTTTTTGGTGATTTTTTGATTTTTACGTGATTTTTAAATTTTTTTGTGATTTTTTTGTGATTTTTCTGAAAGTGTAGGTGATTTAAATCAGTGATTTGCCCCATGTATGAATTAAGACATTCGTGTATTAGTGACATACTGCTCGCTTAACTCATTGCTGCCTAGGATGTCTGAGGGTTCTTCTTTTGACGAGTAAAATCTTCTTGGTGTTAGACAGTAAAACAATAAATGAGCCGTTTCTGGCCAGCTTAGGCATGTCGCCTATAGGATGTCCTTTTGACGAGTAGAATCATTTGGCGTTCGACAGAGGAAACGAAAAATAAAGGGGGCGTTTTGGGCTCGCTTAGACGCTGCGCAACTGTTAAGACGCAGACGACGCAGCATGCGTCAGATGACGCAGCATGCGTCGTCAACGTTCTAGAACATTGCGGCTAGAAGTTGATCCGTCATCGAGCAACGCGCGCGTCTCCTATAACTTGGAAATATGAAAATCCGATGAAAATGCTTTTATCACTTCACTTTTTCAGCGGATTTTCATCGGATTTTCATATTTCCAAATTACATGTATAGTGAAGTGATAAAAGCATTTTCATCGGATTTTCATATTTCCAAGTTACAGTGAAGTGATAAAAGCCTCTGCGGAGGAGAGAGAAGTTGATCCGTCATCGAGCAACGCGCGCTTACGCTGCGTCAACCGGGGTCTTTTCAACCCGCTGCGACGTTGCAAATCAAATCTGCGTTAAATTTGTTTTAATTAATCAGTGGATTCTTTGTCGTCTCCCAGAAAAAATAAATCCGATATCCGTCACAAGCTTACAGAAGAGGGCTACTTAGGCAGTGTTGTAGATAGAGTAAAGTGAAAAGATGGTAAACTAAAGAGATTTGTCCTTGATCACATTTCACTCTGATGAAGGACTGCGCTCGAAATGTCTTTAAGCCTGGTTTCCATATAGTTGTAATTGTTGTAATTCAGTCGGCGATTGATCGGCGATTGTTTGCGATCTTTTACAACAGTCGTGTTTCCATATAGTTGTAATTGTTGTAATTCAGTCGGCGATTGATCGGCGATTGTTTGCGATCTTTTACAACAGTCGTGTTTCCATATAGTTGTAATTGTTGTAATTCAAATCGCCGATTCGCTCGGACTGAGGACTTCTCAGTTTTGACAAAGTTCAGATGAGCTAATTCTGATATTCAAAAACGAATTGAATGACTAAAACTTTGTTTGTGATCATTTTCACAGTTTATATAACAATATAACAAGCAATATAAATAAGTTTTGTGGAAACACCACGTAAACTATTTCTTTGCTAAGCTTTCGGCCTGTTGACTCAGGCCTTCATCAGAGCAATGACAACAAGTTGTTGGCTCACGTCATTTATAAACTAAGCAACTGATCAATTAAATCACGTAAGAATACAATGGCGTATCACGTTAATTTTATTAATTAGAAAACAAAATCAAGAATGTTCTCCAAATAGGGCACGCCACGTGCTATTTAATGGCTGTCCCTCCTGAGAAATAGTGTGATGTTTGGCGATCTCAATGGATTCTCTAGTTCTTCGCGTGAAGTATTGCTTGTCGCTGGCTAAGAGTGATGACTCTTCCCACTTAAATTAATATAACAAAGAATTAATATAACAAGCATTTACAAGTTCAGTAACTTCGCCGCTTAACTCTCATGTTTCGTGAGACGTGAACGTTTGACGACAGTTGCAAACATTTGAGCTGGCGTACGGCATTCAAGTCTTCGAACTAGTCATTTAGTAGACTTCTTTAACAAAATAGAGGGTTTTTTGAAAGGATTTGACCGGTTTTTGTAAATAATTTTGTGTTTTACGTTGCAAACATCTAGAAAAAAGTCGCCGACTGTCGGCGATTGATGTTTCCATTAACTGTTGTCGTATCGGCGACTGTTGTAATTGTTGTAGAAGTTGAACCTGATTCAGCTTCTACAACAGTCGCCGATTGGATTACAACATAGTTAATAGAAAATATACATGGTTTGGAAGCTCACAAAAGTCATTGTTTTATGTTTTTGTTCAGGTTTATGGAAATTTTTGCACTTTCATGGTTACTGAACATATTGTGTTTTCTGTATAATGAAGCAATCATCCAATAGCAACGTTTGGCTTCAATCACTCAACCGTACTGTTTAAATATTAATAAACCTAAAACAAAGGATTTGGCACCTTCGTGTACCTTTCAAGATGAATCGTAGCTTGATTGTTAACCGCTTTGAAGTTTGCCGGGTTTCCAAACCATGTATATTTTCTATTAACTATGATTACAACAAGCGTTTCCATTAAGTTTTCATTGTTGTAAGACTTGATCGGCGACAGTCGCCGACTGAATTACAACAATTACAACTATATGGAAACACCAACGTCAGACGATTTTAATTTACTCGTCAATGGAAGACCCCTGGTGGAGAAGGCGTTAATTTCCGTTCCTTGTTATTGACATCATCAGATTTCACAAAAAGCGGCTATTTAAGGTGTTCTAAGGATTCTGGGTGAAGGAAAATTCGAGTGTAGGATATATACATTTTAAGACCAAACCGCGACCAGTTGCGAAAAATGCAACTACACAGGCCTTCCGGCAGGAATTGAACCCACGACCTTGCGATTCTAGTGCAATGCTCCCACAACTGAGCCACGGAGGGCATTGCCGAGAGCTTGATCGCGAGTTCTGTATATATGATGAGGTGGTAATGCCAGGAGAGAATTGGGTATATTAGAAGTAATATTGGGCATTTCACTCGATTACCTAGCATGTTCTAAGGCTTTTGTGAAGGAAAATTCAAGTGTAGAATATATACATTTTAAGACCAAACCGGGACCAGTTGCGAAAAATGCAACTACACAGGCCCAATATCACTTGTAATATACCCAATTCTCTCCTGGCATTACCACCTTATTATATATACAGAACTCGCGATCAAGCTCTCGGCAATGCCCTCCGTGGCTCAGTGGGTTCAATTCCTGCCGGAAGGTCTAAGCTCTCGGCAATGCCGTCCTTGGCTCAGTGGTCGGAGCATTGTCCTAGATTCGCAAAGTCGTGGGTTCCATTCCTGCTATTTAAGGTAAGACCGCGCTAACGAACTATCAGTCCACGACTGAAGCATCCCAAATATGAGGATCCTTTGTGTCTGCTATAACTTTCTTGTGCTTGGTTATGTCATCGGGATTAAAGTAGATTTGGTTAGATCAGATAATCCGCCAAATATTATACTGATTGTGGCCGACGATCTTGGCTACAACGATGTCGGTTTTCATGGCTCGGATATTTTTACTCCCAATCTTGACAAGCTGGCCAACAGTGGAGTGATACTCGAGAATTATTACGTCCAAGCATCGTGTACTCCGTCCAGAGGTCAGCTACTTACAGGACGATATGGCATTCATACCGGACTCAATAATAATTTTAAT